>CANSNZ010000680.1:0-600000 GCA_947646795.1 Beta lomatogona | reverse complement strand
CAAAAAAAAAAGATATTTGCAATTCTATTGTAATAAAAAAATCCAATAGCGACAGTCTACTAACTCTTATTTGATAATCTTTTATTCTTATTTTTACTCTAAAATAATAACACTCCACCACGATTTATTTTCAATATGTGTGCCAAAATTGAACGAAGTATCATTAACTAAGGACAGCCGACATATACAAATATAACTAGTTTTTAAGCCCGGGTTAAGCCACGGGTAATTATACCTTTCATTTATTAATACTAGTCTTATATGCACGCAATGCGTGCTTTAATTTCAAAACTTGTTATTATATACTCTATCCGTACTATCACTAGTAGAATAATTGCTTATTGATGCAGTCATTAATTGGCCTATTGCTGCGGTTTTGACCACGCATCAATTAAGGGCGTAACAATAGATATTTTATCTATTGCTGCGGGTTTAAATCCGAAGCAATAGGTTAGACTTATTGTTGCAGTTGTACGCCAAAACCGCAACAATAAGTGCATGTACAAATAAAAAAATATTTGTTTTCATAGTTTGCCATCAAATTTGAGAGATAAAAATATAGAAAGAAAATAAGACACTAAATATTGCAAGTAGAGACAGAGAATATTTAGATGTATGTATACCAAAAAATAATACAACACATAAAAAATAAAGAAATACAAAAGAAATATATAAAAAACCAAAAATCAGCAACATAACATCATATTAATTCTAAAAATGTAAAATTAAATAAATCGGAAATGAAATACATCAACATCCTAAAATTAGATCTTGATAAATTTCAAGCTAAGTACAAAAGGGAAAAAAAATAAATAAATAAATTAAGCCGATCTGAATAGCCGACAAACCAACGAAGGAGTCTTCGTCTTCGTCTGGTTCAGCGACAAGCAACAATGTCAGGGGTTCTCGTGGTCGAATGACAAGCGAGCGCCGAAATTCTTGCGGTCGAGCGAGGAGCTTCGAACGGTCGACGGAGTTTTCGTATTTCGTCTGGTGATCTTGAGGAACGAGGAAATATGAAAACACCGGTTTGGGAGAATCACAGCCGACAAACGAGGAGTCGAGCAACGAGCTTCGAACGACTGACGAAGGAGAAGCAGTACGGTCGACGGAGTTTTCGTGTTTCATGTGGTGATCTTGAGGAACGATGAAATACGAAAAACTCCGGTGTGGAGAAGCACAGCCGACGAACGAGGAAAACCGGAGAAGGACGGCCGACGAAGGAGGAAAATCGAAAAAGGAAGGCCGGCAAAGAAGAAGAAAGAAGAAGGATGAGAAGATAGTGTCGTGTGATGAGAGAGAGGAGAGTGTCGTGTGAGAGGTTAGGATGAGAGAGGAAGAGGAGAGTTAGAGGTTAGGGAAAACGGCTGAGAGACTGAGAGGAGACAAGTAGAACCCTAATTGGGTCGCGCGTCTTCTTTTATAAACAAAAAGAGTCTATTGTTGCGGTTGTTCTAGGGAACCGCAGCAATAGTTTCAAATATTATTAAAAAAATAATATTTTAATCAATTGACGCGGTTTCGGCTAGAAACCGCAGCAATAGAACTGGTCAAACAGTCATCTAAATTTGAATTTTTTTCCCATTGACATCTATTGTTGCTGTTTTGGCTGGGAACCGCAGCAATAGATGTATTTTCTATTTTACCTTTTCTTTTGACGTGGTTTATTGCTGCGTATGGGTAAAAACGCAGCAATTCCACCGGTGCTCCTAGCTCACCTCGTTGTGCTTGTCTTCGCTGCTCCTTGAGAGCAGAGGTATATATTATACCTTTTGCTTTATGTTTATTTGTTTTATTTGTCCCTATAATGTTTAATTATGACCAAACCTATACGGGAGGTTCGGGATATCTAAGGAATGGTTTGGTTATGTGATTGGGAAAGTATATGTGAATTGTTTGGTTATGTGATTGGGAAAGTATATGTTGAATTATGACCAAACCTATACTATATGGACATACCTTAATGGGGTGGGGAGGGAAATCTAAGGAATGGATTGGTTTGTGTTGTTTAATTGCAATGTGCATCATTGGCCTATATACACGTTCGAGGCTTACTCATCAGGAGTAAGTCTTGAATAGTCCTCGGTTTAGGACTGTCTTTGAGTTTCTTATCTCACTTAGGATGTGAATGAATGTTTGGTTTTTTATTCTAAGAAAGATCTAACTCATTTCCCTAAGCGTTCTCTGGGTACATATGTTGATAGTTTACCTACTATCTTCATCGTGTACTTGGAGAACTGTAGGGAAGTTCAGCCGGTTAGGGCATCATGAAGATAGTTTCATATTGGCATCACAAGCAAAACAAGTTTTCTACATGGTTGACCCTGTCGATTCGAAATGGTCTGTTTTCATTGAAGGAAAAAGGAGAATACTTGGAATTGATGATGTACACGATGAAGAAGAATACGATACACAATTTAATGAAGTTATTACTTCGTCGGAAATCATTCCAAGTACATTAGGGGAAGATCTGGACCCAAATTACCTTCGGCAAGACCATAATGAGGGATTTTACGTTGTGAAAGAAAAAACTAATTAATAGGTAATTTATGTAATATTATTGCAACTACTATTGTTTATAATCTTCAATTTTATATACTTTATGCATTGTTAAAATAATTTTCTATTACTTCATTTATGAATCTAACATGTCTTTGGTTGGTATTTGTATTTGGTTTCAGGTGTAGTGATGGAAGATGAGATAATGCATGATGCATCAGATGATCGGCAGCCACGTTCTGAGGTCGAGATTACTGATGGAGGTAGTAGGAAGAAAAGAGTGAGTATGGCTAGAGGTCCTACAAAAGGGATTCGTTCCATACCCGGGGTTCAAAGAGTACTTCAGTGGGATGAGTTGATGAGTCCGATTGGGGAGCATGTTGGTGCGTACAAAACACATTGCGGTGAATCAGTAGAAGCAAAGTGTCTATCTTGTACGATAGTTGGGATGATGTTCCACTAGGCCTTAAAAATAGTTTATGGGAAGATGCTAAAGTAAGTAACCCATGTATTTTAAAAGTCATTTTTTTAATTAAATTGAGATCTTGTTTATTAGTTACTAATCGTGTATTATTTTGTATATTGAAGAAAGAGTTTGGAATACAAGAGGATGAGAGGAAGAAACGAGATGTGTTGACTACTTGTGATAAGCGTTGGAGGGATTTCAAGTCAAAATTGGTGAGTCGATGGATTACAAAAACGAGGAAGGGGCCTCACAATGATAAGCAACAATATGTGCTCTATCCTTTCATCACGGAAGAGATTTGGAAGCAATTTGTGACAAAGTGTAGCTCTGATGAGTTTAAGGTATATAATATGTACGTTACAATCACATAATATGTTATAATAAATTGTTTATGTTGTGAATATTGACTATTTACTTGTTTTTATATTAAGCTAAAAGTATAAAAGCAAGAAAGTCTCAGGCTGCCAACATTCATCCTCATTTTCTGGGTCAAAAGTCATATGCGGAGATTATTCCTTTTTGGAAAAAAAAAGGGTACATTCCTTCATCATCTACATCATCATCTGTTGACTCATCCATATCTTCAGTTTTTTCCTCCTTGCCGGATCGAACTTTGTGATGGCTTCTCGCGAGATCGAAAAAAGATAAGGAAGGAAATCTTTTCTTCCCTAATGAAGAAACACAAAAGATAAAAGAGTCCATTGTAAGCATTTTTCAAATTTAATGATATTTTCTTGTCTAATTACTCGTATTCTACTAATCATATGAATTTTTTTAATTGGACGCAGGATGATTGGAAAAGGAAAGAAAAGAAAGGAAAGTTTGTTCTAGGTCGAATGGATGATGCTCTATCACGTGCTTTACAGAGGAAAGACCGTCCTGGGCGTGTGTTAACAGCTGGGCGTAGCATTGGGATTACATCTGTTTGGGGAGATCCTGATCGGAGTAGTACTGCTCGAAAGGGTAGGGGCATGGATGATGAGGAGCTGCAGGAGTTCGAGGCTAGATTGAGCCAAAGAGTTAGAGAACAGACGATGCAAGAGATGAACTCGAAGATAGATGCAATAGTTCAAGAAAGGTTGATGGCTTTTGCGGCGCAATTAGGTCTTCAAGCACCAAATCAAACAAGGGAAAATGCGCTGGTCCGAAGTCCTCACACTCCAGTTGATCTAAGTAGCTGTCACTCGGGGGGGCAATGATCCATATGTGAACTTGCAGGTATAAGTTTATTTTATAACTTCTAAGATTATGATATTATGCTTCTAAAACATTTAATTAATGACATTGTGTGTCTCATTGCATGTTAAGAGTCAAGTTCCATGTCGTTTGGCATTATCGGATGTCTCGGGGCCGATCATTGTAGCTGAGGGTACCGTTCATCCACAAGTGGGGTCATCATCACATCCTACGACCGTGAAAGTGAGTGTTGATAATTTTTTTCCGGATTATGCAAATGCTCCAGTTCCACTACCTACTCCATACATCGTGAAACTCAGTCAAGCTGAGGGTTCATTGATAGATTTGCCGAAAGAGTTGGTATTTTTAGTCTCAGATAATCAGGTAACTTATGTTTAATATCTTGATTTATATACTACATAAGCTTGATTGATATATGAAATAATCTATATACATATATAGTATGAATTAAAAAGAAGTCGAATTGAATTAGGAACATTTGCCTGAGGGAGGTGCGATGAAGAAGAAGAAAAAAAAATTAGTTGGTAGTGATCTTTGCACCGATGAGTCTCCACATAGGTACATAGATCCTTTTATTGACTTATCACTGGAGGATATGCATGATATTGTCAAGGATATGCACCGATTATTTTGCAACCGGCCCTCAGATGAGCCTTTTAGTATGCAAGTTATGAAGGGTACTGTCTTAAACTATAATAGTGATCAGATGATCATTCTCTCGCGACAAGATGTTTTTCAATTTCTCACGGGAGCATGGCTTAAAGTATCCATTTTGCAAATATTTATGATGTGAGAATTCTCAAACTCTAAACTAATTAACATTGATATTTATTTTTATTGTTTCTTCTAAGTATAAGTATTTGGAGTGTAGGTATTTGGAAGAGGATTCTGAACAAGAGGGTACTATTGGTTTCATGTGTCCAAGTATGATTTCGGCGACCATGATACGCAATGAACCAGATGTCGTGATCAACTACATGGCAAGTACAATGAAAGCGAATCAAAATATGCGTTTCATCCTATGTCCGTATATTCAAAAGTATGTTAGTTAAACTAATCTTTTCTTTGTTTTATCTATATGAACTTGTGGTTATATGAGCATCACATTTTGTTTCATGCCTTAAGAACATTGGATTCTTCTTGTCATTTGTCTATCTAAGAAAGCGGTATATATATTTGATTCGCTACAGAGAGAAAGAAAATTAGCTATCAAGATGCCGCTGAATACGTAAGTTCATAGTTGCTATACATGTTAATTAAATTACATGCATTTTATGATATTTTAAATAATTTACAAATGTTTATAGTAATTAATTGTTACAAAATTTCTATACTTAGTGCATATACAAGTTTCACGCGCCTTGAAGGATCCAATAAAGGAACTAAATTGTCTTGGATAAAGATCCCGGTAAAACTCTTATGTTTTGTATTTCATACACATTTTATAATTCTATTTAGGATTTTATTTCCGATTCTAATATATATCTTAAATTTGGTGTAGTGTGCTCAACAATCGGGAGGAGCGGAATGCGACTATTTCGTGATGAAAAACATGCTTGAAATAGTCCGCATGCACTATGATTCAGATAATTTACATGAGGTATATGTATGTTTTAAATTCGTTATTTATACTTATAGAATTTTCAAGTATATTAACTAATTTAATATATTTCTAGGATTTTCCACCAAGTCCTCAGCCATACTCCGCAACTGAAATCGACGAACTTAGATAACTTTTTGCAAAATACTTTATAGCGGTCGTCAAAGCTGCAAACTAACTAGTTAGTATATGTATTTATAGTTTGAACAATATTTTGTTGATTGCCTGATTGCAATTTATTGCAATATTGGTTGCTTTGAGATGTACTGGAACAGGTTTTGGTTATATATGCAAAATTCTCCCAACGATTTCTTGGATTGTCCAAATTACAAAGGAGACTCTGCCTAATTTTCTGCTCATAATTATTAATATAATGTTCGTTTAGTTTTGAAGTTTAAGGTTTTGTATATGGAAAAAAACAAAAAAAAAAACCCCAAAAATCACCATTTGCGTCGCACCTCGCTCTATATGCGACACAAATGACCTACCATCTGCGTCGCACATTGAGCAGCATGCGAAGCAGATGGTAGTTGGGCTGCTGGCGCTGTGGCTGCAGGGCCCTACCATCTGTGTCGCATGCTGCTCAATGTGCGACGCAGATGGTAGGTCATTTGCGTCGCATATAGAGCGAGGTGCGACGCAATTGGTGGAGCCTTGCATCCACAACAGCTAGCAGCCCAAGAGTTATTTGTGTCACGTGGTAGTATGAGTCCGACCCAAATAGTGAGCATTCTGTGTCGCATGCTTGTCCGACACAGATCATGTATCCTGATTTGCGTCGAGAGCTGTGTCGTCGGACCCATGTCCGACGCAAATGGGCGCCTCGCATCCGACGCAAATAGTCAATTTTGTACTAGTAGTCAACGAAATATGCCTTGGATATTATTTCTGAGTGTGGCCTACTTGGTGCAAAACCGGCGGACTTCCCCATGGAGCAACATCATCAACTTGCCATGGCTGACGGTCCTTTATTGGACGATGCTGAGAAATATCGTCGCTTGATGGGCAGGTTGATTTATCTTGCCGTAACCAGACCTGATTTAGCATATTCTGTTCATATTCTGTCATAGTTTATGTAGGCACCAAAAGTAGTACATTGGGATGCAGCTCTGAGAGTTGTCAGATATTTGAAGAAAAATCCAGGACAGGGTATTTTATTTCGTTCAGATTGTGATCTCCGCCTAGAAGGGTGGTGTGATTCTGATTGGGCTAGTTGTCCTATTACTAGACGTTCCCTGAGTGGATGGTTTGTTCTGCTTGGATATTCTCCGATTTCCTGGAATACTAAGAAGCAGCCTACAGTATCACGTTCCTCTACCGAAGCAGAATATCGTTCTATGGCTGCTATAGTTTGGGAATTAAAATGCCTCAAGCAATTACTGGGTGATCTTAGAGTTCAACATCCTGTAGGGATGAGATTACATTGTGATAGTCAATCTGCTTTGTATATAGCTAAGAACCCAGTTTGTCATGAGCGCACTAAACACATTGAAGCTGATTGTTACTTTGGTCGTGATGCAGTGACTGAGGGGCTTATTACTCCATCTAATGTTCCTACCAAGTTTCAGTTGGCAGATATATTTAATAAAGCACTTGGTAGGACTCAGTTTGAGTTTTTATTATCCAAGTTGGGTGTGCGGAATGTGCACGCTGCAACTTGAGGGGGGTGTTAGGACTCCTATTATTCTAGATAGATATTATTATTATTATTATTATTATTATGATGCATTTGCATAGCATTAGGACTTTGTCCTCTAGATTGTATAACTAGTTTTTGGTGATGAATGAGAACACAAGACATATTATTGAATCTTATCACTTCTAACACTGAAATTTAATATATGGTTTAGTGGACCGTTTAATGTAATTTACAGTATTAGAAGTTAGAAAAAGGACAAAGCGATGGTCCATTTCTCGCCCCCAGTCCGCCGCCCTTCCAAAGAGAAATTGACATTCTTCGCTTTCTCTGGAAGAGTCTTGTGTGCTTATTGTGCTAGGAATACCAAACCTTTAAGCAATGTATTTTTTTTTTTTTTTTTTTTTGACATCAGAACCTATAAGCAATGTTTGAACCAAGTGAATAGTACTCCTCACATAATCAATGACTAACATAAATTAATGTTCGTTCTATGATATACATCATTTCAATTTTTATGAAGTATAATTTAGTAGTTTCTTCATATTAAAGCCTCAAAATCTCTCTATTTCTCATTTACTTTTTAACTAGTTAACATGACTAACATCACATGCGTTACATAGTTTAAGGGCTCAGTAAACTCGTTCATTTAACAAAAATAATATATGTTGTACAATCTTTTTTTTTTGAATAGTATATGTCGTACAATCTTAATATTGAGATTATAATATATCCTTTACCCCCAAGGATAAAACTTTCAATTAATTAAGAAGAAAATTTTATGATGTTTTGCCTGACTACTAGCAAGTAGCAACTTTAGTTACTTATGAATTATGATACTAAGGCAGCAACCTCAAACTCGAATTTTTATTTATTAAACCAAGCTTGATCGAACTACATTTTTGAGCTTGATTTATATGAGTTAAACTCGGTGAAATCAAATTAAACCTATAGCCCAATCATGTTTGAATTATTTTAGCTTAGTTCGGCTCGTCTTTGTCAATCCTAACTGTGTAAGACCCATAAAATACCGTAATATTACAAGATGAGTGAAGAGTACGTCCATGAACTATATACAAACAAAATTGGTGTTATTATTTATGAATTAAAAAACTAATTTAGTAATGCATACAACAAATTTTACAATAATGACATGTTACTCATGTCATTTTATCATTTATTTCATGTTATTTGAGTTCTTTTTACAAAAAAGCGATGGTTTGTGAGTTGTTATACCATAAATTATTGTGTAACAATTACACCCAAGAATTTATGTATCCTAAAAGTGAAAGTATTAAGCATCAATAACATCGATCGATGCGTGATTTTGTCATAAATTCTTAAATTACCACTATTTTATGAAATATGATCATTCTAGGGTTGCTTATATCAAAATCAAATAGTAGTATATGTTTATTAATAGCCACTCTACATTAAAATAATAATTGCCTTTTTTTTGCTTAACTTTGACTAATGTCTATTAAGATACTTTATAATGATATTAATTTATGTACGTATTGACCATATATTGGCTCAACAAGTGTGAAGCGTACACATTTGGACCACGAATCCCTTTGATTAGTAGGTTAGATGTTTACGTTTAAGTTGGAAAAGTAAGCTCCGACATCAATTTTATGACACTAGTGACCATATTCATGCTTTGCTCCCAAAACGATTATATATATATCAAGATGATGACGATAGTGATTTGTTGAATTGGAAAATCAGATACACGATGTTGAAAAAGCAATGCAAAATCCATTTTGATAGCCTTCAAGAGCCCCCATTTTGCTTGATGGATGTGATTGTCATATTTATATACTTACAATGACCAAATTTTTTATTTGACAGATAATTGTTTACATACAGGGCCTTATATAGTGAATTACTAGTTTACTCTAGAACTTTTAGAATCCTAAACAAAATTTCGTACAAAAACTACTAAAGTCATAATCCTCTCTTCCATGACAAGTTACAACGACTATAAATTCCTTCTTCCTTTCTTTTTTTAACGATAATTCCTTTCTTTTCGCACAAGAGGAGATGCAAGAAAATCATTGTTCTTTTGAAAAGTGGGGAGACAACTACCCTATCAAATCGAGGTTGATTGGATTAAGGAAGAAGAGTTTGACATTATTCGACTAGTTTATACTTTCTTGAGTCGTGACTGCCGATTTGGGCACTGAGATATCAAGCATTTTTTCGCTTCTAGTGGGAAAGCTTTATATCTTACAACTTTGAAGTTGCACTTTGGGAGTGAGATTCTCTTACTTCTCTCCCCTCCTCCAACTTCCAAATGGCCTTTCTGTATAGCTAGGTCGGTCAGATTAATGCAAGGTTCTAAGCCATTAGTGCACTTCTTCTTACCAATTAAAAAAAAAAAGATTTGGGCACTGAGATAGATATATTTAAACAAATAGATTACTTACTAGCTAGAGATAGATAATAAAAAATTAATAATTTTTTTAATTTGATAGTGAATTCCATTTAGTATTAATGTCTATTTCTAGTGAATAAAATATTTATAGAGCAGACTAAGTTTTCTCCACTAGTGGACATAATAAGTTTTGTTTTCATTTTCACTTTATTTTAAGAACCAGGCTTTACTATTTTTCTAGTATATATTTAGAATTGTGTTATGGATTGGCTAAACAACAACTACATTATTGTCAAGTTGTCATATTATTACATTTATTTTCTATTATAATTCATAATTGTTGTAATATATTCTTACTATTGTTGCAAATTACAATTATTTACTTACTCCGTTCTTTATCAATTGCAATATTTGAGTTTTCATGTTTGCCAATACACAACTTTTTACCATTAATATCTTAATTTAATTTTTAGTAAAAATTATAAAAAGCTGATATATTAAAAGCATATATCAACACGTATCTAACAAGACCCCAAATGACTATAGTTTTTTATACGTAAAAATCACAATTGATGGTGATAGGGTTGCGTGTGAATAGTTTGTATAGTAGCTATATGATAAGTGAATCCAATATGAAGGATTTTTTTTATCACTCCCATACAAACTGAAATATTTTTAAGTGAAGTAGCAAAACTAGAACTCAATTTACAATAATATTCTTTGATTTTTTTTTATTCCGAATACATCTCTATTTTTACTTATCTTTGTAAAACTCTATTTCCTAATATTTATTTTATAATATTGTGACATGCACGCTTAGGTGGAGCGTAGTATGCCCTCGAAAGCAATTTTCTTTATATCTATATGTATATATATCTATATGTATATATTATTACGGGAATGGGTTCTTCTTATTAGGGCTTAGAGTTAGGTTTTCTAGAGTCTGCAAATGGATTTCATGCATCTGCTAGCCAATCAAGAGGAAAGGCACTTGGCGATTTTCTAAAAAATTGTATCGAAGGACTCATTGTTCTTCCAGGTTATTTATTGCCTTCCTGTTGTTTTTCAACAACATTTCTCTTCCTTCATTTAACTCTCTAAGATTCGGTTTCTTTCTCTCTTTTTTTCACTACTGTCCCTTTCATTCCACCTTCATCCTTTGCATTTATTAAAACGAAATGGCTCAACATAATGACTACAGAATTTTCAGGATGGGTGCATTAATTGACCCACCTGATGTACCACATTCTCCAAATAATATCAACTGGAATATGTCTATTTTAGGCAAATTCTTTGGCCCAAACCCGCCATCTCCGCTTCTGGTTTAGGGTTTAGTTACTACTCAGTGGATCAAAAGAGGACCCATTATTGTGCAACGTACTGGTGAATACTATGTGTTCACATGTAGTCAAAGACGAGATCTAGAGGCTCTAGCTCAACAACACACTACCATTATTGCTGGCCACATAATTACATTTCGAAGATGTCATTCGTCTGTTGTTCCACAAAGTATCAGTTTCCATTTTGCTAGAGTATATGGTTAAGAGTTTCAGGTCTCCCTCTTGGGTATTTATCAAATGCATGGGCCATGCAAGCACTCAGGCATGTTGGATTCCTTGAAAACTTGGAGGAGACAACTTTGGAGCTGCCAACAGAGCTGGAATTTCGTGCAAAAATGATGATTGATCTGTCAAAACCCCTAATACCAGGTTGTTTCCTTCCACTCTATGATTCTCAAGTTATATGGGTTTATTTTAGGTATGAGGGGGTTTTTCTGTTTTGTAAAAAATGTGGGTGTGTGGGGCATTACACTAGTTCATACAATTTATCTGATTATGAAGCTCATAGAAGAATTAGAATTAGAGTTGTGGATATGGAAACATAAGGTAGAAGGGTGCTATATGGTCCAATGAATCTTGATTATTACACAAATTTCATATAGGGGCTGCCGGATCGGTTCCGTTTTAGGAATACTAAAGTTAATCTTTACCAACCTTTAGAGATGGATGACCCTCCTATGATAAGAAGGTCACCATCACCAAGTGATTATAATTCTGGTTTCATGGAGTTTCCTTCGGGAAGCCCTCCTGGTTCAGATGAAATGTACTTTTCAGGGGCTGAAAATTTTGATGAAGTAGTGGGCCCTCCAGGGCCTACAAACAGCATGCATGATTATGATTTTGGGCTTGCTAATAATAGCCTAGGCAATCTAGTCCGACAATCTCTAGGAACTAGATTCTAATTGTCAGATGATCCGTATGGCCAATTTTACCCTACTAACAATTCTGTCTTGCAGCTGCAGGAGCCATCTAGTTCTCAAGCAATGTCTAATGTTGTTCCCCAGGATCTAGTTACTAAGGAAGCAAATCAACCAAGAACAACTCTTTTTGAAGTTCTAGGCATTTCTGAATGGGCTGTGCAGAATGGGAATGCCGAAGGAATACAACAAGAACATGGCTCTAATGATGATTTTATGGAGCAAATTAGTTCAGGATTATTAGAAGATGTGGTACAAGATCATATTTCTCTACCTATGGTGGCTCAATCAAGGCTGCCTTCGTTGCCTACAGTTATTGCTAATAGAAATGATGAGCCTAATCCTATTAGTATCACTCCAAGGCTTGGGTCCCTAGCTCATGCACGACAAAGACTAAGGAATCTACTTGACTCTTTTCCAGCAAGATCTAGGGTGCATCCTGCACCATTCACGCATTCTCCACAGTCTCATTTCTCACCTTTCTTAAACTCACCACAATCAACTAATAATGATTTACATGACTCGCCAAATTCTCCTCAAACTCCAACAGCAAGTGAGGGTTTCACTATAGTAGGAGCAGAGATTTCCACTAATTGGGGTGCAACTAGAAATACGACCAAAGGAACTTCACAGATGCAAATCTCTAGGTGATCAAATTGATTTAGGTCATCCAGCTTTTGTGGACACTGATTGGGCTCGCAAGAGAAGAAAGACAAAATGGGAGGCATGGGAAAGCAAAGGAGGATTCAACTTATGGGTTTATGACAAGAATGAGTTTAAGCTTCGTGCTAAGGCAATAACAGATTTGGATATGGCAATGGACTTAGGAGTAGAAGTGGGGGAGGAAATAACGTCTAAGTTAGCTCTCAAAAGATCTGTTGTAGCTTTGGGGAAGGAACCTATGGGAGTGCTTAATCATGCAAAGAAAAGCAAGAAGAAGCATCCACCGGTGGAACGTGTGATATGGATGTAAAAGAAGAAATGGAATTACAATTCTCAGTGGTTTCGTCTTTATCACCACCTTCAGGTGTGGTGGCTGGCCTTGTACAGCCACGCATGTGTCCATGAAAATTGTTTCTTGGAATGCAAGGGGAGTGCAGGACGATAACTCCCTTGCGCAAGCGTATGTATTTTGGCTTTATCATACGCATAAACCTATGTTCTTGTTCTTGTCGGAAACTAAAATGTCGGTTAGTATCACTAGGGATAAGTTTAGAACTTTGAATCCCTATTTTGTGGTGGGTTGTGATGCTTTAGGTTCTAGGGGAGGTTTAGTAGTGTTAGTTTGGTCATCTTATGCAATTTCTACCATCTATGTATATTGTAATTTCATCACTTGTAAGGTGGAAGAAAATAGTGGAAAGGTTTGGTATGTTTGCTTCATGTATGGGGATCCTCGTCTAGAAGATAGGGATCTAGTTTGGAACACTCTAACTACACATTTAAACGCTCTTCCTGCTTGCTTAGTTATAGGAGATTTCAACCAGCTTGAGTTCTATGATGATAAGTTAGGTGGATCCCCTACAATTAGAGGCTGGGATTCTTTAATGAATTGAAGGTTTTCTACGAACCTGCTTGAAGTTCCCTTCGTGGGTCCTCGTTTTACATGGTCTAACAAGCAACTGAACTCACAATTGATTCTAGAACGTTTAGACCGAGCTTATGTAACACAAGATTGGATGGATATGTTTCCTAATCCTATTGTTCACCATGAACCTATCATTTGTTCTGACCATGCTGCCATAGTTTATCAAAATTATACCTTCTCCATTCAAGGAAAACATCCATATCAAATGGAGAATTGGTGTTTGTCAATTCCTGAGGTGATTTCTCTCATTAGTCAAATATGGTATGGCTCTTATACTAGTTCTCCCATGTTCATGTTCCAAAACAAATGCAAAGATGTCATGAATCAGTTGAAACCTTTGGTGTCTCAATCATAAAAAATTTTGTGGTGTTGATTGGAAGGCTGTTGGTAATGAACTAGCTAATATTGGGGATAACATTGGTAACCTAACTCAAGGTAATGCGTATGTTCTAGCAATCCAAAATACCATTCCTTTACTCAAAATGGGAGTTACCTTTTGGCATCAAAGAATGAAGGAAAAGTGGACTATTTTAGGGGATTGCCCTTCCTACTTACTTTATTCTAGAATTAAAAAGCACCGGACAAGGAATGACAGTATGGCTCTTAAAAATGATGATGATCAATGGATTGAGGATGCTGGTGGTATTATGTCTATTGTCAGATCCTATTTCGCAAATATCTTCGAGCAAAATAGTTCCCAAGATAGTGAATTTCAAACGGATCAATTGCTTAGTGAACTTCACCTTCCCCAACTGTCATAGGATGATATTCTTCTTTTGATAAGGCCCTTTTACTCATGAGGAGATTAGGGATGCTATATTTTCTATTGCTAGTACAAAGTCTCCGGGTCCAGAGTGTATTAATGCAGAATTTTTTAAAATGCATTGGGAGGTTGTTAATAGGGATATTATTGAAGGCTTGCAACGGTTTTTCACTCAAGGTTTTATTCTGAAAGAATGGAATAATATCAGGGTTGTCCTTTTGCTTAAAGTGGTTAACCCTACCCAAGCTGCTCAACTTCATCCAATCAGTTTATGCAATACGATTTACAACTGTATTGCTAAGTGCTTGACTGGAAAGATAAGGATGGTCCTTCCGATTTTGGTGACAGACTATCAATTTGCTTTTGTGCCAAACAGGCAAACGTCTGATAATGCTCTACTGTCTCATGACCTGCTGCATTTTATAAATAAGAGAAAATGTGGAGTTCATACTTTTGCAGCTATTAAGATGGATCTCAATAAAGCTTATGATCGGATTCATTGGGATTTTGTTCTAAAAGTTCTCAGAGCTTATGGCTTTCCTTAATGTTGGCTGCAATGGATCCATCAATGTATCACCACAGTGTCTTATAAATTTCTCCTAAATGGTAATATTTCTTAGAGTCTTAAGCCGAATTTTGGCCTTCGCCAAGGTGATCCTCTTTCTCCATATCTCTTCATTTTGTTCATGGACATTTACTCTAGAATGCTTCTTCAGGGTCATGAGCTCAATCTTTTTAAAGTTATTACTATTGCTAAACGAAGTCCTAGTATATCTCACCTCTTTTTTGCGGATGATGCTTTACTTTTCTTCCGTATAACTGAAGAGGCTTGTAGGAACCTTACAAATATCACAAATAGATTCTGCCTAGTTTCAGGGTCTAGAGTTAGTACTCAAAAATCCTTTTTTTAAATTTATCCCTAACACCTCTTTTGAGGACCATAATAGATTCAAGGCTATTTTTAACATGTCCAAAGTTGACAATTTTGGTGGTCATCTTGGTATTCCAGTGGACATTCAGAGTACTAAATGTAGCAATTTTAATTTTTTGATTGAACAATTGCTGCAAAATTACTTAGTTGGAATTCTCTTTTGCTTTCTCAGCCAACTAAGATAATTCTAATTAATACTGTTCTAGTAGCTATGATCTCCCATGTTCTTTCTTCCTTCAGAATTCCTCAAAAGATTTCTAACAAGCTTGATTCTCTCGTCCATAACTTTCTATGGGCCTCTAAGGACAAAAAAAGGTCTTCATTAGATAAGTAAGAATATTACCACTCTTCCTAAAGGTATGGGAGGCCTTAGTATTAGATCCTTTGATGTTGTTAACATAGTGTTTCTAATGAAGAATGCTTAGCACATTTATCAGCACCCCACTACTTTAATTAGTAAAGTTTATTACTCTATCAAGCCTAGTGCTTTGGTTACAGGGAAATTTGTGAAGAAAATGGGTATCAACAGATCTTGGGGCTTCAAAGGTATCCAGAGGCAATGGAAGTAAGGTTGCCTCCTTTTCTTAAAATTGGCTCCTTGGTGAGATCCCCATAGCCCAAGATAATGTTTCGTTACAACAAATCAAGGATTCTAAAGTAAGCGATTTCATTGACATCCAATCTCATGTGTGGAAAACTAATCTGGTTAGGAGGTTCTTTGTCCATGATGATGCTCAAAAAATATTAGCTATGGAGCTTCCAGGTAACTCAGCTGAAGATTACATGATTTGGAAGCATCATGTGTCTGAAAATTTCACTTCAAAGTCTGCCTATGCTTCAATAATTGATACATCTTTTCAACTCTCTAATCTGGGTCTTGATCCTCGTATTTTCAAGATTTTATGGCACCTTCCTATCTTACCTAACTGGAAGTTCTTTATGTGGAAACTCCTATATGACATAATTCCTACAAAATATCAGCTGCATAGGAGAGGTATTCCTATCCCCCCTTATTGTGATTGCAGCTATCACGAGATTGAAACTTCAAACCATCTTTTTCGTCAATGCCCTGCGGCATATACAACATGGCAACATTCTGGTTTAGTTAGTTTTTCAAATCAAGATGAAATTGTCATGCTCCAATTGGATCATCAAATATATCCTGCTTTTCAAAAGCGAGGATGGTATACACAGTTCTCGTATCCAAAAAATGGTTTGGACTCTTTGGAGTATTTGGATACACAGGAATTAGAAAATTTTTAGGCATGTTCCTTTCCAAGTGATCATAATTAAACAGAGCATCTCTTCTATCGAACAACAGCAACTTCATCTCAGTTCTCTCTCCTTTCTTCCGAATCTTCATTTCCTTCACCCCCCAGAATTGGACCAAACTAGGCCACCGGGGTTCCTGGGAATCCATCTGGGTCAGTCGAAGGATGGATATAGTTGTTCCAATATTCAGATAGATGCGGCCTGGAATAAGATCACTAAATTTTATGGTATAGCTTGAATTCTGTATAATCCTCAAGGTATGACTATTCATCAAGGTGGCAAGTATGGGTTAGCCTCTTCGCTTTACATGCTGAATCAATTGCTCTTCTCCACCTGCTGAAATGGCTTAAAGATTCACCGGAATCAAGGGTTACCATTCTAACTGATTGTGCAAACCTCATCGATGCACTCATGCATTCGTCTACAGGCCCTGCTGCTATATCCTGGACTCTTCGTCAGATTAAGGAAGTAGCAAGCACCATTCAGTGGTGTTTGCTACTTAAAGTGAATAGGGAATAAGTTCAACAGGCACATGATTTGGCAAAACTTTGTGCCCAAACTTGTTCTCGATTGACTTAGGTTTTCTTTCTTGTTGTTTAGTTCTGTTTATTCCTCCGTTGTCAAAAAAAAAAACAATTCTTTTGATTAATAGTTACACCGTAAATCGTTAAGGTTAACTATTATGATTGTTTTGCACAACACTCTCTATATCCATTCATGTCTACTCCTCGAACAAGTAAACAACCTAAACATAAGATACTATTCAAATGAAATAAAAACATACAATTGTTAGATTAGTAAGTAAAATCTTGGAGTTGTACATTGGATATTAGGATCGATTCACGTCTAGATTATTACCAGTTGTGACTAGGGTTGCTAATTGAGTTTAGCAGCTCATGAGCAACTCAAACTCGACTTGGTCAAAACTCAGTCAATGTTCGACTCGAGTTCGAACTCAACTCGATACATTAGCGAGTCGAGTTGAGCTAGCATGAACTCGAATCGATACACTAGTGAGCTGCTCGATACATTTTTAATCATTATATATAGGGAAATTCTACATGGTGGCCTCCAACTTTTAATTTTTCTATGTGGTGGCAGGGTTTTAAAATATTATACAAAGTGACTCCCAACTTTGACAAATTCAACCTAGTGACCTTATTTCATTAATTGATGGCTAACCAATTAAACCTTACTCTTTCTCATTCCTCCCTCATCCCCTTTCTCTTTCATAAATTGGTCATGCTCTAATCTTGTATAACTTGCGCCTTTATAATTTCTCAAGATAGTATTAACAATGCAACTAACTAGCTAAGTTGTAGACTCATGATAGTTGACACTTCACCATCTTCGCTGCATAGTGCCACATATATTAGGTCAAAATATTTCAAAAGGCTTAATCTTGATATCTTTACATAACAAAGTTAAACTGGTCAAAAATTGCTAAGGAGTATTACTTACAATTTTTCATTATAGAATAATCGTTGAACCTGCAACATAATGTTCTTATATGCAAGGATTTAGAATAAACTACTGGAACAACCACATGCTAGAATTTTAGTAAGCACGTGTTTTCTCAAGATAACAAACAATGAGCATTTATAATCCCACTCACACAACCTATATGTATCCCAAAATATGGGCAGACTAAAGAAACAGATATATATGTTTATTAGGTTTCAAGTTTCAAATCTAAAAGGAGAATACATATCACAAGAACATACAACCAGTTTCCAGGCAAATTGACATTAAAACATGGGCATTAGTAGACTAGGAATCATATTTCTCCCAGATTCTATAGGGTATATCCCATATGAAGTGGGTGGTGCGGAATGGGTAGACCCACTGGCGCTCGTTTGATGGCCTGAGTGGTGGTGCAGGGGTGTAGATTGGGGTTTACATATAGAAAGGGGATGAGAGAGAGAGAGAGAGGAGAGAGAAAGAGTTAGGTTTAATTGATTAGTCACCCATTATTTAAATAAGGTGACTAGGTGGAATTTGTCAAAGTTGGGAGTCACTATGTATAATAATTTTTTATCCTGCCACCATATAGAAAAAGGAAAAATTGACAACAGAGGTCTCAACTTTGGGTGATAATTTTTAAAAGGTCTGAACTATTGATTAACCTGTGTAGGTCCCAACTTTAGGGGGTCTTAACTTTTAGCGGGCCTTAGTGACTTGAAAATGGCTTAATAGGTCATCACTTCTAAAACTTGGGTCACACCAGAAGGGTTAATTGAGGGAGGGATGTAGGAACTAGGTGAGATTTTTTAAAAAAAATAGTCAGTTTTAAGTCACTGAGGCCCACTAAAAGTTAAGACCCCCTAAAGTTGGGACCTACACAAGTTAATCAATAGTTCAATCCTTTTAAAAATTATCACCCAAAGTTGAGACCTTTGTTGTCAATTTTTCCTATAGAAAAACTAAAAGTTAGAGGCCACCATGTAGAATTTACCTATATATATTACAATGTTTCAAATGTCAACTATTTTGAGGATAAAATATTAAATTGATTATTTGTAAGTCACTTGAAATGCTTATCAAAATTAAGAACATTACATGAAATACATAAAGGACGTAAGGTAATAGATTAGTAAAAAAAATAATGGAAACTTTATTGTGTAATATAGGAAAACTAATCAAGTATATCTGTTCGCGAGCAACTCGAACTCGACTTGAAACCTTAATGAGCTCGGGTCGAGCTAGAGAATTTCAAATCCAATAAGAAATAGCTCGACTCGATACCTTAGCGAGTCGGGTCGAGCACAGATCGGCTCATGACCGACTCGCTCGATAAGCACCTCTAGTTGTAACTCTTTTACATTCCCCCCATAAAGATACAGAATCCCCTTATCGATGACTCTTTTCAATTGTGTTGTGGGCTTTAGTGGTGTCAGAAACAGATCTGACCGCTGGGTCAACCTGATACTGACTTGACTTGAACCTGGTTAGACCTGTGAGGGTCAGTCCCCAGACCTGACCGAAACCTGACATAGGATTACTCATACCTGACCGGCACCTGGCAAGATCATGTTCTGACCTGACCATATAGACCTGCATTTAAACCCGAACCTAACAGTATCCAAATCAAATATTAACCCAAAACCCAACTAGACCCAGTAAATATCAGTTTTATTTATGACCGACCCGAATTCAACTATAATTGATGTTAACTAGATAAAATCAAATATGTCTTATTTGATCTAATTTTTCAAACCAACCTATTTGGACGACTAAACCCCACCAAATTATTAAAATACAATTATTATTCTATATCTACAAAATTATTTAAGTGTGTATATATTTTGCTAAATATATAAGCATATAAATATATATAATATTCATTTTTTTAAGGTGTCTATAACATGAGTATAACATATTAGCTTACTACTGTCAGCGCAAACCAATTCTCGGCGAGTACGAGTCCAAATATCTAGAAATTCTCATCTGAGAAAAAAGCACGGATATGTCATTTTTCATTCGCGATTTATAATCTAATCATCTCGAACCAAATATGTAATCCATGAATTCGTCAGGTCAAAAACTTAATCAAGCAAATGCAATCTTAATTTGGATTTCTTAGAAATCAGCAAGTGGCATTAATGGATTCTAATCAAGCAACTTCTAATTTGGATTTCTTAGAATCCATTAATTCGTCAGGTCAAAAACTTAATCAAGCAACTCAAATCTTAATTACTCGAAACAACAAATGCAAACAAACTATGATATTATTATCCTAGTCGCTCACTGGCATTTCTTAGAAATCAGCAAGTGATAATTCGAAGTCATATTTACGCCTACTAATAATAACGCCTGTAACCAAAATTTCAGTTACTCGTTAAAATAAATTAAAAAAAAAACTCTCCCAAAATTAACCAAATCGCTTCCAATAATCGCAGGATTTTAGCGTTTTGATGCTAAAAATGAAAAAATACAAGAAAAAATATCAGATCTAAAACTAAAACATACAAAAATAATACAAGAAAAAATATCACAATTACCACTAACATCAGATCTAAAACTAAAACATACATAAAAAACTGAAGAACACCAAACTAACAAATTAAAACTATCAGTAAAAAAAAAAAAGAGTTGAAACTGAAAAATAAAAAACAGAGCTGAGGTTGAAAACGGCGGGGAGGTTGAAGGAGGTGGATACAAAATTGAATGCGGCGGAGACGAACTTGGTGAATGTCTGCGATAAAGGGAGGTAGGGAGGCGCGCAAGTGGGCCTGCAAGTGAGCTGAACGACGGCGATAAAAAAAAGAGGAGAGAGAATGAGATAAGGAAGAGGAGGTGGGCGGATGAGAGGGATGGGGATTAGGGTTTTCGAGAGGAGATATGGAAGAGAGATAAGGGAAATGGGAGATGGGTTTGAGAGATTGATGGTTAGATTTTGATCCTCTTCAAATAAAGGGTTCTAATTCATGATCCATGATATTATTTTTTGGCCAATAGGAAAAGAGAATTACCTAGCACATGGATTGATGACCTAGCACATGATTGGTAATCTTATATTCTTGTAATCTTACTAATTCTTGTCTTGGTTTACTAACTTTAATAATTAGTCAATTATTATATTATAAATTTGAAATTTTGGTTATTTTTATTGAAATTATAATGATTAGTATTTAAGTATAATTATTATTTATTAATTAGCATAATATAACAATTATAATTATTATTATAATTATTATTATTATTATTATTATTATTATTATTATTATTATTTAATTAGAGTTATGAATTGAGTATTTGAAATTTTGGTTATTTTTATTGAAATAATAATGATTAGTATTTAAGTATAATTATTATTTATTAATTAGCATAATATAACCATTATTATTATTATTATTATTTAATTAGAGTTATGAATTGAGTATTTGAAATTTTGGTTATTTTTATTGAAATTATAATGATTAGTATTTAAGTATAATTATTATTTATTAATTAGCATAATATAACCATTATTATTATTATTATTATTATTATTATTATTATTATTATTATTATTATTATTATTATTATTATTTATTATTTAATTAGAGTTATGAATTGAGTTTCTAAATTTTAATTAGACTCCTTACTTATAGCGATACTTATACAACTATCATTTGTCTATTACTCAATTAAGTAATAGTATAATTATATTTATTTAAGCAAACTTATATGTAGTGTTACATCGACTTACAATGATACATTCATTGATCTCATCCGATAATAACTTGTTTCAATCCAAATACATGTTTTTAGTTTCGAGATGCATTAACATGAAAACTACTAGCTAAAATAGTGTACTATTATCTTGAATTAGCTTAAAATAGTGTAGTTATTTTATTATTATTATTTCGAATCATAATGCTTGCCATAATCGAGTCATTTAAATTTTATATAAATCCAGTAATTCATCGTATACTCGAGTTAATATATAATACTCATTATTATTATCGTTAGTTATACTATTAGAGCATATTAAGAGTCGATACTTATTAATAATCATTCACAAATTAACTAGAATTGTTCCAATATTATTATATCGTACTAACATATATAAGCCTACTGATAAAATAGTTTCTTCATAGTCACATATATATACAAAGTTAAGAGAAGACCATAAATACTATACTAGTATTAAACTATAGTATAACATAAAAACAATTAACTTAAATAATCTCATAACTTATAAAGATAAGGGAGTGTTATGGTCGTTAATCTTATACCAAGTATTAAACTATATGGTTGTTAACAAGTTACTATTTAGTAACTAGTAAGTACTTGTTAACTACTACCTCCGTTTCTTTTTAATAGTTACACTTTCACTTTTGATACTATTCACAAATTTTCCTTTGATTATCATTTGTGAATTATGGTTAAGAGAAAATATAGTCATGTGGGGTCTTGTTTGATTCGTGTCGATATGTAGTTTTAGAATATCGACTTTTTATATTTTTTACAAATACAAAATTAGAGATATAAAGGCTCAAAGTAGTGCATCGGCATGCGTGAAAAGTGTAAGTGTAACTATTAAAAATAAACGGAGGTAGTATTTTACTTATGGTTGTTACTTGTTAACAGGTTAACTTATTTTAATAAGTTATGGTTAGCTTTTATAGGGGATAATGATTTGGGGGTATAATTTATTATTATTATTATTATTATTGTGCAACATATGAACCCTCGTTATAATCACTTAGGCCTCATATGAACCGTCGTTGTAAACATATGAATGTATGATTGTCATTTGTTATAGCATTATAACATATTAAGAGTCGTTATACTAATTTATAATCAATAGAGTATTAGATTGGTTTTACAATTATTTTGATATCAATCTTATATTAAAATGATTCAACATATTAATATTTATATTGTTGTTGTTATTGTTAGTATACCTGTTCTTATTTGTATTACTATTGCTATTGTTAGCCTTGTTACTATTACTGTTATTATTTGTATTTTTACTTATTATCATTGTCGCTTTATGTTTATTAGTATTATCATTCTCATTACCATCATAGCTATTTACAAACTTATATATCAATCATAATGCTTATAATAATAAATCATTTATATAAAGTTTGGAATTGATCGTCTACTCGTTATTATTGTCGTTGGTTATAATATAGAATATTAAAACATACTCCCTCCGTTTCATTTTAATCTACACACTTTGACATTTTACACTATTCACAAGTTTCACTTTGACTATCATTTGTGATTTATACGCGGATGAAAATATAGTCATGTGGGATCTTGTTAGATTCATTATAACATGTATTTTATTAATATGTACTTTTTATAATTTTTACAAATACAAAACTAAAGATATATGTCCTCAAAGTTTTGCATTGGCATGCGTGAAAAGTGTAAGTGTGTAGATTAAAATGAAACAGAGGGAGTATGAAGAGTCGTTCTACTCCTTTACTCATTAGAGTGGTTCTACGCAGTTGATTATTCGAAATAAGAGTTGACTAAGAGAATACACTAAACATCACGATAATCAATATAGTGTTTTTATTGGTTTTTCGTTGTCATCCATATATTTATCGCATACACACATATGTATATATATGTCGATCTTAATATTTTTTTTAATATGATTCATTTACAAAATCCATAACAAAATCAAGATGGCCCGATCAAGAGTTACCCGAAGTTGAATTGACGTTCAATAGCGAATGGACTCGATGTTTCATAATGATCGAACTAAGGTCATTACTAATTCAACCCGAGTACATTTGACTTAACTCAACCGTACATGAAACCTAAATACGACCTGCGCAAACCCGGCAAAAAAAATGTCAACGCGTGATCATACCCGGGAATGGATCGACTTGTAAATGGAACACTCAAACCTGTCCGGCACCCGGGAATCCAATGATTCAAATATGTTCGACCCAGTTGAACAAAACCTGACCAATTATGACCCTAGACCGACAATCAAAATCCCGAAATGTCCGGCTCGACTTGGCCAGTTCGCGTGAAGTATATCCGTAACCTCGTTTGGGAACCTGTTTTGACACCACGAGTGGGCTTGGTCATCTAATAAGGTTGCTACTCTAAATTTAACGCATTCAGCCCCTTTTTATGGCCCGTCGAAATATGAGCAGCTTCAGAGTTGTTACACCTAATTCCAAAAACCCTTTGCAATTGCGAACTCATACCTCTGCATTTACAAAACTGGCATTTTCCCCTTTGATTCCTTGCTTATCTCAATGTATATTTTGGATATATTTCTAGTAATTTTGAATGTTTTATGTTATGGGAACCTATATCTATCTTCAATTTGTTGAAATTATTACTGTGCTGTTCAATTTATACTGCAAATCAGAGTAGCAATGCAATGTCAAGAACAACATCCCAATGTATGTTGTTGATGCAAAAATTGGTGAAAAACCCTCCTGTAAAAACATTATTTTTGTTTAGGTCTTTAGTTCTTCATGAATTAGAGCACACCCATCAGTCCATTTATTTGCTTCTGCAGTTTCTAATTAGCTGCAATTTCTTACCCCAAGCTCAGTCTTTTACTCTTCAACTACTTTCTGGTAGGATTAAATCATCTTCACCATTGAATTACTCTTCACTTGTTCAAATTTTCACCAAGAATTACCCAATTTCACACCCCATTTGTGTTCTTCTCCAAGAAATTATTTTAAATGCTTATGTTCAAGCAAAATTGCCTGAAGAGGCTTTGAATTCTTTCACTCAGATGATCAATCAGGGTTCTGTACCGACTTCGAATTTGTTTAATTCGTTGTTGATTCTTCTTTTAGAAAGCAATAATCTCGAAAAGGCTTGGTGGGTTTTTGATGAATTTAAGAGCAAGGTTGAGTTGGATGTGTATAGTTTTGGGATTATGGTTAAGGGGTTTTGTCAAGGAAATGAATTGGAAAAGGCTTTTGATGTCTTGGATAGATTAAAAGATGTCGGAATGTCTCCAAATGTTATTATTTATACTAGTTTGATTGATGGGTGTTGTAAAAATGGTGATATTGATAAAGCAAAGGAATTGTTCTGCAAGATGGAGGAACTGGGATTGGTTGCTAATCAGCATACTTACACTATTTTGATGAATGGTTTCTTTAAGAAAGGGCTTAAGAAAGAAGGATTTCAATTGTATGAGAAGATGGTGGCTTGTGGGATTTTGCCTAATACTTATACATACAACTGCATGATGAATGAGCATTGTAGCGGCGGATTGTTAGGTAGAGCCTTCCTGCTGTTTGATGAAATGCGTGAGAGAGGTCTGGCTTGCAACATTGTGACCTACAATATATTGATTAGTGGCTTGTGCAAGGAGAAGAATCCATGGGAGGCTGAGAACCTGGTGACACAGATGAGAAACTATGGTCTAAGTCCAAACTTGATCACCTATAACACTCTAATTGATGGATTTTGTAACATTGGAAAGTTGGGCAAGGCTATGAGTTTATTTGGTCAAATGAAGTTGGATAGTCAAATGCCATCTTTAGTGACGTATAATACTCTTATTTCAGGTTTCTCTAAAGCTGGAAATTCGAACCGGGCTACCAATTTAGTCAGGGAGATGGAAGAGCGAGGTGTCACTGCATCTAAAGTAACATATACAATTCTAATGAATGGCTTGGTTCGATCTGGTAACATGGAGAAGGCATTAGAGATGTATCATTCAATGGAGAAGGCTGGATTGGCACCAGATGTTTACACTATTGGTTCCTTGATAAATGGATGGTGTAGCATGGGTAGGATGTTAGAAGCATCAAAGCTGTTCAAGTCAATGGAGAGGAAGCATTTACATCCAAGTGATGTGATTTATAATATGATGATTAATGGTTACTGCAAAGAGGGGAGTTCTTACAGGGCATTTAGATTGCTGAGAGACATGAGGGAGTATGGGTTGGTTCCAAATGTTGGTAGCTACTGCTCAACTGTTCACGTCCTCTGTAAAGACGGGAAGTTGAAAGAAGCTGAAGCACTAGTTGAAGAGATGGTGAGCTTAGGTCTCAAACCATCTAATTTAGTTTACAATGTACTATCTCAAGCAAAAGAAGACAACAAGGGTAATTGATGTCTGAATGCAATTGAACTGTTCGAACAAGAAGGAGCTGTTAATGCTCTAGTTTAATTGGCTTCTTTTAATTTGGATCAAGGACCAAAGAATTTTTTGTTACTTACTTCATTCGTAGACATTATGTGTATAAGAGTAAAAGATTCTGGAACGAATGTTGATTGGGATTCTCTAACGACTATAATTTATCTTGGGTTTTTCTATGGTGTGCCCCTGTGTTATTTAAAATTCTACGCTGTACCCTCACTTTTTTTTTTCTCTCTATTGTACCCTCATACTTTTTAAGTTATCTCTATGGTACCCTCCCGTTAAGTAAACATTAAGTGGACTGTTAGTTTTGTGAAATCCTAACAAATGGTGGGAAATTTTCCCACCTAAACACGCTGCTACAGTTCTGTCTTCTTTAAATGTCTCGTATCTCTCTTCTCTCTCCATCCTATCTCTCTTCTAAATCTGCATTTATCTTCTCTCTCTCTTCCATTACTGAATATGTCAAGTTCTTATTCTTCTAAGTCTTACAATGCCTGCGAATTGGAATTCATAAGTCCCAGGTGCAACTGTTGTCCTGCAAAAATTGCAAAGCTACATATATCTGGGTCCCAAAGAAATCCGGGAAAGGCGTACTTCAAATGTGACTACCGTCGCTCTTCTTGTGGCCGAACAACAACCATGTTGTAGTGAGAGGAGAGACGCTTGAGAAGCTGTTGATGCGTGGTGGTGATGAACATGGTGTAATGCTTGAAGAAGAAGGTTTGTTGGAGATGAAGCACGAAATTACTGATTTGAAGGAGAAGGTTGAAGGACTTGTCAAATATTTGAAGGAGATGGTTGAAATTGGGTTGTTTATGTATGTTTTTCTGCTTGTTATTGTGAAATTAGGGTGAAATTGTTAGTGAAATTGTTAGTAAAATTGTAATGAGATAGTAATATCCTACCAAGGATGGAACTTAGGGTTTTTGTAATTGCACTTTTGGTGCAATGTTGAACTTTTGGTGAAGTAATAAAAATTGGGTTTGCATTGTCTCAATTTGCTCCTTGATTAACATAATTCAAAGGGTTTACAATTAGTGCAAATTGCACAAGTACACAAAAAATTGAACAAGCACCAATATACCCTACAAGTAGTGGAATTTTCCAAAGTACCCAAAAAACTGAACAAAAGTTAGACTCACTTGTATCTTAGACTCAATTGTTGACAAAAAAAACATCTATTCATAATCTTCAAAGAAGGGCCATTCTCGTTCATAATCTTCCGCCTTTTAGCACTAATTCTTCCAAAGGCCACTTGTTGAAGGTCGGCTAGCGAGAAAGGCCGATGTTGCCGAGGAGGGTTGGCCGGTTGTGGTAGGTTGGCTAGATGATGCAAAGTCAACTTGTCTTCTTGTTGCAGCCTCCTTGTTGCTTGCTCGAGTTTGGGCGTGACTGATTGATCATTAAATCAATCGGATTACGCCAACTTCTACTGGGCCGCTTCCGACTTTGTCTTCTTTTTTATGCCTGGCTGCTGCCATCAGATCTTGCTTGCACCCCACCTCCTTGCGGCTCCCTTAGCTCCCTAGCCGTAGCTCCACCTTTGCAAGTCTTTGAATTATGGCCAAAGTCCTTGCATTTCTTGCATTGTACAAAGGGTGCTCCTCTTCCCTTTCTTCTCGTTCTCCCTCCTCCCTTCTCCTCGTTCCTAGATGGTCTACCAATCCCCCTTTTCAAGGTTGGAGGAATAAGTGTTGGTTGACCCAAATCGGCCACCGCTCGTAATCGTGGATTGGTGAAATGTTTCCATTATAAGCCGCTTTATACCTAGATACAGTAAACCAATCCGAGACATAGTCTAGTAGGTCTTTAGCAAAGATCCAAGATGGCTTTAATTCCATGCTTACATGGAATACCACTGACTTGCCACCTTCCACAAGCACACTCCCTCCTATTCAATGACACTGGCAGATGAGCCCTCCCATCATGCACCTCATACTCTCCCCTCCCAGATGGATAGACTTGGCAAGTCCTTGACTCCTTTGTCAAATATCTCACCCTCTCTCTGATGTTAGGACATATACCTGGTTCTGCCCATTGTTGAGATAATTGTTGTCTAGTGGCATGCCTTACCATTACAATCCTTCTCACACCTGTCACAATCAAAACCCAAGTAGATAATGAGCCTAACAATATTAGTAAAGATAGTTAACAGATGCTAATTAAGGAGGTTAGTTTAGTGTTTACCCTCTAATAATGTGAGGATAGGATTACACCTATCTGCACCTATTGTGGAGTTAAAACTCTCCACAAAATTGTTTGTCACCTCATCATTGCACACAGTAGGATCAAACTTCCATTTGGTCCATCTGTCAAGTGGACCCACATCTTGAAACCACTTAACTGCTCCTAGTCCAGCCACTTTTTGTATATTTTGCAAAGATTTCTTGAATGAGTATTGAGAACATGACTTGACAACTGACCAAAATAGCTTATGCATCAAGATCCCTGGATAATCAGTCTTGAAATTTTTGCACAAGTGTCTTGCACAATATCTTCTAGGGACCTTTGGCCACACTTGATCTAAGCTAGGATCAATGCCCTGCAACACACAATTAGGTTGGTAGATTTGTGTAGGAATCATCATGACCTCCTTGGATGATTCTTATTGCCTTATCTTTCATTTTATACAGTGTGGAATTTGCCATTCTCACACCATATCTATCCCAAAGCAACTCATTCATAGTTTTCCCTCTAATGTCCATATTTGCTCTAATATCCTCCAATAATTTCCTAGCAGCCCATTCACAGTTCACCATAGGATTAGTTACTAAATTCAAATCACAACTATGCTTTTGCTTCATTGTTTTGATTGCCCAAGTATACCCATCTCGCTAGCCTAGCAAAGATGGATTCTCCACCCACACCTTTCATCAAGACACTCGCTGTATACCTAAGCTCCTCCGACCTAATGACAACTAAGGCAAAACCTTCCCCGTACACGTAGTCTCTCAAGGTGTCTTTGAAGTGATCCTTGTCCACAAAAAGCATCCATGGTTTTAGAAATATCTTCCCCATCTCAACATCCTCATATATAACACCATTTTTGTACATCCTACTGAAATATCCTCCTTCATCAGCATTCCAATCTGAGTTCCTAAATGCCTCCCACCCACCATCAACAAAATTCTGGTGCAACAGCTCATTCACATACTCTTCCTCTAAAAAATCATCATCATCAACTCTTTCTTGATCAGTCCCACCCTCTTCCTCATTCACACTCGGCACCCACTCCTCTTCACTCCACCGTCACCCTCACCACCGACATTTTCCAAAGCTACAACCGTGCTCCTACATCTCCTAGTCCTATTTACTTCAACATTAACATTAACATCAACATTGGCACTAGTGGAGGTAGATTTAGGGACCCAAACACCCTTCATCTTAGCCGTGGTCTTAGCCATCTTTTTCCCATGAGGAAAGGTTGTAACAGTTTTGAATTGTGTGCTTTGGTCCCGTGAATGAGGTTCATTTTGGTCCTGGGTCGATGGGATATTGAAGTCAATGTGGTCCTGTGTATGTGGGGGTTTTAGGTGAATTTGGGGCTGGGATAATGGTGGGAAATTTGTAACAGTTTGGGGCTGGGATGATGGTGGACTGATGTTGGACAGTAGTTCAGGGAATCTTGGGCTTCTCCTAAGTGTAGGACTTGTAATTGGGGTGAGTTGGGTTTGTTGGACAAAATCAGGTTGGGTCAATTGAGGTGAGTTTGGGCTTGACCGATCAACAATAGTAAAGGCTAAGTCCGGGGTTAGGTGTAGTTGTCTTAGGTTCGCTTATGTTGCTTGTGCCTTTTTTTTTCTTCCAAGTCTCAAGTTTGGACCTAAAGGTCTTTGATGGGCCTCCTGATGGCTTCCCTAGAGTTTGGACTGTTTTTAGGATTGGATTGGCTCTCAGACTTAACCCTTTGTGCTAAATTCCAGATGAAATTGGGTTCTTCTAAACTATCAACCCATACATCAATTTTCTTGCTACCCAAAACCTCATACATTTTCATCATGCCGCCATCATCAACAAGTTCGCAAGTTGTACCCCCATCTTTATACTTAAGCACAAGGTATGAGGGAAGCTCAAAATCATTCTTCTCAAACAATTCACACATATCATTCAAAATATTTATCAACAAACATAAATCTAGATCATCAATCCCTAATTTTACCACATTTCCTAGATAACGAATTCTCAAAATTCTTTCAGCCATTTTCTGCAACAGCACACAACAACACACATGCAAAACTCATTTTCAGTTTCTAAGCTAAACAAACAAACCCTAAACACAAAAATATAGCAAATTATCACATACAAAAGAGAAAGACGAAATTTTTAAGCTCCGAAATTACCTAAATTTTGATAATTACACCACGCAATAGCTTGATTATCCTTCTTCATGGTTTTCCTTCTTCGCTTAGGGCACCACAATTCTCTTTCCCGGCTTCATCCAAGTCCGCAATTTCTTCTTCACTTAAACGCACAAATTCCCGGGATTTCTCTCGCTTTTGGATTCAAATGATGGATTTTGGTTTTCGTTGCTTGCTTAGGAAGATGAATAGACAGAAAAATATGAGTAGTTAGGAGATCAGTTAATAAGGTTCAAACTAGAAACGGAGTGTTGGTAACGCCGTTTTTAAAACATTATAACAAAGGGTACCATAGAGATTACTTAAAAAGTATGAGGGTACAATAGAGAGAAAAAAAAAAGTTAGGGTACACGTAGAATTTTAAATAATACAAGCAAGACACCATGTAAAAACCCATTTATCTTTGACCTTGGGATGAATTCTTACGATTAAGTAAACTAACGAGAGCTGAATTATCTTTTTGCTTGAGAATATTGAGATCTCTCACAATTAGAATCAGCTTCTCCCTTGCACGACAATACATTTGTACGTAATCTGCATATACTGTTAAAATCTGTCTTGATGTTTTCCTTTTCCTTGTGTTACTACTCTATGGACTTCTAATTCTGATATTGATTTTCTAATCTTACGTTCATTCCTGAGAGATGGGTTAGGAGCATTGGCAGTATTGTGCCTTAGAGATGATAGGCACATTAATTTGTTTTGCATCAGTGGAATCAAATTTATCTGCGGCTCCATTTTATTTTAACTGTTCCCTAGTTTTCCGGTTTATTTTGAAGATGCTTCTTCACCGAAAGTCCTTACCTTATGTATCATGACGAGCGGAATCCCTTCGGCTTTGATATACAGGTCAGTGTTTTTGGCAATGGTGAGGCACTAAAGGAGTCGATTTTGGGAGCAACAACTTGTGTTCAACCGACTACTGGGACTCTTAAGGACTATTAAAGGGGATGAGTAGCAAGTGCTTGAAACTTGAACCTTTTAAGAAGAGCCTAAACAAAAGAGTGGGATTTCCTTGAGACGCTTCTTGGTGGCTGTCTGATGGTGAGGTTTCATCATCTAGAGAAGCAGATGATGGTAATGAGTAGAAATGAGCTGATCCTATGTTGCTCGAACTCGGGTACTCATGTTGGACATAGATACATGTCTAAGTGTTTGACTTATCTAGTTTTTCAAAAAATTTAGACAATTTTGGCCCAAAAAAAGTGTCGAAGTATCCATACCTATGTCGGGGTGTCGAGAATTCTTCACCGCTTGCCTTAAGCTCTAAGGTATGTTGGCTTACAATATTAAAAAAACAACAATAAAGAAAGACAAGGGTTCTTTTGTGGCTCGTTTAATAAATTTTGGAAAAAAGGTTTGAGGCTGATCAGGTCCAGTTAAGTTTAAACATATGGTGATATCAGGTTCAATCAGGTCTACATAAATTCAAGTGAAGAGAACACATCCTTAATATGTTATAAATTTTTTGTGTCTGTTGTTTTGAGTAGCCAGGCCTCAATACGGTTTCAGAATGAGGTTGTAATTTGTAAAATATCCTGAATGATGCATTAGTAGTTGGTATTAGTGTTTGTTTATTACTTCCTCCATTTTTTATTGAGTCACTTCTCCCAAAAAAGCTCTCCACATAAAAGGGAGAAGTGACTTACTTAATAAAAACGGATGAAGTATATTGCATCCCTTCAGTTCGGTTAAGCTGTGTGTAAAGTGTAAACTATAAAGACATAATAGTTCCTGTTGTGTATCAAGATTATGTTCTATTTGCTCCCAGAAGGCAACAGACATGAATACAATGCAATAGTAGTTGTTTTTTTTTGTGATACATGCTATGTTATTTATCTATCAATGTTATATATGAATCAGTGTTGTTTGTATCTCTCCGTTCTATACTATATGACCATAACTTTTTTTCTCTTTATGCTATTTGTCACAAAAAATATATCACCCCAATATTTTTTGTTATCTTTAATCATCAATGCTGTATTACTTGTAACGATTCCACTTCATCAGTAAAAGATAGATCGTTTGATGGGAATATATATGATTAGTACACAAATTAGACAGTAGGTCTGGCATTGTGAAAACCAGACCTATCTAGTATCTACTACAACGAAGGTGGATACACACATACCCGAAAGTAAATAAATAATCTATTTTCACGGTGTATTATTATGTTTTAACTTTCAAATACATTAAAAACGTCTACAGAACAACAAACGCTTTCTCTCTCTACATATTTGCTCTAACCTCTCTCCTCAAAACTACCTTTCCCCAACCCAAACCCTAGGAACTCGTCGGAGTTTCGGCGCCGCGTAAGTCTCCGGCGAGTTTCCTTTTCTTTTTCAAAGTTTTTCTTTCGGTTTTCTTAGAGCTCTTCCCTAGTTTTTTTCCTCCTTTCAGTCGGGTCTTCCGGGTCGGTGTGTCGCCGGCAAGAACAACCCCTCCCCGGTTGCGTCGTTGGTGTTTCCTCGCCCCCTCTCGTCGTTGTCCCCTCCCTTGTGTTTCCGCCCCCCCTGCGTCTCCCCCGTAGGTTAGCCACGCCTGTCCTAGCTTCGTTCTTCACCCCCCGTGCGTCTCGTTCTTCACTCCTCCACGCTTCCCCGGCATCAAGTATCCCCCCTCCTCGTTCCCTTTTTTGTTTTAGGTGGTTTTCGTTTATGCATCCCTTCCCCGTTCCCCCGGTCTTCGTGTTCAAAGCGTTTTAGGTCTTAGATTCCCCTCCCCGTTCCCCCTGTTCGAAGTATTAAGGTGATTAGTTCTTAGTTTCCCCTTCCAGTCCTCCCCTTGTGTCGGCTTTGGTTCGTTACCAAGGAAGCATTCAAGAGGTCGTGAAGTTTTTTCTAAGGTAGTCTAGTGTTGTTGTAGGCGTGGTGTATGTCTTGGAAGTGCGTTCTCCTTTCCCCCTTCCTTAAGTTTTACTCCCTCCATCCCATAATACTCTTTACACTTTCCTTTTTCATCTGTCCCAAAATACTCTTTACACTTCTATTTTTGGATATGACCCACTATAATTTTAATTCGTATACCTTTTAAGTTGGCCCACACTCTCTCCTGCAAATAAAATAATAACACTCCTACCACCCACCAACTCTAACCATGGCCCACACTCTCTCTCCTTAAAATAAAATAATACTACTTTTACTAACTACTAACTCCTATCACATCTACTTTTCAATAAAATAACAATTGATAACCAAACAACAATTTATCATCTAAAACTATGTGCATTGATAAGTGTCAAGAGTATTCTGGGACGGAGGGAGTAGTTTTCTATACCGTTGTTTAGTTCTTGATTGTCTTAGTATGGTTATGTTGTTTGTTAACTTAACCTGTTTGATACTTTTGTTAATTGCTGGAGGTAGTCTTTCTCTTCGAAATGTTGGATCTGGTTTATGTAGTTGGTTAGGGTTTGCGTGGCAAGAAATTTCATGGATGGAGTTTGTTTTATCCGATTTTGAAAATCGGATGGTTCTTCGAGATATAACAATGGCTAGGTTTCAATCTCGCTTGGTAATGATTTTATCAATCATTGCCTTGACAAAACGATATTTGAAGGCGACTCCCCAATTTGTTAATTGGGTTTATAGCGCGTCAACTCATTTGAGCTTCTCATTATGTTCTTTTGGTTGTATTAGTGTTAGGTTGTACTTCCGTTTTTCAATTAATGCACATTTTCACCGTTGTCAAAAAAAAAACCTTTCAAATACATTTAGGAGCGATTTAGATTTTCCTAACTTATTAATTAAAAAGCATTTTTGGAAAATTTTGGAGTAAAAAATGGATTCTTCAATCCAATCTCTGATTCTCTTACATGTGTACTACAATTTATTTTAACAGTTCAGACTTTCAAAGTATGACAAACTATTCTCATGGTAGTATACATTCTTTCACTCTAATTGGTTCAACTGTTCTAGTAATAACAAATTATTCCAGCAGGATATGTTTTTTGAATTTGGCCGTAATTGGTAACAAGCTGTTTAGGGAAAAATGAGCTGATTGTCTAGTCAAACCCTCTAAGTAACATGTTTGGTAAATCAGCGGATTGACATATCTGTTTTTTTAGTAACATGTTTGGTAAATTAGCGGATCGATATATTTTTTTCGGTTTTTTCACCAAATACCCCCGACAAATCACGAAATTCACCATATACCCTCAATGTTTCAGATATTCACCATATACCCCTGAGTTTTCAAAACTGTGCACCATCTACCCTTTTTCCAACGGATGTTAAGTCGCTGTTAACTTTATTTACGATATTGCCATTATTAACCCCTAACCCTAAAATCTAAACCCTAATCCCTAACATCTAATCTAAACCCTAATCCCTAACATCTAATCTAAACCCTAACCCTAAAATCTAAACCCTAACCTCCCCCTCCTCCACTAGCCCCCCCCCCCTCCCCCCCCCTCCCCTCTACCAACCCCACACCCCCATCCCCTCCCTCCACCGCCGCACCCCTAAAATCCGAGCGAAGGCGGCAATTCCGAGGTCGGTTAGTTCGCGACAACCTCCGAGTTTCAAGCGAGTGAGGTTGCGGTAACGGAGAGATATTAAAACAAGGTCGTCGTCGTTGATGCTGATAGATCGATGGTCGCATCGAAGAGTGAGTTTCGTGACTGAGTCGAATCGGAAGAAGAGCAACGGCTCTGACCCTCGACGCGGAGCCGCCGTTTGCGTACTAAGGAGCAGCATTTGCGGTCACAGGAGGAGAGAGACTGGAAGATGGGTCGATTTTAGGGTTAGGGTTTAGATTAGCTTTTAGGGATTACGGTTTAGATTTTTAGGTTAGGGGTTAATAATGGCAATATCGTAAATAAAGCTAACAACCGACTTAACGTCCGTTAGAAAAAGGGTAGATGATGCACGCTTTGAAAACTCAGTGGGTATATGGTGAATATCGAAACATTGAGGTATATGGTGAATTTCATGATTTGTCGGGGTATTTGGTGAAAAAAACCGTATTTTTTTGTGAAGGATTAATAATATCTTATAAGGTACACCGTACACAATAACACAAGTGATTTATAAGGTGAAAAATTACTATGAGGGTGTTATAATCGACTTTTAAACTAACGCTTCCTCCTCGGTAAGAGCATGAAAATGCAGCAATTTAAATTGTGGCAGTTTTACAGTAACCAACACGTCTATTATTAAGTTTGAAGTCCGGATTTTCGGATTGCAAACTCATGCATTATTGTTGAGTTTTGCAACTTTTGAAGACAACTTAAGGCAAAATTAGGAATTTCATGATGCACATATATAGAATTCAATTGAAGGCTCGTTTGGCACAGGAGAATGACAAGTATTTTTTTTTTAGGAAGGACCCTCCCCTTCCAAAAACTGAGAATGAGGACAGTTCACTAAGCCATTTGGATCACAACTTGGAAAGCTGAGAACAAATTACGTTACAAAATTGATTGCTCATAGAAAAATAAATCAAATGTGATGGTTACATGTTACATAATTCTGAATCATCTGTCAAATGATTTCCAACTATTTATGACTCTACAAAGTAAATTACAAAAAGAATGTAAAGGGTGCAGAAAGTGTAAGCATTAATGTTCCCTTTTCCCCCACACGCCACATATAAACATCCAAATCTATAAAATTTTCAAGGGAGAAAGCAAAAATCATTGCCAACAAAATGCACATCATCCCACCTGATTTCCCCTGTGTATATTATGGGACTACAAGAGATTCTCATAGAGACCCCGAAAAGGAAAAAAAAAGAAGTATATAAAAAAAAAACCTTTTGAAGGTTAACAGAAGTAGTAGTAAGTAATGTTCAAGGAAAAGTGAAACCTCCTCCGATATCGGTATTCTGAGCACCACCCGGGGGTCTGATTGCAACCCAGAGGAGAGAAATAGTGATGGCGATAAGACCGGCCCACACAAAAATAATGGTGGGAGTTCTTCCTCTTCTTCCCATGAGCCCCTTGGCGAAAGGGTAGAGATGAGCCAAAACCCAGAAACTAAAGAACACCCCTCCTAGCAGCCTGCTCCACTGTGGGATAGTGCTGTAGATCGTACGACTAAAACCAACCGCTATAGCAATCAGATTTACCATGATGATCACAAGAGGAGGAATCATCAGAGACGTCCATTTCACGACGTACAGGTCAGCAAAATCATCATCGTTCTCATCACCGGCTGATTTGGATGTCAAAGTAAAAGAAATCTCAATACCAGCAACAACCTTAAGCAAACCCTGAAGCACGGCAGCAAGGTGAGCACTCGTGCCTCCAATAAGCCAAAACTGTTCATTCCTCCACCATTCTTCGAGGTTAATGCCAGACCACTTGATCTCAAGAAGCGCGAGCAAGCAAAGAGATAAGGATATAACAAGGAGGTATATGAGAAAGGTTATGCTTAGGGATTGGACAATAAATTGACCCGAAAATAGGGAGAGCGCAGGAAGGAAGCAGTAGACTATCAGGAAGATTGAGGTGAATGGATAGATACCAACATTAAGGTAAGCAACCCTCTGAAGAAGCTTCATCCGGGAGCTTGCTAACAAGGCATTGTTTCGAGAGAAGAAAATCTCGACGGACCCTGTGGCCCACCGAAGGACTTGGTGGAGTCGATCTGTAAGATTGATGGGAGCGGTCCCACGGAAAGCATCCCTCTTGGTAACACAATATATTGATCTCCAACCTCTGTTGTGCATTCTGTAACCCGTGACCACATCTTCTGTCACGGATCCGTAAATCCAACCGATACGACCGCCCCCACTCGGTTTTATCTTCGTACCAACAAGATACAACGCTAATGGCCTCAGCAACAGTAGACGCATCTAGAAGGTCACGAGGGATAGTTAGGGCACCTGGTGGTCTGCCATTCTTGATAGATGGGTGATCAGCAAGAGGCCGACCTTGGAACTCTGCTACTGGAATTGAATCGACAAGAAAGCTTGAGTTACCGAACCTTTTGGGAAACAAAGAAAGGTCCATCTCGTCGTCAGAGTCTCCCATTCTAAGTGACCGATTCTCTTCAGACGAAGAATCAACTGCAACACGGTGCTTCTTGCGACGACCAAAGCAGCAGTCACAAAAACCACGGTGTTCCTTGGACCTAGGTGGATCAAAACCATAAAGAGCAATTCTTCGGAAAAGGCACCCAGTCCCGACATAAACTGGGCCCTGAAGCCCATCAAGAGCCCGCATATTGATGTCGAAGAAAACAGTATTGTGATTGGCATAACGATCAGAGGGGTCAATGCCTTCAAACCTCTGGGGGAATTGAATGTAACAAAGGCGATCACCACCACGGTCCATCATGAAGCACATGCCTTCTCTCATGGCTTGGGAATTGTAGATATAGTGGTCACAATCCAAGTTAAGAATAAAAGGCCCGTTTGACATGATTGCTGAGGCACGAACAAGTGCATTCATAGCCCCGGCCTTCTTGTTGTGGTCATAGCCAGGACGCTTCTCTCGTGAAACATAAACCAGCATTGGAAGACGAATATCAACTTCACTATAGTCAAGAGGCATATCTTCACCAACTGATCCTTGAAGAGGTTCATCACTTGGAGGTTTCAACATAACCTGTAAACATAAGACTATCAGTTTATGACTCATGATCAACTGCAGGGGACTAAAATTATGAGAACAGCAAGAAGGTACTATTATCTTAGGGTGTTCACGGATAACGTGGACAATTAATTTTCTTAATAAAGGAAGGGGATGTTAATGCAGGAGTGCATGGGAAACAACCATATTCAACTAATGTGATTAAGGGCCTTGAAGATATCTACAACTAACCCTCCCCAAAACCCATGAAGGAGGAAGTTTAATGCAATGGATCATGGTCGTTCTCCTATAGGAGAGGAACTTTATAGTGAGAGAGAAGAATAATTCATTCTTCATTTAGTGACAACGAGAGAAATCTAGAAGAAACACAAAAAATCGAAAACAACACATATGTACTAGCTTTCAAACCTGTGCAAGAGGTTAAAAATGATAGTTAAAGAATGAGCTGTTTTCTGGTATGAAAAAAATTCAAATTCAAATTACGTAATTACAATTGGGCTATTGCTTATATACAATCATCGTATTTAGGTCTCACCTATATTTCCTACTAGATATCATATACTATTATACTTTCCTAACAATGATAACACCTTTCTTTATATCAGGTACAGTACTTCCCTAGCAATATCAAATACAATACCTTACTATTCAATTATCTTGCATGGAACGCATAGGTGGCACTTTCTATTCTCCCGAAAACTTCCTCCTCGATGTATTTATACTAAATGTATTTATGATTGATTTTTCTATTACAAAGGTGGCAATAGGTTAATACATATGTGAATTAAAGGCTGTCAATAATACCAGCTATTAATAGAGGGCAAAAGATTAAAAATCCAGTACCTGTATAATTCCAGCATGATCACCCTTAGAATGCTCAGGTGCCGAATTCAACCAAGTGCCAGGCCAGTGCGTTCCATCAGCCATCCAAGTAGCTTTTTGCACTTTAATAGGTTCCAACGGTTCATCTCCTGCTTGCTCTCTCTGCATCTTCAGAGCCTTAATCTCTTCTCGGGCGTTGTAAGCATCAGAACGTCTTCGAATGGAATCAGGAAGACCATTAACTCGAACCTTGAATTCATCATACTCACGTTTAATTCGACGACGGTCTTTGACAAAATCTGACTTAACCTTGTTCTTGTAAGGATCTCTCTTCAGACTGAAGTAAGACTCGGGATTCCTGGGCTCAATATTATGTTTCCGACAAAATGGGACCCACAAGTTAGCAAAACTCGCAGCTTCAGCCATTGCCTCAAAGGTTAAAAGGGCTCCCCCATCATCGGAGACATAGCAAGAAAGCTTCTCCACTGGGTAGTCAGTTGCGAGAATAGACAAAATCGTGTTTGCAGTCACAAGTGGGGGTTCCTTTTCTGGATCAGCAGTAGAAACAAAAATATCTATTCCCGGAAGATCGGATTTTCCGGTTGGATTGTTCGGACCAGGCAATTCAAACTTCTCTTTCAGAACATTAAGGTCAGTAACGCGATTTACCGGGTTAAGCTTAGGCAGCTGGTCAAGGACCCAAGAGAACGCAAACCACATCTCACAAATCACAGACATACCCCACAGCCATATTGCATCAGTGTTAGGATTCCTTACCCTCCACGCAAGGAATAGCGCTAGAACAACCAGTCTGATAAACACAAGAAGCCTGCAAGAATTTGCAAATTAAAACAGGGACAAGAAATCATGATGCTCTTTCTCTCACTGATTAGAATGCATGATCTGGTTCCAATGAAAATAAATTAGATATCATCATGTCATCTAGAGAACCATACTAAACTTGACTTCTAACTCTCAAATACTTCCTCCGTTCCAAAATAAGTGAAACACTTCTCTCATTTATGTGAGAGCTTTTTGAGACAAGTGTTTTACTTATTTTGGAACGGAGGAAGTATGAAATAATATAGTACTCCCTCTGTTTTTTGTTCTTTCTACTTTAACTATGCGCGTTTGCCAATGCACTTCTTTGACCTTAAATATCTTTCATTACGTATTAGTAAAAATTATAACGATTGAATATCAATAAAGTAATAATTGATACGAATCAAATAAGACCCCACATGACTATTTTTTTTTTTTTATACATTGAGAAGAATTTAGAAGATTCTCTCTAGTTGTGAATAATGTCAAGATTCCAAGTAGGAAGAACAAAAAAAACCAGAGTGAACCAATCATAGGGTAATCATCAGTGAAATAGCAAACAGCCATAGCTGATGGGAAGATCAACTCCTCTGTTTCTACCAGTAAATTTGCAAACTGTGCATACATACATCAGATATATAGTTACTATTCACCATATGTACTTAAGATAAAGTTCTTTGCATTCCAATAGAAAATTATTCTTTGCCAAATTTACACTATTAAGGCTAAACGACTTCATCTGATTTTCAACTAACACAAGTATAAAAGTTCATGTTTGAAGTCCAAAAGGCAAAGAGATGTACTTAAGATAAAGTTCTTTGCATTCCAATAGAATATTATTCTTTGCCAAATTTACACTATTAAGGCTAAACGACTTCATCTGATTTTCAACTAACACAAGTATAAAAGTTCATGTTTGAAGTCCAAAAGGCAAAGAGATGTCACAATCATCTGATTGACAATAAGCCGTGATGCAGCCACAATTCTAATGCTCCAACATATCCAAACACATCTCAGGGCACAGGACTAGAATCATAGTACTCCCTCCGTTTCATTTTAATCTACACACTTACACTTTTCACGCATGCCAATGCAAAACTTTGAGGACATATATCTTTAGTTTTGTATTTGTAAAAATTATAAAAAGTACATATTAATAAAATACATGTTATGATGAATCTAACAAGATCCCACATGACTATATTTTCATCCACGTATAAATCACAAATGATGGTCAAAGTGAAATTTGTGAATAGTGTAAGTTGTCAAAGTGTGTAGATTAAAATGAAACGGAGGGAGTATTCCGCTAAGTAGTTGACAAAAATGCCTTTTCTCTCGGGAAATACTCAAAGATATCAAATCGGAAGTATAATTGTGAAAAAAATAATGTACGCAGGCAAATTACCTGTATGGGCTGATAATTGCTGCTGGTATCTTCAATTTACGAGTAAGAGGCCTCCAAGGTTTGCTAAGAAATTCAGTTGGTTCATGTACCTCATCATCATCACCACCACCACCACCACCACCATTTCCATATCCTCCTTCCTTTGGCCATATGGCATTGCCATAACCATAGGTACCCTTCGTCTCGAACAACCACCTGTTATGATCAAACTCCGCTCCACCAGTCTGGCTCCTCATATAACCCGACTTAGTCGATTTCATCAAAGACATCCCTCGTTCTTGCTTTGAGGGTGGCAAACGTAAAGAATTACCAGAAGTATCTACAGCCTTCTCATCCAAATCGGTCTGCTTGTAAGGCTCTTTGCACCCAGGGCACATTGAGTCACCTCCTTTAACAGCATCTATATAACAATCCCGACAGATCTTAAAATCACATTCACACGGGAGTATATCATCACCTCTTCCATCACTCATCACCTTCCCATCACAACCCGTGACCTGACAAGAAGACCCTTTTACTCCAGCCATCTGAGGATGGTTCGCCTCTGCCTCCGTCACCTTATCCATCAAGTGTGCACGAGTCACACTATTGAAACCACCCGTAAAGAGGGAATTCGACACATATTGCTCCTCCACCCTTTGAGAGATGGAAGGGTCCATGGGCTGATTGTCAGGAGTTGGAGGGATATGAACTGTGTAATTCATGAACTCCACACTCCCAAGCTCACTATCAAGATCATCTCTTGATAGATTCTCTCTAGAATAGTTAACATAGTTGCCCGACGGAGTCCGCCTAGCGAATGTAACCTGTGGTTGACGCATCGGCCTCCCTGGAGGAAGGTCAGATGAATCAGACAAATTGGATCGACTCGGTTTAAACATCTTTGAATCTCTACCCCCAAGACCACTAATCAAAAGTTGATCAGATTATCTCAATGATCTAAGAGCATTGACTCCAAAACCAAAATAAACTCTATTTCCCTAAAATCCTATTTCTCTTTCCTATGTAATATGCATCATGCATCCCATATTCATAACTCACCTAAAACTTTTCAACTATGAAGTAATCATAACAAAGAAAGGCAATCATATATTATACAAACATCAAGATATAATATATGATACAATAACACAAACATAATTCAGACATGCTCCCCATGACTTGAAATGTTTCTCCTTAATTGATGCAATTAAATAAAAGCAGGCTTACCTAACATCAAAAGACAAAAACGTGCAATACTCAAAAACCTACAACCCAAGAAGTAAAATAGAGAGAGAGGAGAGAGAAAATACCTTTCAATTGTTGAACTCCACAACTATGGTGGTCCTTTACCTCACAAAATCCTTAGTTAAATAACTAAGAAATATAATTAGTTCTGCAAATTCTTTATAGTAGTTATTTTCAAGAAAGCGTGTATTCTTCTCTCTGAATTCTTCAAACCGAATCAGTTGCTTTCATTTGCATGACATGCACCCCAAATGTCTTCAACCACTTCAAATATCCAAATAATTTAAGCAACTAAAATTAAATTAGACTAAGTCCAACTAAACCAAAATCACAACTATAGAAACATTCGCTATCAAACAGAATATAAATTTTTTAATTCAAACATGAGACCAAGTACTTTCCCATTTACAAGGTTAATAGATCTCATATATGAATATATGATATACCCACAAAATATACTCTTGTTTTTATCTGACTAACAATGTGGACTTTAATTTTAACAATAATCAAGTGGGTATTTTAGCTATAAAATAAATGGGTTTGAGATTTTTCTGGGTAATTGTTTAAACTAAGTTCAAAGGTTTTTTATTAAAAAAAAGATCTTGGAATTGAGTTGGGTGTGGAGGTAGAAAACAGGAAAGAAGCAAGAAAGAAGGCGAAGTAAGGAAGTAATTAAGGGAATTAAGAAATTAAGATAATGGAATGTTTGGAAACGGACACATCCCACGGTCTAAACGCGCCTCAAATTTAGGCATTCTCAATTTGAAGGCGATGATGTAGTAAATCAAATTGTATTTTGTTAGTCAAAATGTAAGATGAAGACCCATGTAAGTAGGGGAAAATTGGGGATCCTTCCTTATATGGAATGAGACTCAATCCCAGGATCTCTAGAATCGAATGTGAAGCCTACAACACTATGCTATCACCTGCTGCTTATGGAAATTGATATATGCCACTCTTAAGGTTGCATATAACGATTTTTCTAACCTATGCACCTAGTGTTTCGTCTCCCTTGTCCAACAAAGTAAGATGTAGGCTAGACTTCTTTGTCGGCAAGTAAATTAGGATTCTTGAGTGTTCTTGATTGGAGACTTGTGCAACGATGTCCGAATCCTCTTAGTCCTTGGTCTTTGCTCGCTCCCGAACTCCGCACAAAGGGACCCACCCCGGGAGGTTTGGGTGGTGGTTCCCCCTCCGATGCTTAAGTCAGTTTTCAGGTGTGGTAAGAGAAAGTAGAGATAGAGAGAGAAAGTGAGAGAGAATTTTATCAGAGTAACTTTGCACTGTTTGCATTGAATGAATCTTTCTCCTGATTTCAGGGGTATTTATAGTGATAAGAAGTTGACAATCTAACCTTAAAACCGACCTACAATAGGGGCCTCGATTGGGCGAGGAATCGGGATCATGACACGTGGCGCACCATGACCGGTGGATGCCTATTAACCACTCTCCTTCACCATTTGGCACCTGTGGCTCGACTGTTGGGCGAAATTTAAACCTTTTACCTCAGTGAGTGCGGCCTGAGATTCAAGGCTTTTCTCTTTTTTAACTAAGGTGACACGTGTACGGGCTCCGATGAGCCCAAGTGTCTTCAAGAGAGCCATCGATGTTAGACTACAACATTTGCCCCTAAAAGGGCTTTTACCGTTGGACCATCCGACGGTTAAGGCCCTTTTTACCCTCAAGGTAGTTCAATTTGAAATGAAGTGACGCGCCTTCTTCTTTGTTCTACCTGGTCATATTCGACCAGTTGTATTCTCTTTTCGGTCATTCTTGACCGGCTCCGCAGGAGTTTCTTATCCCTCTATAAATAACCTTGGTGTGAAAACATTCAATCATTTAACACCTCGAACAAATTTTTCTAGAGAGAGAAGCTCTGCGAATTTTCTAGAGAGGAGAGAGATCATCCAGCCTTCAAGCATTCTTCACCGAATCTCCCGGGACGTTCTTAGCGGGTATCGTTTCTTTGATCTTTTCATTCTTCTTTATTCTTTATTTTTTCTTAGAAAATCAATAAAATGGAATCATCTTCGTCAAATAATCCTAGCCGACCAAGAGCTTGTCTTGACCCTAGAACCGATACTTCTTCTTCGGCGCATTCTAGAGTTGGGCCTCTTCCTCGGCCGAGTACATATATCTTCATAGTTTTGGCCGAGAAAGTCGGACGACCCAATCTTTACTGTGTGCGGGGTAATCGGCGCGCGTCAAGCAAACGGCCCGTCTAAGACGAAATGCAATAATCCCATCAAATAGCTCGGATATGGAGGGAATCCACTTGGACGGGTGCCGGATGAGGCAAGAGAGGTCCAAAGTGCTCGGTTTTTGGACAGGCCTCCCTGTCGACCATGATGCGAAAAACTCCGAAATAAAACCGAGACCCGGCACTTCGCGGGGACGCCGATACGGCGGAGATCGGCGAAGGTAATAATGGTAGCGATCCCGAGGCTGCCTAGAAGAATCGAGCGAGGCTTCTACTACCTCGTCGGAGATTAGGAGACGTTTAGGTCCCCTTTCGATCCCGGCTTCATTTTAGTTAACCGTAAGTGGTTAGAGAAACTAGGACCAGACCCTAATTATTTGTCGTCTTTCATGCCCATGCTGGGCTTCTCCTTTGTCACTCTTAATAACGACGCGACGATCCTGAGTGCTCCCAGTAGCCATTTCGCCGTCTATAAACTGACCTTAGATGCGGGATTGAGGTTTCCTCTTCACGACTTCGTAGAACAAGTGCTGCAGCACTACCACATCGGCCATAACCAGTGGCTCCAAACGCTTGGCACAACATCCCGACGTTTATTGCCGTCTGCGAGCTACGCGGCCTAGCTCTTTCCCTTGAAGCCTTTACCCATATCCATTATGCGGCTAAGGTACCTAGGGCCGTGGACGGAGCATGGCTCGGCATTTCGCAACCGTCCGAGAGCTTCATGACCGCTTGGGGAAAATCGTCAAAGATGCACGAGTGGAAAGCCGATTTTATCTTTTTTACGGGCGTCCAGCGACTATGTCACAGAGAGCTACAGATATTACAATAGATCCGTCACTAATACTGGGCGGAAGCAGTCTTGGCTGGAGTTGGAGGACAGCTTTGACGAGGAGGTGGTGGAGTACTTCAGAGTGAAAGAGTAATCCAGGCCCGGCCAACGATCTTTTAAGGGGCCATCTAACTGGATACCCTTTAAGGAAATGTTTTACCAAGACGACTTCTTGGTCGCTGTCGGCTTGCGGTTGGCTGAAGATAAAGGTATATTTAAAATCATCCAAGTAAAACTCTTCGTCCATAATTCATTTGACGAACACATTTTTGTCCTTATTTGCAGACTCGGCCAGACAACGCCTTAAAGCATCTTGGACGGGGAAAAAAAGTATGTCCAAATTTACGATAATCTGTGGAAGGAGTATGCAAAGAGTAGTGTCGAGAAAAGGGCGTAAACATTGGTAACATTTTTTTTTTTTTTTTTTTTTTGCCGAGTACCATAGGAGCTCGTCCGGAGTTGGCATCCAAACTTCTTGGACGAGGGTCACCCAAGGAAGGAGAACGTCCAGACTTGGACGGTCACCTTCTTGGGACCATACTCGTCCAAAAATTGGTGTCCAATTTTTGGACGAGGGTCACCCAAAGAAGGAGAACGTCCAGACTTGGACGGTCACCTTCTTGGGACCATACTCGTCCAAAAATTGGTGTCCAATTTTTGGACGAGGGTCGCCCAAAGAAGGAGAACGTCCAGACTTGGACGGTCACCTTCTTGGGACCATACTCGTCCAAACATTGGTGTCCAACTTCTTGGACGAGGGTCACCCAAAGAGGGAGAAGCGTCCGGACTTGGGCCGGTCACCTTCTTGGGACCATGCTCATCCGGAGTTGGCATCCAAACTTTTTGGACAAGGGTCACCCAAAGAAGGGAGAACGTCCCGGACTTGGACGGTCACCTCCTTGGGACCATACACGTCCGGGATTTTTGCATCCAATTTTTGGACGAGGGTCAACCATAGAAGAACGTCCATACTTGGACGGTCACCTTCTTGGGACTATACTCGTCTGGATTTTTGCATCCAATTTTTGGACGAGGGTCAACCATAGAAGAACGTCCATACTTGGACGGTCACCTTCTTGGGACCATACTCGTCTGGATTTTTGCATCCAATTTTTGGACGAGGGTCAGCCATAGAAGAACGTCCATACTTGGACGGTCACCTTCTTGGGGCCATACTGCCCTGGATGTTTTGTTATAGCATTTATTTTTGTTCCTTGGACGATCGATCCGATGCCTTTAATTTTTTGCGAGAAAAATGCTCCTACAAACAAACTTCCACCCGGGAAGTCGTCCCTCGTCTAAAAAGAGGCCAACTACCGCCGGCCGACCAGCCTTCAAAGAAAGAAGCCTACGGGCTTTACAAGGAAGAAGGCGGATAAGACGGCTCCTACTGGCGAGAGTGGGGAGAAAAGCATGCCTCCCCCACAAGCCAAGGCTCTTAAAAGGGAGCCTTCGACTGTTGGCCCGGCCGAGGAGGGAAAGGGTGCGCATGCAGCTGTTCCGCTCAGCGTTTTGCCGGCCGATTCTACTGAGGTCAACCCAGAGTCCGCCTTGGGCGTGGTTGCACCGAAACCGGAACCGCTCGCCGAGAACTATCCAGGGGTTCGGCGGCTCGGTGGCTAAGCTGGTGCCACGAGATGCCTCTAGGCTGTTAGGGACGGCATCACTTTCGTCCGGTGAGTCGTATTACCCCAACATAGTTAGGACGATGCGGGTCGGTGGACGGTCCATGAGTCCGTCCAATAGAAAAGCCATCGTCTTTCCTATCAAGATTACTGACTCTCCCCCTCTTTCAGATAAGGGCAAAGGCCCCGCTATTCCCCCAACTCCTCCCCTCGCCGATTCGGACGAGGAGTCTTCTCTGCTTTCGCCAAAATGTCAAGGCCGGAAAAAGAGCGGCTTAAGCGAGAGCTCTTCAAATGTTACCCCGAATCCTACATTAAAGGATTAAGGGGAGCGTCTGCCGGGCATGTGGGCTACATGTCTCGGCTACTTTGCCGGAGGTATTATTTTATGCCGGCTTTGTTTTAGGGTTGTACAAATTTTGACTCTTTAACCCGTCTAATAACTTGATTTGTTTTCATTGTTCCAGCTTCTGGCTCGCAGCATGCTAACTGAAGAATGGGCGAGGGAGCTGAGAAAAGAGAATTAACACCTCGTCCATCTTGCTACAACGGCCGGCGACAAGGCCATCCATGATATTGAGATGGCTAATACACTCCATCGTCAATCTCTGGAGGCTTTGGAGAAAAGATCAGCCCTTCTGGAGTCAGAAAACAAGAATTATCTTGTTACTATTAATGACATGTTCACGGAACAGGACCGTCTGAAGATGGTCATTGATGCTGTCTCCACTGATCTAAGGGATGAACGAAATGCCGCCCTTCTCGCCGCCGCAGCCTAAGGAAGGAGAATATTCTTCGAGAGGGCGAGAACCGCCCGTCTAGAGAGCCAAGCAGCCAAGGCCTTCGATGATGCCAAGGAAGGGTTGGAGCAAGTCATCGAAACGTCTAAAGGCTGGGCCGTTAAGGCCTTCGAGATGCTGGCTGAGGCTGACGAGGTTCCCACCTTTGTGCGTCGTCTGGAATACCAACAGAGTGTCCATCGGGCTATGGTATGCGCCGAGGAACCTCCGGAATTCTTTGAGTCGGACGACGAGGCTGCAGCCGAGGGTGGGGGGCCTGAAGACGAAGACGAGGATGAGAAGCCTGAGGACAACCAAGAAACACGCGCTGAAGATGAAACCTAGCTTTAGGTTTATTTTTCTAAGTTTCTTGGCTTGTCTGCCGTTGTAGTCTTAGCTCTTCAGTAGCCTTAAGTTGTAAATTTTTGCTATTGATATATATGAAGAACTTTTTGCCAATTGCTTCTCTTATTTTCGTAAATTCCAATTTGACCAAGTATAATATTAACTTCGTCATGATCGTTGAACATCCTTGCCGCTGTTTTAAGAATAGGCTCGTCCTGAACTATTGGACGATCTTCCTTATATAAATAATACAATCTTGTAACCCCTGTTCCTTGTCCTTTGACGATCGAGAAGATTGCCATCCTTGCCCTTGGACGATTACCAGTTATTTGTTGATAATCGTCCTTGATTTTTGGACGATCTTCTTGATCAGACGAGTCCTGCCCAAAGAGGGAAGACGGCCAATGCACGTTTGAGTTGTGGACGAACCACTTTCATGCCGTTTTTCTCGAGCTACCAACATTCCTCCTGCACTATCAAACCATCATAGATGCATCTATTGGCTAGGTCCTGGTGTTTGGACGACCTGCTCTCTTTAGCTCGTCCTATAGGCTTCTATCATCCCCCCTTTCTTGGGCTTAGCTCAACCGTACATAGAGGGAGAGCCAAGGTTCAAGAAGGAGAGCGGCCATCCTTGGCTGAGCCTGCTGAAGTTGATGGACGAGCTTGAGATACATGTTCAAAGCATGTTTTAGCCGGCTTCCTTGAGGGAGCAACACTCGTCATTAAGTAGCGATCCCTTACTAGGGTCTGGACTACTTAGCTGTCCGTGCTTTTGAAAGTAAGTATCCTTTACTAAGGTCTTATTTCAGGCCAGCTTTCTCTCGGAGACTTTGACGTTACTCTTACTAGAGGTTTTGTCAATTTGACGGCCATATATGCATTATATTTTTGGCCGGTCTCTTTGAGGGAGTGATGTTCGGCGTAAAAGCGAGCAATTTTGACGTTCTCTTTTTGTTTGTATTTTTGTCCAAGTTATTGTCACTTTTAGACAAGTAACTGATTTAATGCCCCAAAGTGAAGTAACTTGGTGAAAATAAACAAAGAGATAAGAAAGTAGGAATTGTATTATATGGATTTTGCTTGGCTGAATGCCAAGATGCATGTATACAATTCTTTTCTTACTAACATGTGCCGTGGCACTTAGGAGTAACTACAAAGTACCCTACAGGTATCTGACGAAGATCTGAGTTAGACGTGGTACTTCTTTAAGTTGTCTGAATTCCAAGTACGCTGAATAGGTCGTCCATCTAGATCTTGTAGAAGAAAAGTCCCACTTGCGTATCTCCCTGGACAATCGAGATAAGGTCCTTCCAAATTTGGTGTTAGCTTCCCCAACTCTTTAGCTCGTCCAACCGCTTCCATCTTTCTTAGAACAAGATCCCCCACCTTGAGCGGTCGTCTAACAACTCTTTTGTTAAACTCCCGAGCCATTCGCAGTTTGTACAATTGCATTCTTAGCAAGGCATTGCCCCTGACTTCTGGGACTTGGTCCAAAGCCGTGCGCAAGTCTTGCCCGATTGGCATCCTCTCGTGTATAACATGACTCGTAGGGTAGGCTCTTCAACCTCAATGGGCAAGACGGCTTCAGTGCCATAGACTAACATGAAAGGTGTCTCGCCCGTAGAATTCTTAGCGGTTGTTCTAATGGACCATAACACCAATTGCAGTTCTTCAACCCATTGTCCTTTGGCGTTATCCAGCTTCTTCTTGATTCCATTTGATAGAATCTTGTTGAAGGACTCGACTTGCCCATTAGCTTGCGGGTGGGCGACTGCCGCAAAGTGAGCTTTGATTTCTCTTTCGACGGCCACTCTTTCGGCTTAGGCGTTTCGAACTGTGGACCATTATCAAAGACGATTGACTGAGGCATGCCAAAACGGGTTATAGTGTTTTTCCAGATGAATCCCTTGACGTCGTTTGTTGTTATTCCTCGCATGGCCTCTGCCTCTATCCATTTAGTGAAGTAGTCCACTGCCACTATCACAAACTTCTTTTGCCCAGCGGCCACAGGGAAAGGTCCTAGGATATCCATGCCCCATTTGGCAAAAGGCAGATGGAACAAGATGGGGGTTAAGTAGTTGCACGGCTTCTGATGCACATTTCCATGCTTCTGACAAGCGTCACACTTCTTTGCATAGACTAAAGCATCCTCCTTTAAGGTAGGCCGAGAGTACCCCGTCCTTAAAGCCTTCTCCCCTAAAGCTCTTCCCCCAATGTGAGAAGCACAAGCTCCTTCATGGAGTTCTTTCAGAACCTCCAGACCATCTTCTCTGGTGACGCACTTAAGCAGAGGCCGGTTGAATGACTTCTTGTAAAGGGTCTCATCTCATAGCTCAAACCACTTGTCTCTAGCCTTCGCATACTTAGCCTATATAGGATCTAAAGGCAATCGTTCCGTCTTCTTGTATTCTATGATTGGCTCCATCCAGACAGTCCCTCGGCTGAGAAACATAATCTGCTCTTGGTCGATGCTCTTTTTGGGTTTGACTTCCCAAAAAACTGTTCTTGGCACATCACCTTCAACCGAGCTGGCCAATTTCGAGAGAGCATCTGCTTGATGATTTTCTGACCTTGGTACTTGGTCGAGGACAAATCGTTTTAGTGGCTCTATCTCATCTTTGATCAGTCGCATGTATTTGCTCATTGATGCTTCTTTGCATTCAAAATCTCCATTAACCTGGCTGACGACTAAGAGGGAGTCCGATTTGGCCTCGATCTCAACAGCTCCAACCGCCTTGCACATTTTGATTCCAGCTAAGAGTGCCTCATATTCAGCTTCGTTATTGGACGCTCTGAACTGGAATCTTAATGCATATTCAAACTTGTCCCCTTCGGGAGATTGACAAATGATTCCTGCTCCACATCCATTGACTGTGGACGATCCATCAACCATGAGCGTCCAATGCTTCCTTCCTCTAGCTGGATCAGATATTGGCTCTATGGTTGGCCGAGTAAGCTCAACTATAAAATCTGCCAAGGCTTGCCCCTTAATGGCTTTCCTTGGTTCAAATGATATATCAAACATGTTAAGCTTAACCGCCCATTTTAGCATCCGCCCGGCGGCTTCCATCTTCTGTAAAACTTGCTTCAAAGGTTGATCAGTGTAGACGATTATACTGTGTGCCAAGAAATAAGGCCTCAATTTTCTGCTGGCCATGACTAGGGCCAATCCAAACTTCTCGACTGGAGTATACCTATTTTCCGCATCTTTGAGCACATGACTCACAAAGTATATGGGAACTTGGACGGTCTCTCTTTCAGCCAGAAGGACGGCACTCACAGCTTGAGTGGACACTGCCAAGTATACAAACAGTTTTTCCCCTTCAGCTGGACTGACCAACCTAGGGAGCTGCCGAAGGTGATCTTTGACGCGCTGAAGGGCTTGCTCTGCCTCTGCTGTCCATTCAAACTTGGCCTTTTTCTTGATCGTGGCAAAGAAGTGATGGCACTTGTCACCTGACTTAGACAAGAAACGTTCAAGGGCAGCCAAGCAACCTATCAGTCTCTGCACTTCCTTTGTCTTGGAAGGAGACTTCATATCCAGAATAGCTTGAATCTTTTCGGGATTAGCCTCTATACCCCTCTGGTCCACCAAGAAACCTAAAAACTTCCCTGACAAGACCCCAAAGACATATTTGCTGGGGTTCAGCTTTAACTTGTATTTCCTGAGAGTTTCAAAAGTTTCTTTCAAATCACCGACATGGCTTTCCTCTTGACGGCTCTTGACTATCATATCGTCAATATATGCCTCCATGTTTCGTCCCAACTGCGGCTGAAAAACATTATTGATCAATCTTTGAAAAGTGGCCGAAGCATTGCGCAGGCCGAATGGCATCCTCACCCAGCCATACAGTCCTTTTTCAGTAATGAAGGACGTTTTGTCCTGATCCTCTGGCCACATCGGAATTTGGTGAAAACCTGAATAGGCGTCCATGAAGTTCAGCAAAGCATGGCCGGCTGTGGAATCTACCAGACGATCCAACTTAGGCAAAGGGAAGCTGTCCTTGGGACAAGCCTTGTTGAGGTCTGTGTAGTCCACACACATTCTCCAGGTGCCATTGGGCTTTGGCACCATAACCACATTCGCTATCTAGTCTGGATAATAGGTTTCTTTGATGAACTTGGATTCCAACAACTTCTGAACTTCTTGGTCGACCGCCTGGTTTCTAGCCGGTCCCAAATGCCTCTTCTTTTGACGAATAGATTTTAAATTTGGATCAACATTCAACCGATGGACGGCTACTTCCGGATCAATTCCGGGCATCTCTTCAACGCAATAGGCAAACACATCTTGAAACTCTTTCAAAGAAGTTGACAAGATGACCCTTCGAATCGGGGCCGAGCGAAGATCCAATTTTGAGAGTCCTCTGCGGACGAGCTTCATCCAGGCCGGACCTCTTCGGGGGCTTCCACTGGCTCTGGACGTTCTACTGCTAGTCCCATGATGGTCATGACCTCTTCAGACAAGGAGGGTTCTTCCTTGATGATTTCATATTTCCTCTTCTTGCTGGGGAGGTGTTCAGACGCCTTCCTTGAGGGAGCAAGAGGCGTCTGAGGGCTCTCAATGGTCATCTTTAACGAGGCGACTTGATCTTTGACAAATCCAGACGTTTTCCTCTCGCTAACCATCTTCGTCTGATCTTTCTCTATTCCAGACGTTTTTCTTTCGCCAAAGACTTTCGTCGATCTTCGCTGCCTATTTTCCATGATGACGGCTTGAGGGTAGTCAAATAACACTCCTTAGCCACCTGCTGGTCTCATATAAGGAGCCAATCTGGCCATCATCACACTCATACTTCATCAACATCAGGTGAGTTACTATGACTGCTTTGACATGATTCAGAGTTGGTCGTCCAAGAATGACATTGTAGGCTGTCAAGTCTCGAACCACCAAGAACTTGATAAATAAGGTTCTAGCTGCATCCTTCTCTCCCACTCGAACGGGCAAAGTTACAGTTCCCATTGGATAGATGACTCCTCCCCCAAACCCTATGATGGGATGGTGAACGGGAACTAAGTTCTTCTCCTCAAACTTTAGTCTGGACAAGCAATCAGCACTAATGATGTCCGTCGAGCTCCCGGTGTCGATCAGGATCCTTCTTACTCTCAAGTTTGCTATTTTCATTTCTACAACCAAGGGATCATCATGGGGAGTCCTCAACCTGCCCCGATCTTGCTCACTAACTACTACCCTTGGGAAGGGCTCGGCCTTTTGTCCGATCTCGCTAACAAAACTTGGCCGAGCTCCCTAAGGTAGTTTTTGTGCCCTCTATTGGTTGGTCCCCCAGCAGCAAACCCACCGGAGATTATGAGAACAACATCTTCGTCGGTGCTTGCACTTTCCTTCTTCTTGCTATGCCAATCATCTTTCCTCGGAAACTTCCTTCCCCCTTGAGGCATATATGAGTTCATCTTTCCTTTTCGAGCTAACTCTTCCAAAGCTCTCTTGAGATGCTTACATTCATTGGTCTCATGACCACAATCCTTGTGGAAGTGGCAATACTTGCTCTTATCCCTATTTCTATAAGAGGTTTTCATCTCAGCTGGGGCCTTCAACTCATACTGATCCTTAATCTCCATGAGGATGGAGTATTGGTCTTTGTTAAACTCAACAGGATTGGATGAGGATGGCTCAGCCTCCTTTCTCTTGCTATTTCTAGACGAAGTGGTGTTGGAGGTTATCGCCCAAGTCTCGGCCTTCTTGGGGTTGCTCTTCTTTGGCTGAGCAACCTCTTCAGGCTTCTTAGACTCGGGATGCTTTGCCTCAGCACATACTTCGGTGGCATGAATAAATGCTTCCGCTTCTCTTAAAGCCTCGGTAAGAGTGGAGATTTTCTTCTTAACAAGATCAAACTTGAAACTTCCTGGCCTTAGACCCCTGATGAAGGCGTCAAAGGCTACTCCAGCATTAAGATCTTGGATCTGAAGTGCTTCTAGGTTAAATCTCTTAACGAAACTTCTAAGAGCCTCCTTAGGTCCCTGGACGACCTTGCCTAGGTGCATGCTTGTCTTTTGCTCTTGCTTGTTGGCAACAAAGTGACTAGTGAATAAGAAACTGAGTTCAGTAAAATTGTTGACTGAATTGGGGGGAAGATTATTGAACCAATTCTGAGCTACTTCCTTCAAGGTAGCTGGGAAATTCTTACACCAAGTAGCATCGTCCACTCCTTGGACGTACATCTGATGCTTGTAAGCAGACAGGTGATCGTCAGGATCAGTAGTTCCATCAAAAGGCTCAATGGTTGGGAGTTTTACCTTTGGGAAGGGGGGCGTCTCCATAATCCTAGCCGAGAATGGAGTAGGCCAGTCGATTTGGAGAGCTCCCAGCTGTCCCTCAATGGGTATGAACTCCTTGCGATATTCTTTCATCACTGGAGTGGATGAAGTGTTGGCTGGTTTTGGACGCCTATAGACCATGGGCTGAGCCACGGTCTTCTCCTGTCGTGGATGAACAAGGGAGTGGCTTAAACTTCGGCCCTCCCCTCTAGACGACAACCTCAAAGGAGGGTCTCTCAGGTATGGGGTAGATCCTGTAGCTGAACGCTGCAAAGCCGCAGCCCTCTTTGCCTCTAAGTAATCCCTGGCGTCGGTTTCCATTCGGTGCCAACTAGGATGGACATGGTCCTGGGTCCTCACCACCAGGTTCCAGTCCATCTTTCTTCTCCGATCGGTATCCTCTCGGCTCGCTTTCCTCTTCTTTGTCCTCCTAGAGGGTTCCTGATGAGCCCGTCGACTAGGACCTGGACGATCTACTTGAGAACGTCCTCTAGGACGAGGTGGATTGTTAGCAGCTGGCTCCGGGTTGTGATGGAAAAACAACATATTGCTTTTAATCTGTTCCTGGACGACCTCCGCCATCCTAGTCTGGAAATCATTCAGAACATTTTCCAGGTGGGCGGTAGTCACTGGACGATCTAGATTCACTTGGATGACCGGTTGCTGGCTTGGTCCAGGAACATTGACGATGGATGGAGGTCTATCTCTTCCTCGAGGTGGTCTTTCATGCTCCACCGTATCTTCGACATTAACTTGAAGGCTTCGATTTCTGGCAATATTGGACGATTGACAATCAGTCATCGTTGCGTCTCCCCACAGGCGGCGCCAAATGTTTCGTCTCCTTGTCCAACAAGTAAGCTGTAGGCTTAGCTTCCTTGTCGAGCAAGTAAATTAGTATCTTGAGTGTTCTTCAGCTGGAGACTTGTGCAACGATGTCTGAATCCTCTTAGTCCTTGGTCTTTGCTCTGCTCCCGAACCTGCACAAAGGGACCCACCCTGGAGGTTTGGGTGGTGGTTCCCCCTCCAATGCTTAAGTCAGTTTTCAGGTGTGGTAAGAGAAAGTAGAGATAGAGAGAGAAAGTGAGAGAATTTTATCATAGTAACTTTGCACTGTTTGCATTGAATGAATCTTTCTCCTGATTTCAGGGGCATTTATAGTGATAGCAAGTTGACAGCTAACCTTAAAAACTGACCTACAATTGGCTGAGTAATCAGATCATGACACGTGGCAGACCATGACTGGTGGATGCCTATTAACCACTCTCCTTCAGCAATTTGGCACTGCTGGGCTCTGACTGTTGGGCCAGAATTTAAACCTTTTACCTCAGCTGAGTGCAGCCCAGAGATTCAAGGCTTTTCTCTTTTTTAACTAAGGTGACACGTGTACGGCTCTGATGAGCCCAAGTGTTTTCAAGAGAGCCATCGATGTTAGACTACAACACCTAGTACATAGATTTAGCTATTTGGTTTTAGCTTTATTAACAAAATTAATAGTATGACATAGTTAATTAAAGATATTATTTTCATAATAGGAATTAAAAATCAATTAGATATCAACTATGATAATAATATCTTTAATTAACTATGCCATATTTATCAATTTTATTGAATAAAGATAAAAATAAATAACTAAACCAATGCACTATGTACATATGTCAGAAAAAGGCATGATAATATTAATTGAAGCCATGCTGAGTTTACTTGTATTTGAAATTATTTTATCAAATATACTAGGAGCCTTTTTCTGTTTATAGCTGACATTGACAAAATTTGTTTGTAAAAAGAAAATAAGTACTAGTATATTGACATCAAAAGGTAGTATATTGAAATAAATAAATAAAAGCATTGTTTTAATATAGCTTATAAATGTTTTTATGAAGTATGTTAGTTTGTTATAGTACTTTTTTTTATTTAATATATACTACATTAATGATTAAATATACTACTTTTTTTTTTGAAAAATATACTACCAAACAAGGTTTATAAAATATAACATTTATAGTACTTCCTCCATTTTTTTTTTTTACTCGCAATACTTGTTTTTTCATCAACTCCAATGCAACTTTTTGGGTATGAGAGAGGTAGAGAGGAAAAAAAAAAAAAAAGAGGGTTTATGTGATTGGAGAGAGATAGAGAGAAAGGAAAAACAAAAATAAAAAGTGTTGCAAGTAATTAATTATTTCACTTTTAAGAAAGTGTTGCGGGTAAAAAAAAACAGAGGAAGTAGTTATAAACCGGACATTTCTCGACTATGTCAAAAACAAATAGCATGGAGAATGACGGATAGATGTTCCAACTCTGCCCACATACATACAAATGGACACTCCACTTCTATGTACCTAAGTAGAAGTGAAATTTTCTAACGTCTCCATATAATTTCTACTAGTATTTTTTGCACGCGATGCGTGCGCGAACATCGCGGTGATATTGAACATGTTTCTTTTGTTTTCAAAAAATATGGAAGTTACTTTCACTAAAAAAAATCTGGTAGTTTTTTTTTTTGGGGGGAAATCTGGTAGTTACATTAGAGTTTTTATTTAAAAAAAGTTCTATGACTTTTTTGCCCTCATAAGTTATCCTGGAAGAATAAAAACATAAAGGGTATTTTAGGAAACTCAGGTGGACACCAAAGTCCTCAAGAGTTCCCATATATAATAGAGATATGTTTTATTAAAAAAAGTTACATATCACGCAACTAACATATTGAAGAAATTATAAGAGTAGAAAGAGGAGGAGCACTTGGGTTAGCTGGTTAAATAAGGACAAGCATGTCTTTTTTTTATATACTAAAAAACTAGAACACGTAGCTAATTTAGGCGATAATTAGCAATCTTTGAGCAATTGTCTTACCTTGGAGTGGAAAAATACCCAAAATTCACATAATTATCGTTGAATTGAGAAAAAGAAGGGGATAGTGATAAGGAGTGGAACCTTAGAGGAACACCCTTATTTGGCAAAGTAGGGTAAACGTGTTGTTATTTCTCAACACCCTAATCCAAGTCATACAAAAATGCTCAATTGTAAACACCATCGACCATGGTAATTGGCAAGAGGCTTCACGTGACTATAACTAGCTTGATTATAGCTCCATCAATTTCTTAAATGATTGCTCACCCATCTACTTCTTTAAAGCCTAAAGGTTTTCGATCAAGACATATCTAAGTACTTAAAGTATCAAATAGTTGATAATTTTATAATGTAATTAAAAAAAAAATGTGTTATGGACATCAGGACATGTCTCTTCCTCACCTCTTCATCATCTAAGTACAAATGTGATTGGGTTGGTTATGCTGATGCATTTAAGTTTTGAAATGTGTATCCATATTTAGGAACACAATCCAATACAAAATATACAAGGGCAATTTCGAAAATTGCAATCAAAGTGTGGGGCAGTCATACTCATAAACAGCTAATGTATGCGAGTATCGCTTAATGCAACAACAGCCAAAGAAAACTACAGCCGCGTTACAATTAACAATTTTTACAGCTAACTATACGGTTTTTTCAGCATATACCCTCGATAAATTGGAAAATTCGCGATATACCCTTAATATATCAGATATTCACCATATACCCCTGAGTTTTCGAAAACATTCACCAAATGCCCTTATCTTAACTCGCCGTTTGCATTATTTACAATTTTGCCACAATTAACCTAATTTACCCCTCCCTCCCCCAACCCCCTAATCCTAATGCCTAATTAACCTAACCCCCCAACCCTTGCCTAATTAACCTAACCCCCTAACCCTAATGCCCTAACCCTAACTCTAACCACCACCACCACCTCCCCCTTCCCCACCCAAATCACTTGTCACCCCCCACCACCGCCCGCCGCCACCTCCGAACCACCGCAAGCACCACGCGCATCTTGCCGTCAACGTCCCCCGACCACCAGCACACCCCGTGTACCACCCATCCGCTTCCCCGGGCCACACCCGTGCTCTCACGCCCTCGCACTATCTTTCTTCCTCTTGCTACGCCTTTCTCTCTCCTTGCTTGCTGGTCGCCACACCTCCGGTGTTCTGCCGCACCATCCCGGAAGCCTGCGTCGTCGAACTCCGTGTCGTCTGGTTGTCGTGGTGATGCGCCGATGTTCGAAGGGGAGGGGTGGGGGGGCTGGGAATTCGAAGGGGAGGGGTGGGGGCCGAGGAATTCGAGGGAGAGGGGGGTGGGGAAATCGAGGGGGAGGGGTGGGGGCTGGCCGGGGAGGGGGTACGGACTGGGGTGGGTTAGGCGTTAGGATTAGGGTTAGGGTTTAGGGGGTTAGGGTTATGGGTTAATAATGGCAAAATAGTAAATAACGCAAAAGGCGACTTAACGTCCGTTATAAAAAAGGGTAGGTGGTGAACAGTTTTCAAAAATGTTAGGGGTATATGGTGAATATCTAAAACATTGAGGGTATATGGTGAATTTCGTGATTTGTCAGGAGTATTTGGTGAAATAACCGCTAATTATATCATATTATCATCATCATATAATTCACCTGTATAAAAAAATCCTCATATAATTCTTGACATAACAGTTGCACACGCAAAATAAACTAGAGTTTAAAAACTTTAAGTAGTATACGTAAGAGGGAAAAAAAACTTTAAACAAATTGGATGATCATTCTTTACACTTTACGATTCATACTTTCTTCATTTGGAAATTATTGTCAGGTTGTATAAAAATTCTAAAAAAAAAAACTTAAATGATCCCGGTGCACACTAAGTTAGTGTGCCCCGGTTGGTAATTAAATAATACTTCCTCCGTTCTGAGATAAGTGAAGCACTTTCTAAAAAAAAACTTTCACATAAAAGAGAGAAGCGTTTCACTTATTTCAGAACGGATGAAGTATTAACTTTATGTAGCGAGTTTTATAGAGATATAGTGAATTGATATACAATATAGTTGATTTTATTAACGGAAAACATATAGTGAAATTATATGCAACATAGTGGAAGATTTAATTTTAATGTGTTAACATGCAGGAAGATGTAGGTTGTGTAGTATCACGACACGTGCTTTAACATATAGAAAGATGTAGTTTCTGCATGATATAGTGAGTGTCTCAATGATATAGTGAGTTTCTGCATGATATAGTGAGTGTCTAAATGATATAGTGGATTGTTCATAAATGATGTAGTTTGTGCATGATATAGTATGTTATGAATGATACAGTGAGTTTCTTCCTGATATAGTGGGTCTCTGAATGATATAGTGGATTGTTTAGAAATAATGTAGTTTATGCATGAAATAGTATGTTTCTGAATGATATAGTGGGTTTCTGCATGATATAGTGGGTTTCTAAATTATATAGTGGATGACTATCATATTCTCACTTAGAGAAATTGTAGAAAGTTACTTAATCATATTATCATTGTAATCCCTCAAAAAGAAAATCACCCTATGGTTGTATAAAAGTACTCTACCATATTATCATTGTAATCCCTCAAAAAGAAAATTATTATAACTATATTTTATGGAAATTTCAAAGCAATATAAGTATAAAAAATTAATTACTTCCATATAAGATGTTTAGATATTTTATAAGTTTTTGTGCTCTAGAAAATATTAGTGCTTTTTTAGTTTTCCTTTGTTTTCTTGGGAGCTTGCTCCCTCTTATTCACCAACAAAAAAAAGAAAAAGAGAAAAGATTAGTGCTTTTGTCAACCATTGCAATGACAGTCAAACAAAGAAGTACGTTGACTATTTTGCTTATTTCTTTAGGAGATACTATTTTTGCTTTTGCATTAATTATTAAAAAGGGTCATGAAAAGATAAAATGAAGATAAAAGTTAAAATTAAATTTAAATGCAATATTTTCTAAGACAACTAGCATAGATATAGTGCTATAATTCTTAATGGATACACTATATTTGACTAAGCATATTAATTTGTTAATGCACAATTTCGACTATTAATATCTTTAATTATATATTAGTTAAAATTATAAGTTCTTTTTTAAAAATATACATTAATATTAATTCAATAACAATTAAACTGATGCATCTATAAAGAAATAAAGTAACGATATAACAAATGCCCTCCATTTAAAGTTAATTGTCACTCCTTAATTAAGGGGAAAAACCTTCTACAGGGGTCGATTGAATCCAATCTAAAATTAATATCTTTTAAGTTTCTGATCATACAATCTAAAATTTACATAAATATAGTTGTGACATATAGTTTGAATCCACTTGCATTTAATAAGAGGTTGAAGTTTCAAACCTTGGTCCCTCATATGTCTATGAGACCAAGATCCATACCACTGCTCCTTGTATCATTCAATCCCTCATACTTCCTCAATATGTCAAAAGATTGCACATTTACTTTTTCAAAGTCAAAATTCATCAACTTTGATACTGTTTTATTTTAAAAAAAATTGACATTGTTTTTTCATTTATATAAAAGAAAAAGAATTAAATAAAAGATAAAGAATTACCACGCGAGAATGCTAGCAAGATCTTATAAACTCTTTACAATTACATTATAAAATTATCAACTATTTGATACTTTAAGTACTTAGATATGTCTTGATCGAAAACCTTTAGGCTTTAAAGATGGGTGAGCAATCATTTAAGAAATTGATGGAGCTATAATCAAGCTAGTTATAGTCACGTGAAGCCTCTTTCCTACTAGCCTGCAGGGCACACCAATTTAGAGGTTGTGTACAAGGCTAAACAGCTCATAAGACAACATGCCTAAAGGCCCATTGCCACCACAAGTGAATAACCCAACATATTGTTGGGATGAGGATTCAAACCCTGGGCAATGCCCTGGAACTCGGGTGGTACTCCACTGAGCTACCACTTCTCCTCATGTCCATAACACATTATTTATGTGATTTGCTATTTATCGCTCTGATTTTATCAGGCACGATCCTTGTCCCTCCCATTTCTACACTCTTCTCTCCTCTCTCATCATCTTCTCATCTCCTCCAACTACCACCGGGGATTCTTGGAGAACGGAACGGCACAAGATGGACGATGACAACTCCAATTAGGTTTTTTTCCAGACAAGAAATGAAAAAAGTTAACAGCGCTGAGGCCGCTGATGACGTGACATCTTTCTCTTGCCGGTGTGACATCTGCTCATTTCACTTTAAGGCGTCATTTCGATGGTGGTGTGGAGGAGATTAAGGTGGTGATATGGTGTTTGTGGAGGAGGTGTGGTGCTTTTTGTGGTGATGGATGGATGAGGAAGGGTTGTTGAAGAGAGAGAGAAAGTAGTAAGAGTCAACAAGGGGTAGGAGCGAGGTTAGGGGTATATTGGAAACTGCATGTAAAATTAGGGCAATGTCTAGTAATTTTAGGGAGGTAAATATAAACATCCTTGACTCCTTGTTTATTTTAACCAAATTAGCTCGGTAAGCCATCATTTATTGAAATAATTTTCGTCTAAAAAATATTATCTCATTTATTATTAGCTTTTCCCTGTATAAAGTTTTCATATATAATTGAGAGGACATCAAATATTGTGTTTTTATAGGGTTTTTTTTTTGTATAAATACTTCTAATACGGGGTTATAAAATATAGAAAAACATTACAAGAACAATTCGATCTATGACCATTTTTCTCACAATATTACTGAATATGGAATAATTTCATAATAGTTTGAAATATGTAGGGTGGCTTGTCAAAAATGAATTGGTTATCAAATTTAAGAAGTCAAATAATTAAAGACGTTTCAGAGTTTTAATTCACCGAGCAAGGGAGGGGGAGGGCAGATAGGCATCAAACAAATCCACGTCTTGCAGTGTCCAACATATCCTTTGTTAGAGTAATTGGTACAAAAAAAAGAAGGTAAAAAAATATCAATGGTACTCAAACCTTTTCCAAATGCTACTGGTGCTAAAATGGTACCATTTAAAAGAGGTTTCGATACTAATAGAAGATAGTTTAATTAAAAAAAAACCTCTTTTTCTGTATTAAGTGCAAAAAATAACTTGCATTTGATACCCATGCAAAAGCGAATTTGTACCCACATGAGAGCGAATTGATACCTTAAATATACGCGAAAGCTTTCTGGGGGAGGAGGAAAAACCAAATAAATATTAATTTGTCCTCAGCCTAGAAACTCCATGGTAGGTCATTAGGCTGGTCGCAAAAGGAGCTTGAAGGACACTCCGAGTAACTCCATGCTTGTCTGGTTAGATTATTTTAGCAATTTGGTAGGACTTAGAGCATTCTCACCCATGACTTTTTTTTGGTCATGAAAATTAATTATCAACCATGATATATATAAAAAATTGCACTACTCATGATTTGTTATGTCATAAACCATGATAACTCTAAAATAAGTCATTGTATGATCTATTTAAAAAATAGGTGATGAGATTTTTGAGCTAGGAGAATGGTGACACATGTACGAGTACTTTTTAGATTTTTTTTTTTGTTTTTCATTCAAATTTTCAAATTGCAATATCTAAAAAGTACATATAAAAAAATAAAAAAAATAAAATAAAAATAACAAAGACCATAACTTTTTGAACTTTATATGTAGACATCCATATTGTTATACTTTTATTCACTTGTCATAATTTCTCTTTTCCATCTAAATTTCAATTTTGAAGAGAGACAGGTATGATAAACTTTATTTTGATCATGAGTGTGGATGCATATAGTAAACTTGGTCATGAGAAGTGGTTAATTTCTTGAGGATGAGAAAGAAAATAATAGAGAGAGAAATTACAAGTTTTTCTAGTTCATGAGTGGCAATGCACTTAGGTGACGATGCTAAAAACTCCGGTATCAGAAATTCAGAACAAGTCACTAAACCTTTCTCCTTAGTTTGGGCCTAGCTACTTGATAAAAAAAAGATTTGGGCAATTGACACTAAATTTATCGTGAATTGTGATTGCTTACTGCAGAAAGTAAGTCTAATAATCTATGATCATGGCGGCCTACGCGAAGCCGTATATTCAACTCCTACTGATCTTATCCAATGTGCTTCTCCATTGTTTAACAAAGCCTAACCGTACGTTAAAATTAAAGGTAGAATCTTTAGTTGAAGAAATTCTCTTGCATTGTCGTAAACTAGGGATCAGAACAAATTGTAACTACGTATATGTTCTATGAAGATAACCAATATCGCATGCAACCCCCCCCTTCTCCTAAAGAAGTAAGTTTTATATATGGCTGGCCATATATATAGTTAACAATGTGTCCACTACACATATAAGGTTAAATTAATGTACTACTAGGGTTACTTATAATTATAGTAGGAGTTATCGATAATTGTTAGGGTTACTTATCTACCCTGTTGCTTGTTGGGGGTTTAGGAATTACTGATCAATATAATAAGGAGTTACTTATTATTTCATAGGGGTATTTATAATCTATTGGAATTACTTAGAATTATTAGGGATTACTTAATAAATTGAAGACATTACTTATGTCTTAATATAGTCAATTTGTCTTTTATGTGCACCGCCACATGGTTATTATTAGATACAAAATATTTACAAGAATAACCAAAAGTTTAAACTAATGGTTGAAGCCCCAAGATTGTTTTTTGGGAAATTCTCATTGGTGACCTTGTTCTTTTGGGTTTTCCCATTGGTAATTTCGTATTTTTCCAAATCCCAAAAATGACCTTAAGCTTTAATTAAGTTCCCAAATGTGACTTTACTTGCCTAATTCCGTTAACTAACCGTTAAATCCTAACCCTAGTTAAGAATAACAATTTTTTAAAAAAATAAATTGAAAATCCCTTCTCCCACCCCCAACCAGTAGCACATAGCAGCCTAGCCACAGACCCGCGGCAGCCCCAACCACTATCATCCATCAGAGCACGAGCCCAACAACCATAGAGCCACCAGGCCATCAACATCCAACCCAAGTACCCAACAACAACCTGGCCGACTCCAGCCACCGTAACCAGCCAGCAAGACCCAGTAGGCCACAGAGCCACCAACCCATCGCCACATCCCACAGGAGAAAATCGATCAACATATCAGTCAAAAGTCCAGTAATTCGTTCATGGGTATCATCAATCGATCAAGACTCCGCAAGGTTAAAAAAATAGGATATTAACTGCAGAATTCGAAGTTTAGGGCCAAATTTCGAAGGAAGAAAATAAGAGGAAAACTGGCGGCTCGCCAAATATGAATGGAAGCTTCGAATGTCGGCCAAGAATAGAGTAATTGTTCCCGAACAAATCGTGTTTTCGCACTTGAAAATCCCAAAAATGGTTCTTCAATAATCTCAATCGATTTGGAACCCCAATATAAACCAGAAATTTCGAAAGCCACTGCAAATGAGAACTGAAATCCGAAAATAAGCAAAGAATAGATGAAGCAAATCGATCAATTATGGTGGTAAAAAATAGAGCAAATCGTTCTTGGGTATTCTCAATCGATTAATAAGTACCACAATATGTCCCAGGAATTTCAAAGATTGCTCCCCAATTTGGATTGTAAATTTCAAAAAACAAGGATTGAAATTTAAGAACGAAAATAGAGGAGGACAAGATGCACGAGTGAGAGAGATGATAATGGTTAAGCAAAACACTGCACTATTCCACTATAAGTCTGTATTCTCTTTCTCTTGTTATCTTTTTTTGGAGGAGAGATAGAGGAGGGAGGCAAGCGGAGATAGAAAGAGATGGTGGAGGTGGGTGGAGAGAGAAAGGGAAAGTGGAGGTTTGGAGATAGGAAAGAGAAGGGTTAGCTTACCATGGTTCCCAAACAAACCCCAATTTAACAGAAAATTAAAGACACTTAACAGCAAGTGCTCCATTAAAGTCACGTTTGGGAACTTAGTTAAAGCTTAAGGTCATTTTTGGGATTTGAAAAAATACGAGATTACCAATGGGAAAACCCAAAAGTACAAGGTCACCAATGGGAATTTCCCTTGTTTTTTATATTCTAGTCGTTGTTAACCGTACAGCCAGTCGCACAATAGACTTGCTAAAAAAGAAAAATAAACAACCATGTAGTTCTCACAAAAACACGCAATCTTTACCTATGTTTACTCACCTAAACTTATCTCGCTAAAAGGTGCGACCAAAAGCCGCTTCAGCCTACTTCTCTCTAACTTTCCCAAACCCTAACATAAAAACTCAAAAACTTCACCGCGCCGCACAGGCTTGCCGGTGGTCGGTCTGAGCGTCGCGTCGCTCTCCGGTCGCCGGCGAGCCACGCTCTGTTAGTTTAGGTCATTGTCAGATTCAGTCCCCCCCCCGCCCCGCTTCGCGTCCTCCACCGTTGTTCGCTCCCCCTCCCCTCCCCTGCGCCTCCCTCTTCGTTTCTCCCTCCCCCATTTCGTTCCCTCCGTGGTTCGTGTTTCCCCCTCCCCTGTTTCAAGACTTAGATTAGGTTTCCCCACCCCCTTCCCTATGTTCGCGTCCTGTTAGTTTAGGTTCGTGTTTGTGGGTACTGTTCCTCTTTTCAGCACTTCGCTTGTGGGTTCGTGGTTCGTGTTTATCGGGCTTCCCTTCCCCACCCTCGTTATGTTGCGTCGTAGGGCTCCCCCTTCCCCCTCCCCGTGTTTCGTATGTCGGCTCCCCTCCCCCTCCCCGGTATGTTACTCGGTCGGTGGTTGTTCGGTTTTATCGTTTGTGTCATCCCCTTCCCGCGTTTGGTTGAGTCTTCAAGTTTAGGGTTCGGCGTTAAGAACCTAGTGATGTTTGATTTTGTTATTTTCCTGTTTGTTATCTTCAGATCCGATAGCCCTGGCCTTTATGTGACTGGTAGTGCCGGGGTGTTTGTTAGTGGTGATCGGTGGGCAGTTCAGGGCTCTTGGTTTCCTATGACAAAGGAAGATCTAGGCAACCTGGTAGGTAGAGCCAATAATCCTGGAATTAGGCATGAGGTTTTCGCCACTTTAGGAGTTCAGGTGTGGGTTAAGATGAGAGGAGGTTCTCTTTTCAGATCTGTTGTGCGTCGGTCTTATGGGTTCGGGATTGTCAGTTTGGATCTTAGGATCCACCAGTGGGGCGATGTTCTTCAATCTAACTCGCTCCAAATTCTCGTGATGGCTTCAGATGTCATCACACCTAAAAAACGCATCTTGTGGGAGGCACCCCAACTTGCTTTGGGGCACGTCAAGACCTCCGCGTCTTTCGAGTTTCAGTCTAGTGTGATTGAACTCCGAATACCCTCGCAGCAGGGTCATAAGTCACTAAAGAACGTGATCCTTGTTAGTTGAATCAGGAGAATGCCAGGAGGATCATCAAGGACCTTGGGTTTTCGCGTATAGTAGACATTGGGATCTACTAGCTGATGTACGACAATCTCTCTATGAAGATCGTCAGGGTTTTGTAGCTCAACAGATATCTTCTCATATCCAACCTCACTCACCATCGCTCAAGACAAACTTCGTTCGGGCTGGACACATAGTAGTTAGTGTTTTCTTTAAAAAGTATGTTCGAGTTCATGTATTTCTTGTTAGTGATAGTTGTTTCTGTTTGGTTGTATTAGCATTAGATTGTACTTCATTTTTCAATTAATGCAAAATTTTCTCGATGTCAAAAAAAAAAAAAAAAAAAAACCTAAACTTACTATAATTGTACATTGAACTTCAACAACCTATTTTTTTTTTTTTTTTTTTTGGCGACAAGAACAAACAAACAAACAAGACCCAACCCCACTACTTTTCGCCACAAGCCATTTCGTGGGTTGCACTACTAGGAACACTACCAACATCATACAACGGAGCTATACTAGAGGAAAGAAAACAAGACACACTACTACTAGCTTGACAGCAGTAGCAACACCTCTTCCTTGGACGGTCGGAGAAACATGATGACGGAGGAATTAGATCTTTCCTTTTCCTTCCAACACTCGACCTGCAATCAGAAAAACTATTAGAGAATGAACATAAATTGGCCTTAACCTTAGAACTTATCCGTCGACCACGCTTTATCAACTTCAATCGAGAACATGACGTGCTCATTCTTCTTGTTGTACTAGGAAGCTTTGATGCCACCTCCCTTTGAAACATAATGCAGAACTCATACAAGGATCAACATCCATCCTATCGTTGACATTCTGATGCTGGCTACCTATAATACTACTCCTATCTTCACCTTCCTCACCTCCCTTCTTGCTCTCAACTACAAACTCCATTGCATTATCCCGCTTCCTATGATCTCTCGACTCCAACTTGTCATCACCTGTAACTACACTTTGATTTGCTTGCTGCAACCTGGATGATTCAAAGTTACCCAGATCTTCACACATATCCTTTCTCTCCATGATTTCTCTTGGCCCAGTTACTACTCTTACAGTCATCAAAGAACCCAACTTAGAGTTAAAACAATGGACGGGCTTTCCTTTCATCAGCACTTGAGAATCGTCCCTTGACAAAGACATAAAGGAGTCTGGCCTCCTTCGGTTAGAAAAACGATACTTAGGCTCCACCTGATTAACTTTCAGCATTTTGGAATCAATCTTAGTATCCTCTACATTACCCTCCATGACCTCATCCATTCTCTCATTTAAAGAATCATCACACTCCACACTTATACATCCTTGCGATTCCATGTCCTCTGCCAGGGCATGAAAGTCCTTCTTATCATTTAAACCGGAATTATCATTCCTCACAATGGGAGTATGCTTCCCATGAGCATCCTCCTTCCCGATTCTATCCTGCATCTTAAAAACACTTTTGGGCTCTTTCTTCGGTGTCGCAAGTCCTACAATTAATCCTGATGGGCAATCCTCATGAGATTGATTTTTTGGTAATTCCGTACTCATGGAGCTTTTAACCTTTTCAAGTTTCAAGGTCACTTCACGATTTGCAGGATCAACCTTAGTAGCCAACAACAAATCCCAATAGGCACACTCACGCCTTCCTAACTCTGCTGCTAAACAGAGCCTTAACGTTATTAGGGTCAAACTCCAAGATGATTGAACAAATACGACCCACATACTCAAACTCATTCTTCCTACTAAAACAAGCTGCAGAATTTAAAAGAATATAGAGAGCAAGATCAAAACATTCAATCATATCCTACTTCTCCATAAAATCATACCGAGCAAGAATAACCCCTGCATCATACTTCTCAAAGGCATCCTCAAATTTCCCTAGCTTGAACAATGAATTTCCTTCCTCCTTTAACGCTTTTGTTAATCCTAATACCCCCTCTGAATCTATCGAACTTGAAATTAACTTAAACAGACACTCATCACCCTCCATAAGATTCTCACCATCCGAGAGGAGAAGATCAATCTCCCTCTTTAGACTCTTATAAGCATCCAAAGAAAACATTATTGATGATCGAAAATTACTACCCACTAGACAAACCAGGACCCCAAACCAACAATAGCAGAAAAGCAAAAAACCAAACTAATACAGACTATGCAGTCACCAAATTAAACAGGAAGTTATGACTAACCAACGTCGAAAAAGATCACAAGACACCCACGATCACCACGGTGCAACAATCGGCGCGAATCCAAACTATCAGACACCCTAATCACCGAAACAAAGTGTATGAGACTCTCCGATTTCGATCAGCAACCCAGATTTATTTGCTCACATACGAAACAAACGATCACCACCAAATAAAGCTGCCGGAGATTATGGCTCGCCGGCGACGAGAGGCGGCCCCGAGGCTGCGTATTGGGGAAACAGAAACTAGGGAGCTGGAGGTTTATCCTTTTTTTTTAAAAGAGAAGCTGGAGGAAAAAAATTTAGAGAGAGAAGTCCCGTCAAAACAATTTTAGGGGTCTTCAACAACCTTATTGATCCTCAACTTTAGACCATATTAATCATGTACTTAACTAAACTCATTACAATGTGTTCTACTAGGAGAAGTTTTATAGAACATTAATTGCATATCTCAGTCGCCATATTGTAAATAATTAGACGTTTTGTAAGGGGAAAGAAAGAGAAGTAAAAGGCAAAAAAGGGGGTGACGGACCAGAGATTTTCCATAGTTTGCAAGTTCCAATCTCCGAAATTCATCAACCTCCTCGAAACTCGATCCAAACTCAATTTCACTATCCCAACTCAGTTGATAAAGACTTGCAAGTTATGAAAATTTCGGACATGAATTTGGAAACTTTTGCAATTTGGGATCGGAATTGAACTTTAGTAGCCGTTATTGAAGTTTTGATCTTAACATATGTGAACATTGGACCCTAAACAAGAAGTCACTTGTGTGAACATCAATTCCAAGCCAAAGCTTGTAGTAATTGGTACTATCTTTAAATCTAACACTGTCGGAATTTTCGGGACATTAAGATTTGGGGACGGGAGAGGGAGAGAAAAAACCACAATTGGTATAACTTAGGCCACTACACTGCACAAATTGGAGAATGAGAAAAGGGAGGTTAGCTAGTTTTGCAAATCTGTACAATCCCACATCCACATAATTTTAAAAAATGATAGTAAAAATAAAAACCTACTAACTCCCTTGCCTCTGATCTGTAGAACAACAGCCACAGCAGTTCCATGAACAGCATCCTTTGCATGAACAGCAATCCTCGGAGCATTTTGGTCGTGAGCATTTTAAGCAATCAGGTATGCAGCAGCAACTCGAGCATTTTGGCCATCCGATACAACTGCAGCAACTCGAGCATTTTGGCCGTCCGATACAACTGCAGCAACTCGAGCATTTAGGCCGTCCAAAACAACCACAGCAACTCGAGCATTTAGGCCGTCCAAAACAACCACAGCAGCTTGAGAATTTAGGCCATTTGAAACAAGCACAGAAGCTCAGTGAGCAACAGGATTTAGGGCAACGAGGTTGCCAGCATTTCATCTTACAGGTACAGCTACAACAGTCCCAACAGTTACAAGACCGGCTACAGGTAGTATTGGGGGGAGGATGACGAGGTTTTGGATGGAGGTTAAGGTCGTCTCGGATCTTCTTCAGCCGGATTTGTGTGGTCGTGTTCTCCATTTCATGGACAAACCGGCAGAGGTGGCGGATGTAATCAGGGTACAGCTCCAAGTTGCAGTGCCCGCCGCCTTTGATCCATAAAGGTTCATAGGGTTCCCTGGCTCGTTTCCATAGTCCATTTCCATGTAACCAGTTCACTACATCGTCCTCTGTACCCTGCATTGCGTAAGAATGATTAGACACGAGTGAATATGCCGAGGTTTAAATGCTTTGACCTTAGTTCCAACATATCCCCCATGAAATGTAAGAGAATGAAAGAATATCAATGTTTTAATATCAAAGTCAAACGAAGTGGGCAGTCAAAATGGGTAGATTAGTGAAGAAATCACCCACAAGAGATGGAAATTGGTGTTTAGTGGAATCCAGCTCAGCAACAAGGAAGATGTTTAACTTATTCCGGGACGGATAATGGATTACTATCTATATATATTTGGCGTACGCAGGCTCTACTGAATTCATATTCAGCATCAGCTACTAACTAATTAATAAAGGTGATTCCAAGAATAATTTACCCTAATATCTCAAGCTTCAATTGCAACAACAGAGCTTAGTGTCCTTTCTTTACTTGTTCAAGCAAATGGTAGAAAGAAACCAACTGCAAAAGCTTTACTTAGCAAGCACGGACGTCACAAGATGGCGCAAGCAAATAATACATGAAAATATTTGCAACTAACTGGTCATATAAAACCTTGCTTCAGAAGGAGGACATCAACCACCAGGCTAAAATTGATGATAATAACCAGCAGCCAACAGGCTTTTTTGTCAGATGGAAGAAAATGCTAACATTTGATATTAGAGCAGTCTGACTAGGTGGCACAGAGAGAAGATCTCTGGCGAACGGGGACAGGAATATTAATAGCAATTTTCTTAGTTTCGTTCTTTCGAACGAAAACAACAAAAAAGAAAATAAAATTAGAAAAAATAATCCCAAATTATTAGACATAAGCAAATAAGCAAATGACACCTTGATTCAACGCTAATTTCCTTGTTAAAAAGGACTTGACACCAATTTGCATCTTGCAATTCACAAAAAGTCACATAACCACAAGAATACATAGGACACCGCAAAGTGTATTTTCAAACCGACCCACTTACTATCTATTATTTGATTGACTAATCCTTTATATGGGAATGGGTTAAGAGTCAAATGTTTGGGCAATTCCTCACGGGGGGATGAATCAAGCGAATTTTGAATTAGAGATCGGGATTTTTGTTCATCCTTCGCCATAGCAAATTGCCACAAGACTTCTATTGCTTCTGCAAGTGAGCTCCTTCAACTTGTTTACTGGAACAGATTGGTCTAAGACTTTGAATCAATGATGTAATTAAAACCCCACCTCAATTTGACTGACCAAAATCATACCAGAAAAGTAAAGTTATAAAACATTAACTACCAAGGAAAACGTCGTAATACGGGAGTGATATATCCAATATAGCCAAAGGTTGAACTTTCTTGTGAGAAAAAAGTAGGATGCATCCTTAGATTCTTTCTCTTGTTAGGATGACGTAAAATTTGACTTGCTATATGTAGTAAGTAGAGTTTAAATCATCTATTCAAGTGGTGAAATTAACTACGATACATAAATTGTCGTAGAAACTAAATCAAATGGCTTACAGAAAGTGTTTGTTTTGCATTTTAGTGATGGGGCACTGGCTTTTCCTTTAGCTATATGGGATAAATCACTCCCGCAATGCAAAATTTTCCTCTATAATTACTGATATACTTTTACATACAAAGTGATTGTTTGGTTAGATGAGGCCAAGTGGGTAGTATAAGAATTTGCAATCCCCCTGTCTCGCAGGAAATGCTAAAATCAATTGGTTGAACATAGGAAGATCTACTTTTCACGGAAAGCCTCACTTACCTAAAAGGACTATGATAAGATTGATCACTTAACATTGCACATATATCAACTTCATATCACAGGAATATAAAGTTCTCCCATGCATTTATTTATGCGAATCAACCAAAATATATTTTCTCAAACTTACAAACAATGAGAAAGTCCTAAAGGAATATGAATAAGAATCTTATCATTCCACCTCATTTTTCTAAAATAAATTCCACACAACGAAAAGCTCCCACTATAAGTTGTTTAGCATGGGCTGCATGAGTTTCTATACAAGATTTAAGTTAATAAATTTCAATGCGATTATCAATCTTAGATCACAAGCATAGATCAAGCAAGTCATACTACAAAGTTACTAATCAGGATGCCAACCCTGTGAACAAATTCCATAGATGAAAAGTGAAGCCTAAAGCCCTAAACAGCTAGATTTGTTGCTATGACTATGAGAAGGAGAAGCATGATTAGTGGTGAGGTTAAACTAACACTATCACACTTAAGAGAAAAAGAGAGGGAAATTGAAGAAGTCAATGAGCGTTGTCTACAATTTGAATTACAAAGTCAAACTACGAAGTTATTCAATAGTAAGTACTAAGTAGTAATGTCTTGATCAGATCCCCATCCAAATTTGGAAAACCATGATCCGAATACGATTAGAATCTTTGAGCTATATACAAATTTCCAAATAATTTTTTCATAATTAAATTAAATGTCCGACTGAATATTCAAACATCCAACTAATCATATATAGTTTGGCTCAAAACATTACTTGATACTACCTCTGTTTCTTTCTAATTTACACGATTTGAATTTCAGCTTGCCCACACATAACTTTGACCATTAATATCTTTAATGATGTACAAATATAAATTATAATAAGTTGATATTTGGAAAATATATGTCGAGACAAATCTAACAAGATCCCACTAGACCATATATTTCCTTTTATATAAATCACAAACAATGGTCAAAGTGAAAGATGTGAATAGTGTCAAAGAACAAAGTGTTTAGATTAAAAGGAAACGGAGGTAGTACAAGGCAAGGGTCAGTTTACTTCAATTAAATTTAAGGGGCTCAATTTTCGCAATTAGTAAAAGTTGTAGGACAATTTGTCACTTTAGTCCGTGATCCATAGCCTTGTGGAAGAAGTAAACAAATTACTGTTTATTCACTTAAAGCACTAATACTTTCTAGGAAAGAAAGAAATGTGTGAGAGAGAGACTTAAGGAGACAGGACAGAGAGCAAGTTAGAGACAAAAATGATGAAGAAAGCGAGGGGGAGAATATAGGAGAAGGAGCTCAGAGTTGGGAAGAGAGAAACAGGTAACTTCGCCAGAACTGCGTCGTCATTGAAGTGCTGCATCGTCGTTGAAGAGCTCTAAACTCTAAAGGTTGCCTACTTGACTGTATACCAGGATGTTCACAATTTCACCCACGAAACCCACAAATTTTCTTAGAGGTTAGTGTCACAACATAGACATTTTGTGTACAGGAAATGTCATCCATTGCTTTTCAGTTTTCAATGTCATAGTACTTTAGACTTTAGAGCATAATTTATGACTCTTCTCCTCCCCGTAACAGTTACCAAATCCCGCCTTTCCAGGATTATGACACTAATTTGAGCTCTTCCCTTATATTATAAAATTGTTTCATACTACACATAAATAACAAGGATGGCAAATGAAAGCCCACATATAAGTTTATCCCTGTCCCACATTGTAGACAGACAGAGAGGGAGTTAGAAAAATGTTTCATACTCTACCTATTCCTATTGGTTTTAAGATGGAACCCTACTGGGCTTGTACTTGGTCGATATCTCCCCCGACAAAGGCCTCTGTGTGCAAGCCCTTTAATAATACTTCATCTAGTGTAGAAGACACTCATTTTTTTATAGTTACTAACTAGCACAGGGGAACATTACGACTCTTAAATTTATGGAGTAACTTACATATGATCAGATCACTTGTTCTGAGCTTCACAAGGACTTGACATGATTGATATAGTGGGATTTCTTTTTCCTTTCCATCACTTTATTTTTTGTCAGGTATCTTAAGGATTCCAGTAAATGAATCTACTATTATCAGAGGAAGTTTGAAGTTTTTATTTGGAAAAAAAAAATTCCAACCACCCCAAATATAGAACATGTGACTATTAATTTCAAGCTGAGAAATTATTTTTTTATTTTTCTTCAGTATATAAATATGAAAAACTATATTAGAGGCATTTTAGTGCTCAATACCACTCCGCTGATGAGCGAACTGCGGGTATCACTCAAGCAGAATCAAACAAGCATAGAATATCATTCTTGTGACTAAAAATCTCTTTGGTCAATTTCCATGCACTCGATATTCTATTGGAATATTTACCAAGTATGCCTTGTTCCAATAATTATAACCAAAATACTGCTATACAAGTTCTCTTAATTGACCCTAGGATGACTTCAGAGCCTCATGAACTTTTTGCACTAAAAGAATTTGCTCTACAAGTTGAACAACGTCACAGACACAGCAGGCAAAAATACAGATTCAGATATATTAAAAGATAACTCACATGTATAACCAGCACAGGGCACTTCACGTTCCGAATTTTTCGTATATTCTGCATTAAAATCATCATAATGACTTATTATTTCAAATTGAAGAGAACCCAAACTTTAGTTAATAGGAGACAAGCCTACATGATTCACAAGTTAGAAACCATAGCAAATAAAAAATAAACACGGAATTCGTGAAGGGACCTAGCGTGTTTGCCCTTAGTCTTGATAATCATTTAGTTGTCCATCACACCAACTCATGCATATATACAAATCAAATCAAATTCATCTTTCAACCCACACTAGTTTGTGGATGAAAAGGGGGCAGAACAACTTAAAAAAGGGATGAAGAGAGCTCACTCACCCTATAAATATCAAAACAGAATGAGAACTTCACATGGCACAGTACGCGAAGTCCAGAGAGGATGGCACTGTGCAAAACCACTCCCCTCAACCTTGGCAATTTCGAAGCCAGATGCAGTGTGGGCCCACTTCCTACAGACTGCCCGTATAAAATTAAGTCTTCTTGACAGATACCATATTCCGACTGAAGACATTGATAAACAGCCTCTATATCTGCATATGTATTGGTCTCACTTGGCTGCATTAGGAAAAAAACATGAGATAATTGTAAGTACCTAAAGAAGCCTTAAATTCCATTTAGAAAATATAGTTCGATTCATGGCATAGGCTACAAAATGGTGCCCAAAACAACCAGCTTGATACTCGAAAACAGTTGACACCTTAAACAATGAAAACATAGCTGTTATTAATCTTTCTACATAATTTATACATTGATAACATGGTACTCCCTCCATTACAAGTACTCCCTCCGTCTCATATTGTTGTTCCTTCTTACTGTAGCTCCAAATACCAATCACCAATGCAAGGAGAAGAGAAAGTGTGAGAGTGGGTATCTTTTTTTTTTTTTTTTTTTTTTAAGATAGGAGAGAGACATGGTTGTGAAAGAGTGCGGAAGTGGGGTATTTGGCTAGTTCATAATTTTAATTGCTATCAGCTTTTCAGCCAAAAATTAAAAAACGGGTTTATTATATTTATGTACTGGATTTTCCATTCATTTTGCATTGAACGGCCAACATCAACAGCAGATTTAACCAAACACATTTACAAACCGTTAATAGTCAAACAACCAACATAAACACCTAACAAAAACCACCAAAAGCCATTTGCAAAACACCGATTTTATATATATTTAGGTTTCCTCATAAATCCTTGTGCAGCTAAGATTCTTTATAAATTGCCTATATAATGTGAAATATACATCAACCTCATCAAATTCCATCAAAAATAGGAAACATAAACATGAACAATTAATTTACATAGTTCTATGTCCTATGAGCCCTAGTTAGGTTGCACTTTTCAGCGTCTTCAAAGTGTTATTATTCTGTTATTATTCTGTTGGGGACAACGGGAGTAGAGTTAAAATGCAAATTATAATGAAGTTATACCTAGACTTTTACTTGTTAGTTAATGTTGTGAGGATGATACCACTTAAAGAAAATGAATAACTTGTTGCATTTCTTTCTAAATGGATTGTCAATTCTATGATACATCTATTAGGCTTCCAGAGATTGGAAAAAGTGTAACTTTATGCTTGTGAGTGTAATGGCCTACCTTCCCAGTAGATGCACCATACCCAGAGTAATCATACCTGCAGATTTGCACATTAAGATGGATGAACATCCAATAGAAATGGTGTAAAAATGGGGAAGATGACAATCAGTGACAAATCAGTACGATCAAAAAAGTATGGCATTAAGTCAAGTAGAAAAAACATAAAACATAGGAGCATAATTTCTAGGGGCATTTTTATGGCAAGCCATGACATTCAATTGAATAGTCACCATGTCAAAATCTACAGGATTTTATTTCAAAAACAATACCGACACCTTTAAGCAAGAATGTCTATATATAACATGAACACTTTAAATAAAAAAGAACAAGTCTCTTCCAAAATAGCAGGTCCCTAGAATTATAATAGAGAACTTTTAATCTTCTATGTACCACATAAGTCATAAGACGACTAGACGAGTATATAACTTTACATGCAGAAGCAATTAGTAAAACAGAAAGTCTAAGAATCAAATCCTATTAATCTTATTTATTTTTATTAAGATAATAACAATGTATCCTGAATTTTGATTTTCACACGATAGAACTTACGGAAGTTGCCTAATTTAAAAAATTTATCCAAATTCCAACATGAGTATATACCAGTCTCAGCCATCAGCCATCAGCCATCAGCCAACTATTCTCAAAGAAGTTGAGGACAATCAAAGGGAAATTTTTTATGATCCTTTAACATTCAAAGTTGAAGATTTATCCAATTGAGACTCTAAAAAATAAAGAAACAAAAAACTAAATTAAAAGAGTTGTCTTTCACCATTCTTAACATGAAAATTGATCATTTCCCCTCAAAAAAAATATTAACTTGAAAATTTGTCAAATTCCCAAGAACACAATCCCACACTATCCTAGAAGACAGATTCTGTCTAACAACTACCCCCGTGAAAGACTCTAAAAAACGCATGGCTTTACACACAAAGTTATCGAAAATGAACTGCATCAAAAGAAGAACTCAAGGAAATGGTGACCACAACAATAAGGCCAAAATAATGAAACAATTACTATCACAGTAAAACAGAAAAAAAGTAATTGTTAAAAAAAAAAAAAACTTTTTCCGTTGCAATTTAATTATTCAACCATTATATTTTCCAAAAGTTAAAAATTTAGGAAAAAGTTGATAGTACAAGTTCACAAGGGAGGAAAAGGTCATTTTCTCACAAAGTAAGTCCAAAATTTATGCTTTCAGTGAGTGAATCAAAAGCTTTTCACCAAAAATTATGGCCAACTTGACACAGAACTTTACTGTTACCATTCCGGAAAGTAAAAAAAGAAAAAACAAACAATCCCCATCAAAACTAATATCAAGTGCTTCAACTTTTATGTAACCTAGAACTAGAAGAAGATAATCCTAACCTCTAGGTCATAAAATCATGCAAATTTACAAAATAACCCTTTTCCCCTCTCCTCTTCAACCCAATCACATGAAAAAAAAAACAAATACCCATTTCACCTAACTCAAAAAACAGCCATATAACATACCCATTGATCTCAAGAACCCAAATTACACAAAACCCACAAAAAACAGAGAAAATAAATTTCAAATTAAAAAGAAAAAAAGAGAGAGAGAGCTGACCCCATTAAGTTGACTCTGAGATTGATTTTAAGCTGAACAAAGAGATCATAGAGTTGACCAAGGTCAGCAGCATTTCCATGAGAGTAAAGAAGAGTGAGTCTAGCATAAGGGTTTTTCAAGTAAAAAGCTATAATTTTGTTCCCTCTTTTTGTCTCGATTACATGAACATTCAAAAGTGGGTCATCTCCTTGTGGTATTGGCACCGCCGCCGCCGTTGAAACCGCCACAACTTTGCTGTCTGAATCTCTTTTTTTCACCTCATATGTTGCCGGAGATGGTGGAAAGAAGGCAAATTTAGCAGCTAAATTTGACATTGAACACCCCATTTTACCCCAATTTGCTGCAAATCACAAAATGCCCAACTCATGAATGCATGTGTGTGTGTTTGTGGATGAGAGAGAAAGTTGAAAGGTTTAAACTTTTTGGGTTTTTTTTTCAGTTTTTCTGGGTTATGGTTGGATTTTTTGGGTAAAAATGGGGTTTTGAAGTTAACTTGCTCTGCTTTGAAAACAGAGAAGTTTTGGGAGGTGGGTTTTTGGTTGAAAGTTGATGGAAATGGGGATTAAAGTGAGGTGGGTCTTTTTTAAAAATAGAAACTTTTATCTAGGTTTGGTTGGAAAAAATTGTTTTAAGTGAAGGGGAAAAAAAGAAAGAAATTTTGGAAGGATTTAGTTGAAAACTTGAAATTTGATGCTAGTGTGGTGTAACAGTTTTAAGTGAAGTAGGCCTTTTTCAGGACAAATAAATTTGAAAAATGGGAATTTTTCTTTTTTCCTAGAATTTGATGAAAAATGGTTTTATAGATTGAAGTTGGTATGCAAAGAAAGGAGAGAAAATGGATCAAGTAAATGGCAAAAATGGAGAGTTTTAGAAATAAATAAAGAGGTGAATCAAGAAATAAAGTGGGTAAAAAAGCAAGAAATTTGTAGTGTGAAAACAGAGGGATTGAAGTTAATTTTCTCTGAGGGTTTAGTACTGTGATGTTTAGCTAAATCTGTGTAAGATCATCCCAAAAGGCAAAAGAGCTTGCAAATGGTGATTTTGGAGAGAGAAAGACTGTGTTTGTGTGTGAGTGTGAGCTTCACTGTTTTTTCCAGTGAAGCTGTTTGAAGCCGAAGAGGTCAGTAGCACAGCAAGAACAGAAAATTTAGGAAAATGATAAATATACACAAAGAAAATTAATGAAGTTGAAAGGTGAGAAATAAATAAAAGGGAAAATAAAGGTGTAATAACTTAAGAACTGAGTTTCATGACTTCATTGTTGTGTCAGGGGGATACAGAGGGAGGGGTGAGAGAGAGAGAGAGAGAGATAGATTTGTTTGTTTATAATTCTGGATTTTATGGAGCATGTGAAGTGGAAGAACAAAACAAAGTTGGAATAGGGGTTTTCAATTTTCATCATGTCCTTAGAAGAAAAAAAAAAAAAAGAGAGTATGGACAAGATAATCAAAGTCATTATTGGTGATTGGACTTTACATTTGTGCACTTATGCAAGATGAGGGAAATCAAAATAGGAGTTGTAGGCTAATGTAGTCTTTTAGAGTAGAGCAATCAATTTCTCCTCATTTTGGATTTTTTTAGGACAAATAGGAGTTATGTTAAATTAATTTTGACTGCTCCTAGAAAAAACAAAAATTAGGTTTGACTCGAAAAAAGAGTTTTGATGATATATTTAGATAAGTCATAAATTTATACTAATATATTAAAACACATTCATAAATAAAGAATCGTGTAATGTGGCGCTCTTCCTTTGGGGGTTTTACTCCAAGTAATCCACATACAATAAATTAGAAATTACATTGTCTTCCGTTTCATTTCTAACCAATTCAGACAGGCAATTTTGGAGAAGAGGAGGTAGAGAAAAAAAAAAAGGAGCGGGGAGAGAGGAGAGAGAGAGAGAGAGTTTATTGCAAAAGGAAGTGTAGCAAGTAATATGAAACTCCCTATATGGAAAGAGAGTAATTGAAACAGAAGATAAGATTTGATCTCGTGATCACAAGTTTACATACTAAAGTCTTAACCACTAAATCAAGTAATATTTGGTGTTATCATTTTAAAGTAAAATATTAATAGATGAAATTACTCGGAGCATAGTCCAGGTCTCATAATTAGTTAATTAATTAGTTTAATCAAAAACTGCCTATATTGGTGTCACTCTGTTCTTTGGACTAGTAAGAGATAAAAAACTAACACATTATTGATCTTATCATTCATATGTGGACGAGGGTGATTATCCCCCTATAAACTACTTCCTTTGTTTTTATTTACTTGCTACAGAGAGAAAATGCATATTTTTGAAGGAAAGTTAGAGAAAGAAATTAAAAAAGAAGACTAGAAAAGGTATGGCAAAATCCTCTTCTAAAACCAAAAACATGGTCTCCACCACTTTTTTTAATATTAAATGAAGCTATACTATTACTTTTTGAAGACCTTTGAGACAAAGCAAAGATGAAATGGATATATGAAAAAATAGGGGGAATAAAGTAAAGTCTAAGCAAGCATATCATATATGGTTTTGATAAGACTTGATATGAATTGTAGTTCAAATTCGAGTTGGTTTAATGATTATTATTGTGGTAAATTTATCAAGATATAAATTTGAGATCTTATTTTGGTTCAATACGTCCACCTACGAGAATTAACTAGTTAGAGTATGTGTTCTAATATGGAATAACTGCTATGGGGTGAACCAGTATCTGCACATAATCAGTCAGCCTATTTGAATCCTGCAATACAGGACACATAAACTAACATCGGGGGTTGATCCGAGGAACGCCCCTCTGATGCCTAAGTCACTATAGGAAAAGCCGAAAACTCTCAAGTATTGTATAATAATGATTGTGAAAGTCCTTAATGACTCAAATCATGGAGTATTTATAGTGGTCAGGAGTGTCATATGGATCATATGACACTCCTCCTATTGGCTCAATTAATACTTATCCTCTCCTTAATCCTTATCTTTAGGCCCACAGACAATTTAATTCTTAAATGGATCAGGCCCAGGCGAAGAATATCGATAAGGCGCATGATGATGACCGGTATGCCCTATAATACCGGTGTCATTTACGAAGATTCCCTTCTTGGATCTGTGCATGACACTTTGGCGGTTTGACCATGATGATCTTAATTGCACGGTTTAATAGACCAGTATGGAACTTGGACAACCTCCATACAACTAGCTCCCAAGCCGATATGACTGTCTGGTATGATTGAGACAGTCATATCCTGTTTTGTTAAAAAATAGTATCCTCAAGGGTATTGTAACTTTTACTTAGCCTACGAGATTTAGGAGTCAGTATGATCAATGAGGTACAACTCAAGCTTGTTGAAGACGAAACGTCGCCTCGATTTTTGTGCCACGTCTCATTAACTCTGAAATAATCGTTTGATTGATGGACGTTCATGGGGTGACCTATGGTGGCATATATGAAGGAGGCAGTTGAAACGGCTTTCAATCTTGGCTTTTGGAACATCATTATATAGGGAATTTTCCCCCGTTACTCATTTTACTCTCCTTCAAACCTCAAGTAAGTTTTTCTTTGGCGGTTTTCTTCATTTCTACGAAATTTTTTCCGTTGATTAATCTTCCAAATCTTTCTCATATTTTTTTGAAACCACTTGCATCCGTTTCATAATTGTGCAGATTTACAAGCTTTTCAGCCAATTCTAGCGCTTCCTATTTGCTTGAGGAATCTCTAACTGACCTGGGCTCTTTGCTTTTTCTCTCTCATCCCATTTTCAGGTAACACCGACTGACCTGGAATTTCCCTAATTGCTTTTAAGTTTCGAAATGAAAAACTTTGACACAAAGCAAAGATGAACTCGATATATGAAAAAATAGGGGGAACAAAGTAAATTCTAAGTAAGCAATCATATATGGCACGAAAAGAAAATCTGATTTCGGTAAAAACTTGATCTGAATTGTAGTTAAGATTCAAGTTGGTTTTAACGATTATTATTGTGGTAAATTAGTATATCAATATATCAATCTGGGATCTTATATTCGTTCAGTACATCCACCTATAAGACTTAATTAGTTAGAGTATGCATGAATGAGCAAAATAAAATATCTTCTTTTTATACATATGTTTCTACAACACTTACCTAAATTTTCATTTGGAAAGCGAATAAGCAAAAATATCAATTCAAAGAATCAAAGAATAAGTTTGCAAAAGTAGTATGTAGCAACTATTTGACATATCCACATTAGAGAAGTATAGTAAGTATTTAGAAAGAGATGGAGTATATAAATAAACATTAATTAAGAAAACACAATCTTGGTAAAAGCATTATATTGTAGATGTAAGAGACAAGATAATTCATGCATTGAAATTTTGGTAATTACAGTAATCTCGAGTTTTACATTCAAATTTGGTGCTCTCTCTAGTTCATATTTACATATATCATGCATATAAAGATGGAGGACATTTGCTTATGTGGGGTGTAGCTTAGCTAGCCATGCATGTGTTCCCATATGTATACACTATATATGTTGGAAAAGTTTACCATATAAACATTGTACGTCATTAAGGCTTTGTTCTTTTGGACTGAATTGAACTGAACTGAATTTGTCTGAACTAAACTGAACTGAACTGAATAAACCTGAACTGAACTGAGCTGAATGAACCTGAACTGAACTGAAGTGAATGAAAACTGTGAGAGAAAATTAACTGAACTGAACTAAACTAAACTGAACTGAATAAACCTGAACTGAACTGAATTGAATTTGTCAGAACTGAACTGAACTGAATATTCATTAATTCAGTCCAAAAGAACAGAGCCTAATTAGTTAACATCCTAAATAGGAAAATTTGTAATTAATTTTGAAATATAGGAAATACAATATTCATGTAGTCAATTGATTTCATACTTCATAAAACTTTTTTAGATTGTTTTACCTTGACTTTCACAAGTGCAAACACACCATTATGATGATCATTATCTTAACTATATTTATTAAAGTAATATATGAAAAGGTTCATAATATGAAAATATACATTAACACAAATCAAATAACATTTAACATTGTATCATTTGGTTTTATATGTTTATAAAAATACTATGGGAAAAATTTAATGTGTGAATAGTGCCAAAATTAAGATAGAAATAACTAAAGAAAGACTGTTAAATTAGGTTTAATGATTTTGTGTTAGTGTTTTCATTCCATAGTAAGTGTTAATATACAAACTAAACATACTAGACTTAGGACTTGAGCCCAACAAGCTAAATACACTAATTACATCATGTAATACAATATGGGCCAATACCCCCCCCTCAAGTTGGTGCATGGAGGTTCGAAATGCCCAACTTGCTCAACAAATGAAGAAATTGTCGTTTGCCAAGAGCTTTAGTGAAGATATTGGCGAGCTGAGCATGAATGAGAACATGATGAGTAGTGATAAGACCATCCCGAATCGCATCACGAACATAGTGACAATCCACCTCAATATGCTTCGTGCGCTCATGAAACACGACATTCTGAGCAATGTGCAGAGCAGACATACTATCACAATAAAGAGACATAGCTCGAGGCTGATGAACACCTAAGTTCTCAAGAAGAGCTTTCAACCATTTCAACTCAGATGTAACGTCAGCCATGGACCTATACTCAGCCTCGGCAGAAGAACGAGAAACAGTATGATGCTTCTTGGTCTTCCAAGAGATAGAGGAGAGACCAATAAACATGATCCACCCAGTCAAAGAGCGACGAGTAACAGGGCAACTTGCCCAATCAGAATCACACCAACCTGATAAGGAAAGGTCACACTGTGCATTGAGAAGGATACCTTGGCCAGGAGACCCTTTAAGATATCAAACCACGCGGAGGGCAGCCTCCCAATGCTCATGTCGAGGGACCTGCATAAACTGAGCCAGTATGTGAACACAATAAGCGAGATCCGAACGAGTGAAGGAGAGATAGATAAGGCGGCCAATAAGTCGTCGATAAGACTCCGGATCAGGCAACAAGTCACCAGTAGTTAGGGCAAGAGTGTGATTCTGCTCAATCGGAAAGCTAGCAGGTTTGGCACCCATAAGGCCAGTCTCGAAAATGATGTCCAATGTATACTTGCACTGACACAGAAAGAGGCCTTCAGGCCCACGAGCAACCTCGATCCCAAGGAAGTACTTCAACACACCAAGATCCTTCATATGGAAACAATCACCCAAATACTAATGAAGAGAAAGAATAGCAGCATTACCAGATATTATAAGATCGTCAACATAGACAAGAATCGATAGTTGAACAAGACCCTGACTGAGCGTGAATAGTAAGTAATCCGAATAACACTAGACAAAACCATAGCGCAACAAAGAGGTAGCAAGCTTGGCGAACCAACAACGAGGAGCCTCGTAAACCATATAACGACTTTCGCATACGACATACCATGCCAGGCCGCGAAGGAGTGAAACCCGGTGGAGGTTTCATATACACAACTTCCTCTAAATCACCATGGAGGAAGGCATTATGAACATCCATCTGATGCAGCTCCCAATTCTTGGCGGCAGCGACAGCAAGAAAAACGCGAACATTGACCATTTTGGCCACATGAGCAAACGTCTCATTGTAGTCAAGACCCTCAACCTGATGATTGCCAAAAACAACCAAGCGAGCCTTAAGACGCTCAACAGAACCATCAGAGTGATATTTGATTTTGTAGACCCACTTACACCCAAGGGCCTTATGACCAGAAGGAAGCTCCTCCATGTCCATGTAGCATTATCTTCCAAAGCACCAATCTCTTCTGCATGGCCTCATGCCATCCAGGATCCCGCATGGCCTCAACAAAGGACCTCGGCTCAATACCTGAAGTAACAGCTGTAAGAAAAAGACGGTGTCGCACAGAAAATTTATCACAATTCACAAAATGTGCTAAAGGATAGGCGTACCTGAGGATACTGAACAGGGAGGGGCAGACGACGATGGACTCTTTTTCCGTACCGTATCAGCAGCAAAATCTCGTAGCAATACTGAAGTTCGTTTATCACGCAAACCCCGACCAAGAGCTACATCACCCTCAAGAGAACTAGTAGGTGGCTGATCCACGATAGAAGTAAACGAGCCCACTACAGCATTAGGAGCCGTAACAGACACGGGCTAACCCACGGAAGCTTCGCGGGCCGCTACAGACGTGGGATGACCCACCAAATCAGGGGTATCATCCAGCGCACGCTGCTCCGCAAGAGCAGGCCCAGTAGCAGCAGAGGGCGCACGCTGCTCCGCAAGAAGGCCAAGTGGCAGCAGGCCCAGTAGTAGCACGCTGCTCATGAACTGGGCTTGGAGCAGCATCTGCGTCCAAGGGAGGACCAGCAACCCCATGAGCTAAATCAGGCTCAATATGGACCACTTTACTAGGACTAAAATCATCAATATGACTTAACTCATAGCCCAAAAATTCAGTTTCAGTTTCAGCACCATCCAGCTCAAAGGGAAATTCATTTTCATGGAATTGTACATCACGAGAAACAAAATACTCCTCGGTTTCGAGATCATATAATTTCCATCCTTTCTTTTCATTGGGATAACCCACAAACACACATCGACGACTCCTAGGGGCAAATTTATCACCTTTAGCTCGTTGATTGTGAGCAAAACATAAACACCCAAACACTCTCATAGCATCAAACGAAGGTGATTTTCTCGTGAGTACCTCAAAGGGGGGTGAGACCATTCAAAAGACCCGAAGGAGTACGATTAATTAAATAAACTACGACCATAACATATTCTCCCCAAAAACTAACAGGTAAATGAGCCTGAAACATTAAGGCCCGACTAACATTCAAGATATGTCGATGTTTACGCTCAACTCAACCATTTTGTTGAGGGGTGCCCACACACGAGGTTTGAAAGAGAATACCATGGGTGTCCAAATACTCAGATAAATAGTTAAATTCAGTCCCATTGTTAGTTCTAACAATTTTAACTAGTGAGTCAAATTGACGCTTAATCATGGCAAAAAAAGACATAAAAGCACTCTCGACCTCCTTTTTATTACGCAACAAATAGACCCACACCGCGCGGAAAAAATCATCCACCAAAGTCAAGAAATAAACAACATCACAAGAGGAGGGCGTGTTATAGGGCCCCCACAAATTACAATGAATAAGTTCAAAAATACGAGATGCTTTATTATCACTATTGGGAGAACAATCACGAGTTTGTTTAGCTTGTGGACACACAATACAAGCTTTATTTAATTTCTTCCTAGAAGAACTAGAACTAACAGCAGGAACTAACTTGACAACGCGATCTGAAGGATGACCCAGACGACGATGCCACAACTCAAACTCAGATAATCCGGGAACTGTGACCACCTGCACCGAAGGAATGTTGCAGAAAAAATAGAGTCCATCACGCCGCTCACCTGCTCCAATCAGGGTCCCCGAACGTTGGTCCTGTATAGCACATAAAGAAGAAGTGAATTTAACGTGACAATTAGATTCATCAATCATTTGCGACACCGAAATTAAATTGCAATTAAGACGAGGAACATATAACATGGGTGAGCGGTACACGACCCTCCATGGTGGCAACGACACTAGTACCATCCGGTAAACCAACCGGACATTCAACAATCGGAGTTACGTGAGTAAGACACGTAATATCACAAGTAACATGATGAGAGGCGCCCGTGTCAATAATCCAATGAGTAGAAAAATACGTACCCGTCGTCCGATCACCTTTAGTAGTTTCATTATTAATGAGTTGCATTAATGCTTGGACTTGAGCCGGACTCAAATCCACGAGAGGAACACCTGCTGAACCGGCAGGGCTGCTATCCTCGGGATGAACAGCGTGGGCCCTAACAGCACCACCACGGATACGAGCAGCGTCAGAGGGGCCCGAACTCACAGGCGCTGTTGGCGGCTGGGCACTCGACAAGGCAGAAACAACAACGGAGGACGGAGCAGCCTTCGAACTCCCTCCGAATTTCTCTTCCCACCACGCAGGTCTCCCCTGCAATTGAAAACACATAGAGACCTCGTGGCCCTTCTTCTTGCAGCGCGCACATATCAGCTTGGCGCGATCTGCCTGGTCGAGCCGCGGACGGCCCCGTTCGACTTGAACAGCGAACGCGTGCACATCGTCCTTAACAACCTTGCCCCGCGCAATCTCCCTCGATCTTTCCTCCTGAACCAGGGTCTGATAGATGCGGTCAATATCGATCGGAGGAGACTACGACAAAAGGTTGCTCCTTGTCGTGCCGTATAAGTCATCATCCAACCCGATGAGGAATTGGTGAATCTTTTCCTCCTCACGATCCGCGACAAACTTGCCGGTCAACCCACACGCACAGTGATTACATGTAGGGCTGTTCACCGGTCCAGGACCGGACCGGACCGGTGGACCGGATTTTTGGGATTCTTTGGACCGGGGGACCGGATTTCGTCGGACGAAAAATCAGTCCGATCCCGTCCGACTGTTGGACTCGATTTTCGATTTTAAATAAAAAACTGAAAAATCGTGTTGGATGAAATAAAAAACCGAAAAACTGAACTTACCCACGCTCAACAACTTGAAATTTGAATGAAAAAGAAATTGGGTTTATAAGATTTAAACTTTTTAAGCCAAGAAGCAACCTTTAAACTCAGAAAATTCATCGTCGTCCTTCGAATTCATCGTCGTCGAGGAGAAGTTCGTCGGATTGGAAGGAGAGAGAGTGCGAGAAGAGGAGAGAGATTAGGAAGATAGATATTAGAATTCTCATCGTTTTTTTCTGGGTTTGACGTCGCCGGACAGAGGAGTGAGGAGGTAGGTGAGACTTTAGACGTCGCCGGAGAGAGGAGTGAGGAGGAGTGAGGAGGGAGGGAAGGTGCGCGCGAGAGATGGTTATATTGAGAGAGAACACGACGGGACGGTCGCTGCGGTCGCCTGATCGGCGTCGTGGCGCCGGCGCGCCGGCGTGACTCCTGAGGGGGTGAGAGAAAGAGTGTTGAGTGATTTTAGGGTTTCTTGGGAGAGGAAGAGTGAAAAATGTTAAGTCTAGTCATTTAGTGAGATGGGGGCTCGCAGTTTTTTTTTTAAAAAAATACTAAAATTCCGGGTCTCCGGTTCGGACCGGACCGGACCGGAAACCCGGAATTGTCACTTTTCACGGACCGGGTCCGGTCCGGTCCGTCCGGTCCAAAATCCGATCCGTCCGGTCCAAAATCCGGTCCGACCCACCCCTGTGAACAGCCCTAATTACATGTGTAGCCATGAAGAGGCTTGAGACGATCCAACTTGTCATATAACCCCATTAAACGGGTGAAATAAGCTTCGATCGACATGGACTTTTGTTGTTTGCAATCAACAATAGACGATCGAATTTGTTGAAGACGGGGTCCGTTAGCAACACAGAACCGCTTCTTCAAGTATGTCCATAGCCGCTGCGCTTCATCATGAAACGGGATAGAGGCGGCAAGTTTTGTGTCCATACTACGCAAAATCCATGAAACTAGCATGGAATTCACAGTTTCCCAGTCAAGGATTTTCTTCTTGTCAGTAGGTTTGGTAATGGTACCATCCACGAATACAAATTTCCGGCGAGCCTTAAGAGATAAGGTAATGGCTCTCGCCCAAGCCACATAATTGTCGCCGTTGAGAATCACATGAGTAATTAAATTTCCCGGTTGATCTCCGGAGCCAAGGTAAAAGGGAGATGAAGGGTGTATTTTGTCGTCGTCCGTCATGAAGCTGCCGCCCACGTTGGTGGCGCAACCATACTGCCGGCGAGTTAAAAAAAATAGGGTTGAGGCTATGCGGAACCTTGCTCCGATACCATGTTAAATTAGGTTTAATGATTTTGTGTTATTGTTTTCATTCCATAGTAAGTGCTAATATACAAACTAAACGTACTAGACTTAGGCCTTGAGCCCAACAAGCTAAATACACTAACATCATGTAATACAATATGGGCCAATAAAAACGGAGGGAGTATCTTATATACTACTTCACACATATATTAGCCATGAAAAATCTACATGCACTATCAATTGTCAGCTTAAACTACAAATGTGATACTCTATTTAGAGTTAGGATGGGTTGGGTATTGGAATAACAAAATCAAGATGATTCCCTTCTAATAGGAGGCGCCACTTATGTGATGACAACCTTCGCTATCCATAAAGAGGCGTTTGCCTGCATTTATTGGCTCTGGTGGGCTGCACAAGCTCATATCAAGCGGGTGATTGTTCTAACGGATTCTCACAACCTGGTAGCGATGCTACATAATCAATAATTGATGGACAGAAGCATAATATGGGCAGTTCGAAGCCTCGGGCGATCAGGAAGCATTCTTTAGGTGGTGCATCATTGATAAGGTGTCCAGAGACAGAGTTCACCCCTGTTGACCTACTGACTACCAGAGTTGCAAGTTGCAACCGTCTTAATTCCTTTGCTAACTTGCCTTGATCTGTTTAAGCATTTGTAAAAAAAAACAAAGAATGTAATATTCTCTTTTTCTTTTTTGGCTAAATTTGTTTTTTCACAATCTTTAAGACCTAAAGCTGACCATTTATATTATGAAAATACGTTTAAGACATATTGTAATAAGATCTCATATTATATACTCCCTCCGTTTCTTTTTAATTTACTCACTTCACTTTAATTTGGGGGAGAACCAAGGAGGAAGTACAAGAAGTATGATAGAGAAACTGAAAAGGTGGAGAGAGAAACTGAAAAGTGAGAGAGAGAAACTAAAAAGTGGGTTAAAATATAAAAGGTGGATGATATGGGTGGAAAAAGTAGATGTGACATGTTACCAAAAATAGAAAAAAGCAACACTATGTAGATTAAAAAGAAACAGTGTGTAGATTAAAAAGAAACAGACAAAAAAGGAAAGTGTGTAAATTAAAAAGAAACGGAGGGAGTATTCTATATCAAATTATTGCAACCTTTTAACTTTACGTATGCGAAAATTTTAATTGACCAATATTTTTTTTGAAAATTTATTAGTAAAAAATTATATAAGTTGATTCAAAAACATTTTTCATAATAAACGTGTATTGCATATATATAAATAAACAATATGATCAAAATTAGTGTGTAAATTGTACAACCGTCAGAAACATTGCAAATATTTTGAACAGGAATTAAGGATATATAGATTGTGTTAAAGCACAATCAAATTTTAGTGAATTTGACCACCGGAAACACATGTAGCAAAAGAAAAAAAAAAGAAAAAAGAAGATGAAGTAGTACAAATTAACTTAGATTGAATATGACGAAAATCAGAGATTCGTTCGAAAATTTTTTAGTAAAGGAAAATGACGGGAGAGAATAACTCGTATTTCTTTTTTATTTTAAAATTAAATTACACGTCTACCTTCTATCTAGAAAATAATTAAGTCAAAGGCAACGGTCACTGGACCTTGTTTCTTATAACAACAGTAGTACCTTTGTTATTAAGCTGTCATTAGTACTATATCATAATCTCACCGCAAAGATAACGTTACCAGTTTGCTACTAAATTCTAAATACTACAGATGTCAGATTGCAGATGGGATATGGCCGATGATGGTGTATATATGTAAGAGTTTTTTGTCAGAGACAACCTTTTAAAAACCACATTTTGCGAAAGACAACCTTTTAAAAATTTTTGGGCAACTTCAGACCTTAAATGTTATTTTTTTTGTTGGAAACAACCTTGGTCTATTTTCCAGCGTTGACTCACATAAGTCAGTCACGTGAGTTGCACGTGACTCGTGTTTTACTCCATTTGAACTCTTTCCCTCCTCCCCCACCCCTACTCACCTGAACCACCTCGCCTGAACCACCCCACCTGAACTACCAGACCACCTGAACCACCCACCCCCAACCACCCCACCTGAACCACCCCACATAATCTGTTTCTCTCTTCACCAGACCCCAAACCCACCAACGTCAACCACACCACCTCCACCACCAACATCGAAACCCACCAACCACCGTCTCTCTCTTCACCAAACCCCAAACCCCAAACCAACCTCCAACCATAGCACCACCACCAACATAGTCGAAACCCAAACCTCCCCTCTCTCTCCCCCCCTCTTCACAATCATGTCACTTGGTGGTGGTGGTGCATTTTGGGTGGTTTTGGTTCGAATATAATGGTGGTGGCAAATCGAATTGTGGGTTCGAATATGATGGTGGTGGCGGTTTGAATAGTGGGTTTGAGTTTTCTGGGTGGAGTGGTGGTGGTTGTCGGTGGGGGCATGGTGTGGCATGACTAGCAGATGGTTTCGCCGGTGGTGCGAGGGTTGAAGATGATGTAGGGTGGTGGTTATGGGTAACAATTAGGGAGAAATGGAGGGAAAAGGTTGAAATGAAGCAAAATACGAGTCAACGCCGGAATCCGGCTGGTCAACACCGGGAAATAGACTAAGGTTGTTTCCAACAAAAAAAATTACATTTAAGGTCTGAAGTTGCCCAAAAATTTTTAAAAGGTTGTCTTTCACAAAAAATGATTTTTAAAAGGTTGTCTCTGACAAAAAACTCTATATGTAATATGTAGACTTAATTGGTCGGGCATGGCACAAGCCACAAGCCCGGTAATAGCCCGAACATGATTTGATAATGCACGACTTCCACAACAAACCCGTTGGCACTATTGTGGCCTGTGGGTCTGAAAATTTGCAATGAACATGAAACAACACAACTTTTCCTTGGTTTGTGCTTCTTATTCCTCTAAAATACTCTCAAAAAAACTCTCACATAAAAATAAGAAGTATTTCATTTATTTTAGAACGAAGGAAATATGTAAAATTAAGCATTGGTCCAATTGATCAGAATGGCACAAGCCAGGTACTAGCCTGAACATGGTATGATACTTCAACGAGCGAATTTGCTGGTACATTTGTCGGTTTGAAAATAAAGTTGGCATGAGCATGGAACAACACAACTTTTCCTTAGTTTGAGTCAAGCCCAATTCAACCCAATGCGGCATATGCATGTGCATATAAATATAGGGATGAGAATATCTAGATGACTAAATTGATGAAACATGGGTCTCACTCTACCTTTTTTTTTCTGAGAAGAAAGATAAATTTAATATTTGAAGAAAACCATTATGCATCTATAATAAAGAAAAATGAAATACAATCTAACTTAATCAAATAATTAAGATTCTTTTTGTTGTAACTATGATGACGATTAATCTGAACTGACAATAAAACATATGTCTCTTTTGTTCGTTGAATTATGTAACATTCGATGAGAGCGTGTATCATTCTGACATATATAGTTTTTAGTAGAATTTCTTATTTGTGATTGTGTAAACCGTAGACATAAATCCAATATTGGTTATTATAAGATTGTATAATAAACAGTTTATGAACTGCATCTTTTAGGGAAAAAAAAACCATGAACTACAAACTCTAAACTCCCAGAAAGGGAGAGAAAAGACTGAAACCCCAAATTTTCACTCAAACACACAAGAAACCTAATAATTGGGTAGAAAAGACTCAAAAAGAGAGAAAAAGGATAATTATTAAAAATAACAACAATAAAAACTATTAAATAAAAGTAGAAATTGAAATTTATCACTATCGAAAAGGATAATGGCATCCCCAAACTGACTGAAAGAAGACTAGGGATTTTTAAAGAGCAAAGAGAAGGGGGGGGGAGGCGGCACGAGCTACCTAGCTAGCTAGGTGCATCTTTCCCTATTGAGTCTTAGTTTAGTAACTCAATGTGAGAAAGCAATGCACCTTGATAGTGTGATAATAATAATTTCAAGGATTATGGATAGATAGCTAAAATCATAAACATTTCATATTTGATAACATCAAATGACGTGTATTATATATTATTATAAATCTTAACACCATAGTATCAAATTGAAGAGTATATTTAATGCTTATTTTATAACTCTGTAATATTTTAAGAATTTTTTTTTGCCAACGTAAAAAAAAACTCAATTTCACCACATATAAATAGTTGATTTATATCCATAATGGAAGAGAACATGTGCCCATTTGCATAACAGGTCGTATGGTAGGTAATAAATCAAGAGAATTTGCATCAACTCTAAATTTCCGGGGTAGTAATACATTAGAAGACTCAGCCAAAGTTATTTTTGTTGTTAATAGTCCTTTTTATTTCCAAAAACTTATCCTTCTAGTTTCTAGCGGAATGTAACAATGTAATGATGCGTTCTATATTAAACTATTAGTCAAGGTGTATTGTAGTTTTGAATCGAACTTGGAAAGTTTTTAACTTAGCTAATCTAAATAATTTTGTTGGTTCCTAGTTCAAGTACTCAACTAATTCGAAGTTTATAATTTATCTATTTTTAAATAAGTGAATAAAAAATAAGTGAATATAACATTTGTAGTGCTCCTAGGAGTTTTGGTTCTGTTTTTTTTGACTGAATTGAACCGAATTGAATTTGTCTGAATTGAACTGAAATGAACTAAACTGAAATGAAATGAATGAAAACTGTGAGAGGAAACTAACTGAACTGAATTGAATTTGTCCGAATTGAACTGAATTTTTATTAATTTAGTCCAAAAGAACAGAGCCTTAGTTGTAGATGCTCCTTCTCACATGTTCAATAGATTTTATATTTGCACAAGATTTTACATTTTGCTCATTTGACAAAAATATGCGACAAATATGCAAAAATAAGTGTTTGGGAGTATATATATAGTTCTGTTGCTCTTGGGAACACCTACTCTAATACAGTATATAAAGTAAGTAGCATTGTGATAAGAGGAATTTTGTTTAGATGCTTTATTGCTTTATGCATGCATTTAACTCTAAAGTACCCCTCTAATTTCACTAAAGGACAACAAAATGATTAATGAGATGTTAAATCAGAATGGTAATAAAATTCACTAATAAAGTAGGAACTTAGGTTAAAATGTTAGGAAATGTAAGGACAGTTTACAAACCTCATAATGCATGAAGAGAAGTTTTTGTTTCTGATTCTTTGCATGAGGAGAAGTTAAAACAAAGAGAGAATAAAGCAAAAGAAAATTGGGGAAGAAAAAGGAAAAGGAAAAAGCTTTTATAATCTGTTGTCAAAGTCGCAAAATCACAGTTAGAAATCTCACCCGCACGCTTAGCATTATTAGCAGGCTGCGAAAAGATAACTGTGAGTAGTAAGAGAAAGGAGGGGGAAAAAAGGGACCCAATCTCTCATCTTCTCTTACCTTTGTGTCTAACAAAACTCCGACACTTGGTGATTTAAGCCTTTAATCATTTTTTCGCTCCAAATAATCTTTTTGTCAAAGATTGTCAAAAATCTCGTCTCATTTACGCTTAGGTTCCCCCCATCTTGCTGCTTGGGGGGCTTTTATCTTTTTAGCATGTTTAATACCTCTATATGGAGTATGTACTCATTTGGATATCTCAACAGTATGCTTGGTGGGCTTTTATTCTTGTAGCATGTTTGTGTATGAATTATGTTATTTTTTTTTTTTTTTTTTTTTTATTTAAAAAAAAAATAATTTTTTTTTTTTTTTTAAATTTTTTTTTTTTTTTTTTTTTTTTTTTTTTTTTTTTTTTTTTTTTTTTTTTTTTTTTTTTTTTTATTTTTTTTTTTTTTTTTTTTTTTTTTTTTTTTTTTTTTTTTTTTTTATTTTATTTTTTTTTTTTTATTTTTTAATTTTTTTTTTTTTTTTTTTTTTTTTTTTTTTTTTTTTTTTTTTTTTTTTTTTTTTTTTTTTTTTTTTTTTTTATATTAATATTTATATTAATTTTTTTTTTTTTTTTTTTTTTTTTTTTTTTTTTTTTTTTTTTTTTTTTTTTTATTTTTTTTTTTTTTTATTTAAAAAATTATTTTTTTTTTTATTTTAATTAATTTAAAAAAAAAAAATTATTTATTTTTTTAATTTTTTTTTTTTTTAAATTTTTTTTTTTTTTTTTTTTTTTTTTTTTTTTAATTTTTTAAAATATTTTTTTTTTTTTTTTTTTTTTTTTTTTTTTTTTTAAATTTTTTTTTTAAAAATAAATTTTTTTAATTTTTTTTTTTTATATTTTTTTTATTTTTTTTTTTTTTTTTTTTTTTTTTTATTTTTTTTTTTTTTTTTTTTTAAAAAAAAAATTTTTTTTTTTTTTAAAATAAATTAAATAAAATAAATTAATTTATTTTTTTAATTTTTTTTTTTTTTTTTTTATTTTTTTTTTTTTTTTTTTTTTTTTTTTTTTTTAATTTTAAAAAAAAAAAATTTTGGGATTGGGACACCCCAATAAATAAAATTAAAAACACCTCTTTTTTTTTTTTTTTCCTCATTTTCACTAAATTATTTTTTTTTTTTTTTTTTATTAATATTTTATATTATTTATATAAAAATTCCTTTGCGGGGGGGGGGGGGGGGGGGGTGGGGGCCCCCCCCCCCCGCCCTGGAATTATGATTATATCGATATGAGTATAATTACATATCTTTCCTCTGTATTTTTTTCTATTGTAACAATTGAGTTTTCACTCTTGCCACTAAACAACTTTAACTATTAATATATTGAATTACGTTTTAGTAAAAATTATAAAAATTTGATATTTTAAAAGTATATATCGGGACGAATATAACAATACCCCACATGACTATATTCTTCCTTGCGTAAAAAACACAATATATAGTGAAAGGGTGGTGGGTGAATAGTGTAAAAACTCAATTGTTGCAATAGAAAAAGAACTGATGAAGTATATATATCAAGCTAGGTTTGACAAAGTGGTAATGATTGCACCTTCCAATCTCAAGGTAAGGGTACTTTAGAGGATGTGGTCTCCATCCTTTCTCAGTTCCCCCAACTCGCAATAGATATCTTGATTTTACGTATCTAAAAAAAATAAAAAAAATTGCATATGAAATTGTAAATTATGTTGGTAACCTTAATTTTTAATTTTTCAAAGTTATATTGTCATTTACTGTTTGCTGAGTTGATTGGTCTAGTGATAACAAATTATACCTTGTGATTAAGAGTTCACAAGCTGAAATTCTGTTATTAGGAACCTGGGGGAGAGATTACCCTTATTCTCCTCTCCTATTCTGTAGTTCTGGTGTATGGAGTAAAATAAAATAGGATTCTTCTTTTTACCAAACTACAAAAATATTGTCAGTTTTAAGACTTTTTTTTTTTTTGGGAAAAAGAAGTAAGGAATTTATTGGATGGACTAGTGAATAAGATTTTAGAATTGATGTCTGAGAGAGAAATAAATAAACCATATGCCAATAAAAGGTACACCAAAATTATTTTCGAAAATATAAATTAGAATAGATTAGAGATTTAAAGGCATAAGCATGGTTGATTGAAAAGTTAATTAGTTTAACCAAGTTCGAGCATAGTAGACTAGTAGGGCTAAGATTCCAAGAGATAATCTAAATTCAAAAATTGTGGGAAGATTCCATAACGTCGTGCATGTAAAGATTAAATTTATAGTATTACTAACATGATAAAAGTACATTTCCATAAATATATAAATAAAGACTGTAAAGCCACATCAACTGGAACTGGACATTGAATTCTTTTTTTTCCATTTGTTTTTTTGAGGAGCAAATGTCTTCTAGCTAATGTCTTTGTGTCTACAGATTATGTACCTTTATGTCTAGCTTCACCTTGGAATCCAATAATATTGAAAAAACCAAACACAAAATAGAGCAAAGTACTCCTATGTTTTTGCTTATTGCGTTATCTGTGCTTCCTCACTTATGAAGTATTTGTTTTTATTTCGAGTCAAAGTTCACAAAATTTAATGGTAAAATCTCTAATTTTTGTTGATAAGGAGAGGAAGCTTAGGCAAGATCCTTCAATTTGGTGGTCGATCAAGTTAAAACATATCATTATGGATGATGAGTGAAAAATTAACGCAATAACGGGGAAACTAATATAGAACTGTATGGTAAGAATGACCCTAGTGAGTCATAAAATCTGCCACTTTTTCGCCTTTTAAAAGTAAATGAAAACCAGACATTGATCAGAACTCGCTAGCTCCAAAGTTGCATAATTTATAATATTTTCAATTTCTTTCTGTAATCACCACTCTGAAGACTCAACCCACCTTTTGTTTAATTGCCCTTTATGATGTTTTCTCCTATTTGAAAACTAGTTTTGGTTGGGCTAGATGTGCCTAAGGACAATGATGCCGATGACATCATTTAAAAATTAAATTTTGTTAGAAAAATAATTCTTCCTTGGAGAATTGTGCTCACTTTTGTATAGCTTGGTGGTTTGTCTGGTTCCAAAGAAATAAAGGTATCTTCCAGGAATAGACTTCTAACTCAATTTCTCTTGGTCATTCTATTATTAAATTTGTGAGAGAATGGTCTATAGCTCAACGTTCTGAAGATTTTTGTTTAGTTTAGCAATCTAATAGGAGGTGTGTGTTAGATGTGAGATCAAACAAGGGAACCGGATATACCACTCCAAGGCACGGAAACTACGCTTTCCTATTAGTTTAATTTCGCCCCTCTAGGATCACCGGGTTAACACGAAATAAATAATGAGATACAATGGAGAAAACAATTCACTAGATGATCTTCTATGTGAATCAACAAGAACTTTGTGTTTGAAGTTTGTGAAGAACACTAGAAAGAAAGTAGCAAGTTTTCTCTCAAGCAAAGCAAGTTAATTGGAATCTCCCAAAACTGATTTTCTCTCTCCTCTCATATGAATGACAAGGGTCATATATCAAATTCCCTCTTGATTAGAGCTGTTACAGCATTGATCTCCCTTTAATCCCCTGATTAAGAATACTTAATCATCATTAAACGGAAAACGTATGCAATACAACGGTTATAAACCGTCCACGCAAAATTTCACGTCCCAAGTCAGACTACACGTCGCGAGTCGCGATACAGATCGCGAGTCGCGAAAAGGCGCTGGTCGCGACCCGCGACAGATGTCGCGACCCGCGACAGATGTCGCAACCTGCGACCAGCCTCCTGACTTGCTTGATTTAATCACATGATTTTGCGCATTCTAATCTTAACATACTAGACCTCCTCCTCTTCTAGTATATAACCATATGAGCTAATAAAACCCATTACCCTATCCTCCCATTTATAGGGTAATGTTGAAAAGTTTTCAACTTGCTATAAATCACAAACAAAGCATGCTCATGCATCATGGAAATATCTTACGATTGAATCTCCACTTAGTAAAAGTAACTTTACAACAATTTCGATCATAATGATAGACAAAGCTTTGAATCATATAACCACCACAAATCATTGAAGATACTAATACACATAAGCATAAACATAGTTCTTAACCTCCGACACCTATGACGCCTTGGTGTCCATATCCATTCATAAGCGTTCCAAGTCAAGCCTTAGACTTGGTGAAGCGGCCAAATCTCTAGCTTATATAGGTAAATCTTTACGCACATGCTCCTACAATTGAGCACTTATCAAAGACTTATTAAGAAACTTAATTCAACCTCTTATCATTGTAGTAACAAGCACTAACCTCGGGATGTAACTAACACAAGTGCTTCCAACCTTTAAGAAAAGTACTATCCTCGTTGAATTTGAGATGTAACGTTGTATTAGACATCAAATTGAGTTTTCCTTAACTAAAGATTGATCAATAGGCTTAATACCCATCCCTTTGTTCATTTTGTTCACTAGTTCCCTTGACAACGGTTTAGTAAACGTATCCGCCAAGTTCAAACTAGACCGAACAAAATTAATAGTTATACAACTATTCCTTATCATTTCACGTACATAGCTATGTCTAACTCCAATGTGCCTTGACTTGCCATTGTAGACTTCACTATAAGCTTTAGCTATGGTTGATGCACTATCACAATGAATAGCAAGAGGTGACATAGGTTTGACCCACAAGTCAACCTCACTCAACACATTCCTTAGCTATTCCGCTTCTTGGCAACAAGATGCCAATGCAATGAATTCTGATGCCATAGTGGAATCCGTTATACATGTTTGCTTCTTGGATGCCCATGAAATAGCACCTCCTCCAAGAAGAAACACCCATCCACTTGTGGATGAATAATCTTCCTTGTTGGAAATCCAACTAGCATCCGAGTAACCTTCTAGAATAGAAGGTTCTCCTTTGTAAGTTATGACATAATCCAAGGTTTTATTCAAATACCTTAACACTCTTCTCAATGCTTGCCAATGCAACATACTAGGATTACTAGTATATCTACTGAGTTTACCAATAGCAAAATCAATATCCGGTCGAGTGCTAGTCATAGCATACATCAAGCTTCCAATTAAGCTTGCATACTCCAATTGTGAAATAGGAGTACCACTACTCGGAACCAAGTGAACACTAGGATCCATCGGAGTAGCAAAATGAGTCGAATTCGATTCATTAAACCTCTTAATCACTTTCTCAATGTAATGAGATTGTGATAAAGAAATTGACCCTTTACCTCTCATTATTCTAATACCTAGAATAACATCCGCTTCACCCAAATCTTTCATGGAGAAGCTAGAAGAGAGAAAGACATATCATCAACATATAAGCAAATTATAACTCCATTACCGTTATTATCAAATTTACTATATACACACTTATCGGACTGATTTATTTTGAACCCACTAGACAAAATGACCTCATCAAATTTTTGATGCCATTGCTTAGGTGCTTGTTTAAGACCATACAAAGATCGAACTAATTTGCAAACCTTAGTCTCTTGACCTTTGACCATAAAACCTTCAGGTTGATTCATGTACACTTCCTCCTCCAAATCACCATTAAGGAAGGCAGTTTTGACATCCATTTGGTGAATTACTAGACCATGAATCGCAGCCAATGCTACCAAAAGTCTAATGGTAGCAATTCTAGCAACCGGAGCATAAGTGTTAAAATAATCGATACCATATCTTTGCCTAAAACCTTGGACCACTAACCGGGCCTTATGTTTTAGTATGGTTCCATCGATCTTCCTTTTCCTTACGAAAATCCACTTACAACCTAAAGGTTTGCATCCGGGAGGTAAATTAGCTAAAATCCAAGTATGATTGCCCATTATTGAATCCATTTCATCATTCACTGCCTCTTTCCAGAAAGCAGAATCATGAGACTTCATAGCCTCATCAAAGGTCCTAGGATCCTCCTCCATATTGTAACAATATGAAATTTGAGTCACAATAGACTCCCTTGACCCTTCAACTAAATATAGTTGAAAATCCGGTCCAAAAGATTTCTCTTTTCTAATTCTTTTACTTTTCCTAATTTCCGGTGTTGTAGTATCATGATCATTGTTAATGTCATCCACAACATTGGAACTAGTACTAGGTATCATATCCTTTGGTCTTGGAATCGATGAGAATCTAGTCTCATCAAATATTGCATCCCTTGACTCTATCACAGTATGGATAGAGACAACATCATTTGGCTCAATGACATAAAACCTATAGGCTTTGCTATGTACCGCATAGCCTATAAAAATGCAATCAATTCCTTTTTCACCTAAAGTTTTCCTTTTAGGTTCCGTCAATTTGACAATTGCCCTACAACCCCATAACTTAAGGTAATTGAGATTAGGCTTTTTGTTACACCAAAGTTCATAAGGGGTAGTCTTATTCCTTTTATTAGGAACTCGATTTAATATATAACATGCAGTTAAAATTGCATCACCCCAAAAACCGTCATTTAGACCCGAATTAGAAAGCATGGTGTTAACCATTTCTTTTAGAACCCTATTTTTCCTTTCCGCTATACCATTACTTTGAGGTGAGTATGGAGCGGTTGTTTCATGAATTACACCAATGGAACTAAAATAGCTAGGATTATAGAATTCACCACCCCTATCCGTCCGAAGTCTTTTAACTTTTTTATTAAGTTGAAGTTCCACTTCGGTCTTAAAAATCTTAAACTTTTCTAGTGCTTCATCTTTAGTAAATAATAAATATATGTAACAAAACCTTGAATAATCATCAATAAAAGTCACAATATATTTTTTATTTCCCAAAGAAGGTGAACTATGAAAGTCACACAAGTCACTATGCACCAATTCAAGCAATACCGTTTGTCTAGTCACACTAGGATAAGGATTCTTTGCAATCTTATTTAGCATGCATGTCGTACACTTCTCTAACTTTAAACAAGGGAACCAGATATACCACTCCAAGGCACGAAAATTACGCTTTCCTATTAGTTTAATTTCGCCCCTCTAGGATCACCGGGTTAACACGGAATAACCAATGAGATACAATGGAGAAAATAATTCACTAGATGATCTTCTATGTGAATTAACAAGAACTTTGTGTTTGAAGTTTGTGAAGAACACTAGAAAGAAAGTAGTAAGTTTTCTCTTAAGCAAAGCAAGTTAATTGGAATCTCCCAAAACTGATTTTCTCTCTCCTCTCATATGAATGACAAGGGTCATATATCAAATTCCCTCTTGATTAGAGCTGTTACAGCATTGATCTCCCTTTAATCCCCTGATTAAGAATACTTAATTATCATTAAACGGAAAACGTATGCAATACAACGGTTATAAACCGTCCACGCAAAATTTCACGTCCCAAGTCAGACTACACGTCGCGACTCGCGATACAGATCGCGAGTCGCGAAAAGGCGCTGGTCGCGACCCGCGACCAGCCTCCTGACTTGCTTGATTTAATCACGTGATTTTGCGCATTCTAATCTTAACATACTAGACCTCCTCCTCTTTTGGTATATAACCATATGAGCTAATAAAACCCATTACCCTATAAATGTTCCAACAGCGTGCTTCTGTGATGCCTCAGTCCATTGCTTGGTCTCCCCCTCCTATTGGGGATTTTAAGCTAAATTTTGTTGGTTCTAAATTGGAAGATGGTAGAGCCTCGTTTCGTTTTACGATTTGAAATCATGAAGGTAGTTTGTGTCTTGCCGATGCTATGGCTCTGTCTCCTTTGTGCTCTATTCTCAAAGCTGAAGTTCGGGGTTTGCGGGAAGGTCTTAAAGCGGCTTGGTTTTCTTATTATTAGATCCCTCATTATTGAAGGGGATAATCTTGCAGTTATTAATTCTATTCGGCAGTGTTGGAAGGTCCCGTAGGAGATTCACTCTTTGGTGATGGACTCGATTGAAGATTTACAAGCTTGTCAGTCTTTCTCCATCAACCATTGGTATCAGGAGGCGGATTTTATGGCTCACAAGGGTCATGATGCTTCATCTCTTTTGTATTGGTTTTCTTCTTCTAATTCCGTTTTCTCTTCCATCATCCGAAAGGATGGTATAGGCTGGTCCTATGTTAGGGGCCAGGTCTAGTTTGTCTTTCGTTACCAAAAAAAATAATTTCCAGGGATTTTTCCAAACATAATTGATCAAGTTGATTACTGAAAGATTATCTCCTTCAATGATAATGTTAGAAATGTTAAGGGAAAGAGCGACTATGATGTTTTCTTTTCGACCCCAATTTTTAGTTTGAACTTTTGAAGAATGCTATTATAATTGCCTAAGGATTTAGCTCTAGCGAGAATGACATTTCCTTCATCATCTCTAATCATAAATTCAAAGGAAGGGCTACTGTTTTGAACCATATCTAAATTAAGCTTGCAAAAGTTGATTGGTGGAGGAATCCAAAAATATATCCCTAGACCGAGCAACCAAAACTTTCTTAAATTTTATTTTAGTATAAAATAGTAGAATCTAAATCTTCACTGATAATGTATATTTATAAAATATCAACTTTTATAATATTTACGAATATATAATAAAAAACAGAAAAAATTGATTCTAATAATCCAACCCTTTGGCCCTTCGCTCAAAATAATTCAACCTTTGGATTATTATTTAATAATCTAACCTTTGACCTTTTTTGATTTTTAATGCACCTAACAGGTAATTTACCTAGAGAAGCAGATAACCTGTCCTACGTGGCATACTACCGTTGTTTTTTTTGGTTCCAACCTTATTTAACACTCTCTCTCCCCTGAATCTTCTTCTTTCTCCATTTATGAAAATTTTCCCCCATTTTAATCTCTTCTCCCCTGAATCTTCTTCTTCCTCCATCTTCATCAACCATTCTGGGAAATAGAAGGTAGTTTGAATATGCGGAGGCCCATATCTGGTTCTGGGTGTTCCTCAAACTCAAAGCGCACAAGAGTGAAGTGTAGATGTGGAAGAGATGCTGCAAATGCGTACTGTGAAGAATGGAACTAACATTGGAATGAAGTTTTATGGTTGCCCTTTATGGCCTGTAAGTAAAATTTTCCTTGAATTTTCAAAATTTCCCCTCAATTTCAATTTTTCCCTTCAATTTTACCATATGTGATTGTAATTGTACTGTAGGACACAAAGTGCGATTTTTTTGAAGTGGATAATTAACAACAATGAAGATGATGACTTGCGTTATCAATTACTTCAGCAGGACAACACCATAAGTGAACTAGAGGATGAGAAAAAGCTGTTGGAATAGAAAATCAAGAAACTGAAGTTGCAAAGGAAGGTGAAAAGTGATCTATGTGAAATGCGTATGGAGTTGATGAAGAGTTCAAGGAAGGAGAAAAATCTGACAATTTATGTTGGTTTTATCTTGGGTTGTATTTTCTCTTGTTGTAGTGTACTTTTAGTAGACAATCAAGGAACCTTAAATCTGCTCCCCTCATACTAGTTTATGTATTTAAGGAAACTTGTATTGTGGTATGATTTTGGTATTGAAATAGACAATGAATGAAGCCTCATTTTGGATTTGTAAACTGAGCAATAACATGGAATCAGCATAAAAGCAAAATCATCCAACTGATATGGTTCATTTGGTACTGTGTAGTACTAAGCAACAAAAAAAAAAACAGTTCAACATCCAAATAGTACACACTAGGCTTTAAAGCACTAAGTACATAACACTAACAGAAGTTCTTCCTAAGATGACAGCTAAGACACTAACTAAGCTTAATCCAACATTACACCCACTGACTGAGCATCAGACTTAGCTTGACTGTGTTCCAAGAGCCTCATCACATGGAATGTTATTCCCTACCCCAACCGGCACCTGAAAAAAGGGGGGAAAACAAGAGAAGTTATGATGTGAGCAAGACCATACACACTATTTTCAGAATTTTAGCTAAAACATGAAGGCCAAACTTGATTTCTACCCCTTCCTCTTGAACCCTTCTGTGTTCCACCCCTTTGTGAAGTAGTTGAACCCCTTCCACCCCTCTGTGAAGAAGTTGAACCCTCCCACCCTTTTTTGTCCCCCCACCCCTAGAACCTTTGCCACCCCTGATCATCTTGCCACCTCTACCAAGTTGAGTTGGTTGTGCTGTAGCATAATGATGTTGATTGACAGTAGCTTGAGTGTTTTGTTGAGAGTGAGAGGGTGTTGTAGTTAGGGTTTGAGTGGTTTGTTGAGGTTGAGAGGGTGTTGCAGTGCTGGAATGTGAGTGAGGGGGTTGTCCATCATTTCTTGGTCTACCCCTGGGTCTTTTAGGAGGTGGCTCACTGACAACAACAAAAGCACTATCCATGTTGGGACAACTTCTTTTGTTGTGTCCCTTAACTTTACACAGTGAGCATGTCATCTCCATTCCAGTCCTTGACAAAGTACTAGCCTTCTTAGGCAGCTCAAAGGAGTCCTTTATCCTGTTCTTCCTTGGTCTTCCAGGACCAATTTTGATGGGAGGAGGGTCCAAGTGAAAATCAGGTCTAGGCCAATGCCTTTCCCCTTCACATGGTGGAATTGATCCTGCAAAGTACATAAGCATCCAATTCAATAGTGTATAAGTATTGTGGAGATATAAAAATAAGGAAAAAAAATTGAGGAATAAGGTATTAACCTGCATAAGCTTGAAGGTATACATCTGTTGTGTACCGCTGATCCATATAATCCTTAGCTTCTCTATGTAGGAAATAAATGCATGCAATAGCATGGCAGCATGGAATTCCTAGCATTTTCCACTTTCTACAGGTACAAGTCCTTGCCTCTAAATCAACTACCAACTGGTCCAGATAATAATTAACATTGAATAGTGTCTCAGTTGAGGGAATGACATCACAATTGGCAACCTTAGTCTTTTCTCCTTCCAGTTTCAATTGTATCCTAGGACAAAGTTTTGAAGTAGTTTTTTGCATTTCCTGCCTCTTTAAAACTAATCTTTGCATGAGAGCAGCCCTTATATCTTCCAACATGTAAATAAGATGCTTAGTTCTAGCATTTATTATATAGCCATTGAATGTTTCAGCCGTATTGCTAGTTATTGCATCATTCCTGATGGAAGGATCTAAGTATGCTCTAAAAAAAGCTTAGGATTGTACCCTTTAAAGGTTGTGGCAGCATTAGGATTAAGCTTTTCTAATTCAGCAAATGCATCAGTGAAGTCTGCCATGTTATAGGCTTTTGCAATCTTCCAAAAGAGCAATTTCAACTCATCTCCTTTGTACACCTTATGCCACAAATCAAATATATGCTTTGCACAGTGTCTGTGCTCAGCCTTAGGTAAAACCAATGCAACAACATCCAATATAGCCTAGTGTTTATTATAATATTTCAGTTAGTATAGTATATGAAACAAGTTTGTGCAAGAATAAAGCAAGTAAGAGTGTAGATTAATACATGATGCTCATCACTTATAATGGCAACATAACTCCCATCCCCAAGTTGCAAACAGATCTGAATATGCACCAAAAACCATTCCCAGGACAGATTGTTCTCACTCTCCACTATTGCCCATGCAATAGGATACATTTGATCATTCCCGTCCCTGTCAACTGTACATAGCAACTGCCCCCCTAAGAAGGTCTTCAAAAAACATCGATCCACACAAATAACCCTATCGCACCCTACTCTCCACCCCTTCTCCAACCCTTCAAAGCAAGTAAACAGCCTCTGAAATACAGGAGGAAACTGTTTTTTGCTTGGGTCTGTCACTAAGTCTAGTGTAGTACCAGGACTACTAGCCTTCAAAGCCTCCAAATACCCTCCTACTTTCTTGTAATGTTCATGCATAGAGCCATGGAGTAGCTCATGAGCTGCATATTTGACTTTGTAGGCAAAGTATTTTTTCACAACAACCTTGAATACCCTTATAACAGTTTCTATGATTACTTTGGCAGGTCAGTGGGGTGTAGCTTTGAACACCTCAAGAAACTGGCTTGCCACCCAAGTTGATTTAAGTTGCCTATTTTTCTTCATATTCCTATGACAACTATGGTCAGTGTCACCTCTTTTCACAACTAATGTAGCTCTCCTAGAGTCCCATGAAGCATACAAATAAAAAGAACACCCTTCAGTACACTTAACACCTAACCTCTGTTTTCTACACTTGTCATTGATGACAATGCTCACATTTCTTCCCTGTAAAATCCCATATTTTGCAACAACTTCTTTGAATGATTCCCTGTTGGCAAATATTTGTCCAACTTTCCATTTGAACACACTGAAGTCAGTGTTCTCACTCATCAGTATACCTGACCTTCTTCTAGCTTCTCCCACCTAACTCTTCATCTCCATTGTCAGGTGGGGTCTGAATGTCTTCCTCACTGTCTTCATAGATGCTATTATATCCATCAACATTTTCTTCCACTTGCCTAGCAGTACCTGTAACACCACAGATTTTAGCTCATAACTTCTTCGAGTTATTTTCCCTTGATTATTATTTTTCCGTTAAAATTAGAAATGTTGTTTCTTGGTGTTGAATAACTATAAATTGTTGTTCTGCTCAGAGTTATGTTGGGCGTTGCTTCACGAACATGGCTGTCAACAACTTTGATGCTGTAAGTTGTTGTTGCTTGTGTATGTGAAGGTTGGTGATGACTACCTGTGAATTAACAAGAGTGGAGAGTGTAGGGTGATTAATATGTGGATGTGTGCATGAATTACGTTTTGTTTGGTTTTTTTAGTTTGATCATATGTTGGTTGTTTTTATTTCTATTTTATTGGTTTGTTAGTGGCAACTTATTACTCTTAAGTTTCTTTTGGGTTTTGGTATGAAATTTACTGTATGCATGAGAAGTATTGAGTTTTGGTGTTTGGTATGTATTGCATTGAGATTCTGTCATATTTGTGTTTTGTTTAAGTAAATATATTATTTTCTAGTTTCTTGAGGAGTTAGAATATTTTTTTTGAAGGTAAAATTATTAATAATATTATTATTATTGTTGAGTAGATTGTGAAGTTGTTTGATGTAATTGGAATTAATGGGTTGATTCCCTAAAATTCTTGTAGTTTGGAAATGACGGGTTCAATCCCTAATTTCTTGCAGTTTGATGTATGACCTTGAATGGCATTCTGCAGACGATGAAATTATATTATTTATCATTTGTTTTTATTTGAGGATGATAACTAGTGAGGCGACATGGTCTCCTAGGAATGAACAATCACTATAAACTGAGCAGGGTACATAGTTTATACTTGCGTACTGAGCGGGTATGTAGGTCCGTCTTGGTTATTAGTTGTCGTCTGAGAGGTTGAGAAGTACTGAGCAGGGTACTATCTCGCATCAGGGTGTGGCCATACTAGACATAGGCGAGCAGGGTCCTAATACTATAACCAAATAGGAACAGTGGGTTGCGATCCACTTACGTTCAGTTCCTCCTTAAACGTGTTAAGAAGATTACTTTGGAGACGTTAACATTATCATTTACATCGTTCATATTATTATTTTATTTAAATTTTGATGATTTATATTGTTAATCCTGGAGTTTATATGTATATTTATTAGTCCATTTGTTTATTTTGTTATCTTTACCCTATTTATATTAAGCATGTTGTATTGTTTTTGTTTAAGTGTTTTATTTGATTATCTGAAGTTTACTATTTGGATGTTTTTTTGTGGGACTTGATTTTTAAGACTTCTATAACTCTTATATAGATCCTAATTGAGTTGGGAGAGCTGTTAGTTACTCCCCACTGATTGTGGATGTTTGCTGATATATTTTGTAGGTAATTATTCCGTGTTATGGGAAATAAGAGAAAGACTATTTAGGATTTTTGTTTGAGACGTTTCATTTTATTTATATTTACTACATTGGGTTTATGAGGTTGTTTTGCCTCTTTATGGATATTTTGGATTATTTTAATTGGGTTTTATTTTTATTTAATTTAATTTTAACCTTTGTTTAGAGTGACATTTCCGTCAAGCGATATTTCCACTATCGCCATTTCTTTAAAATGTTCTATTTTCACTATATTGTGTTTATAAAAGGACGGAGTGTTACAGTACCACTCCCAACAAGCTTTCCTTCAGCAGCCTCTCTTTTGCAACTGTTGAGCTAATTCAATAAATTTCAAATTTGCAGCCTTCACTCTATCCCTAGCATTCCAATATTCATCATCACTATTATCTGAAACAAAGGTTACAGCCTCAAGCTCAAAATTTTCAGCCTCTAGCTCTGTATTTTCATCCTCCAAATTTAGATCATCCTCTTCATCATTACCTTTTTCTCCCACAACTAATCTAGGTTTGTGCTTCTCTAGCTCAAAATTAGGATCATCATAATCACTTTCATCACTAAAATCACTGATCAACTCATCTCAGGTCAATGGATTTTCAGGCCTAGGATCTTCCAATTCATATGCATCTAGGAAAGTAATTTATGTGGTGTGAGGATGAGTTTTTTGTGATTCAGGTGTAGTTTTAGAATTGGTTATTTGTGGAACTGGAATAGCTTTAGGAGGGCTTGTCTGTGAAAGGGTATTAGCAACCGTAGGAGTTTTAGCTTTAGGAGGAGTTTTAGCTTTAGGAGGAGGAGTTTTAGCTTTAGTACGTACTGTTTTGGTTGCTGGGGTGGTTTTAAAAGGGGAGTTATTAAGTTGCTGTGAGGTACTACTGTCCAACAAAGGAATGGATTTGCTTTTATTAAGTGAACTAGGGTTTGAGTGTGTGGATGACGTGGCAGCATATTTTTTTGTGGGACCAGTATTTTGTGGGGCCCTCCTCGGTTTTAGCTTCTCTCTATACCCCAAAGCAGGTAAAGGTTCTATTGGAGGTTTTGTTGGATTCTCCTGCACCTTAGGAAACTTATCTCCATGTACAACATATATTTCTACCACTAGTGGAAAAATACCCATTTGATGCGGTCAAAATCAAACTTACGGATGCGGTTTTGATCCGCATCAGGTACGCTCGCAGCAGATCCAAATATTTACTGATGCGGTCCAAAACCGCATCAGTAAATTATTTACTGATGCAGTTTTAAGGTAAAATCGCATCCGTAAACCATATTAACTGATGCAATTTTAAGGTAAAACCGCATCAGTAAATAATATACTGATGCGGTTTTTCGTCAGAACCGCATCAGATAGTGTTGAGTAATGTCAAAAAAAAGTGCAGACCTGCAGTTTGCATGTCTGCACTACCACGTTTCATTTTCAGTTTTTCACCTCATTCTCACCGCATACTCCAACAACAACAATTTTACAACAACAATAAACAACAATTTTACAACAACAAACAACAATAATTTTATAACAACAATAACAGAATAAATTACGAAAATACAAACAAAACTAAAATAAATTACGAATAAAACTAATTACAGAATAAAAACGAAAATAAATTACAAATAAAATTAGTAACATAATAAAAAAGAAAAAAAATTACAAATAAAATCAATAACATAATAAAAACAAAAATAAATTACAAAAAAACTAATACTAAAAAAAGAGAATATAAACGAAATTAAACAAAAATAACATAAAAAAAACTGAATATAAACGAAATTAAACAAAAATAAACTGAACGAAAATACTAAATAATGAGAATATAAATGAAAAAAAATGAAACGAAAATAAACTGAACGAAAATACTAAAAAACGAGAATATAAATGAAACGAAAAAATTAAAGAAATTAAACGAAAAAACTAGAGAAATTAAACAAAAAAAATAGAGAAATTAAACGAAAAATCACTAGTTTCAGATCTAAATTCGCTTCGCGTTTCCTTCGATTTTCTTTATTGGCGCTTCTTCCTTCGATCTTCTTTAATGGCGCTTCGTTCTTCGAGTTTCTTTAATGGCGCTTGTGGATTCAACTATTTAGGGTTCGATTGTTTCGATTATTGAGGGGTTAGAGTGGTGGTGTGGCGTGAGCGTGAGGGTGGTGGCGTAGCGTGAGAGTGGCGGGGTGAGAGTGGTGGGGTGAGAGTGGAGAGAGAGGAGAGAGGAGCGTCTGAAGAGAGAGAGAGGAGAGAGGAGCGTCTGAAGAGAGAGAGGAGAGAGGAGCGTCTGAAGAGAGAAAGAGGAAGAGAGGAGGGGAGTTAGGGTTAGGAGGAGGGAGTTAGGGTTAGGAGGAGGGGAGTTAAGAGCTCAGCGTGCTGGGCCAAGGTTATTGAGAGATTGCGTGCTGGGCTAAGGATTTTGAGAGAAAAATAACAAAAATCTGATGCGGTCCTCTGAACGGCATCAGTTTTTAAAAAACCGCATCAGTTTTTTTAATCTGATGCGGTTCACAAGAGGACTGCATCATATTATCGTCCCAACTTTCCCTCTCATTTTTAATGTTGATTTTCGGCTGCGGTTTTACAAAAACCGCATCTGTTACTAAGTGACAGATAAGGTTTTTTCCACTAGTGTACACACCTATATATTGGTCAATGCAACTCTAGCCAACTCCACAACATCTTTATTTTCCACAATCCTCACAAGACCATGTACCAAACTTTTACTTGGGACCAAATAGTACTGTCCTCCCACTTGCTCATAATCCCCACACTTCTTAGCTAGATCAAGTAAGTCCCACCAACAAACTAAATCAGGGTCTATATCAAAAGTCCTACCTTTCCCTCCCTCATACACTAAGTCTTCATTAGCAACATTCTTAAAAACTACACCACGCCAGAACATCAAGGTAATTCCACTATCCATTCTAACCTACCAAAGTAAGCAGAAAATAAAGAACACAAAATAAAAACCAACAATTTCAAAACAAGAAAGGAAAAAAACGCAACTTTAACTGGGTATTAGCCCTAAAATTGAAAACCAACAAATTGAAATCCAACATTATCCTTCTATGCAATTTTAGTCATCAACGCAATATTCAACATCTATTAATTGCCACCACATTCGCGTCTTCAGAAAACTAGGGTTTAGCCTTAAATTCCACATTTTTGAAAAATTGAAGAACATTATAAATGGGGTTACAAGATTTACCGGGAAATGTGATTTTCGGGTTCGAAATTGAACTCCCTTTCTTTTGTTGCTTCAGATTTCACCAATGTGTGTAGTTCGCTTCAATTGAAGGTGCAAAAATTGAAGAATTCCCACGAATTTTCTGATAGAGATGGAAGTGAGAGAGAGGAGTCAGAGAGACAAAGATGGTGGGTGATCTTTTCACCCAAATTTGGGAGGAAATTTATTCCCAAGGGTCAAAATTGCATACATTGACAATTTTATCGGTTCCCAGTCACTTTGGTGCATTAAAAATTAAAAAGGGTCAAAGGTTAGATTATTAAATAATAATCCAAAGGTTGGATTATTTTGAGCTAATGGCCAAAAGGTTAGATTATTAGAATCAATTTTTCCTAAAAAATATTAATAGACATACAAATTTGTTGGAGATCGCGAAAAAGAAGAGAGCAATAGAGACTAAGGGAGTAACATAATGTACATAACCGCAGTGAGATGATTAGGCTTTAGGCCTTGTTCTTTTGGACCAAATTAATGGAAATTGAGTTCACCTCAGACAAAATCAGTTTAGACACATTTAGTTTAACTCAGTTCAGTTTAGTATAATTCACAAATTCAGTTCGGTTCATTTAGTTTCCTCTTAAAATTTCAATTTCAGTTTCAGTTTCAATTGCAGTTCAGTTAAGACAAATAAAGTTCAGTTCAATCCAAAAAAAATAGGGCCTGAGACAAACAATTATCCAATAGAGTTACGTTCCTTTCGTTCAATAAAATCATTTTGCTACCGTCTATGTAGTTAATTGGAAACAATATTGACTAATTTTTCCAACTATATAAGATAACTATTAACATGCTTAATCCTCCTATTTTTATTTTGATGTATGACAGAATTGCTTAACCATAAAAATGAAAACCTCATATTCTTACCAAAATAAATAAAGAAGTATGGTTTATTTTGTATATTTTGCATATATTACTAATATAGATAATAATTAGGATAATATTTTCTCTGCAGTTTAGGGATATATTTTTGTATATTATTTGTATATAATTGATACTAGTCTATCCAGATTTCCTAACACACTTAGGACTGACATTGTGTAACCTATATAATGGTTAATGGATACTACTCCAAGATTAAGGAGCTTCACCAAATCTAACATGGTATCACAACATAAGGTTTAGAATTTTTTTTACTTTCCAAAGGACCTCACGCCCACCAATCTTCCGCCGCCCTACACGAACCTCACGTCCATCGTGCCCAACACCTCCCTTTAATTTTTTGTTCGACTAATCATGACTAAAGATGGTGATGCTTCCACATCAACCATGTCCACAGAATTTCACCCGACTGTCAATAACGTCAAGAATTCCATCCCCTTTGTTCTTAATTATGAGAAGGTCCAATGCTCAAATTGGGTCTAACTATTTGAAAATCATGCATGTGCATATAGCGTGCTAGATCATATTAGCTCCAAAACTCCTCGCCATGCTGAGTTTTCAGATGCCTTGTGGACTCGATTATATGCTCTTTTTGAACAATGGATCTATATTACCATATTTATTAATAATTTAGCAAACTATTTTACCTCGCAAGTCCAGCGCTCACGACATTTGTTTGTTTGAAGAATATTTTCCAAGATAACAAAAATACTAAGGTTGTATATCTTGAAAATCAATATAATGCTATTCACCTCACAAAATTTGCTAATATCACTACCTAATGTCAACACCTCAAAAGCCTATCTAACCAACTCGCCAACGTTGATCAACCCGTTTCTAACCAAAAGATGGTGTATCGCCTTGTTTCCATCAATGTAAACACATATTTTGATACTGTTGCCATGATAATACAACAAACCGACCCTCTACCTTCCTTCAATACTGCTCGCTCAAGACTCTTACTTGAAGAACCAACGGAACAATGACTCTGATTCCACACCACAATCGTCACTCACGGTGACAACCAGACTACTGCCATCGCACAAACCTAGTTCAGCCACCTAACAGTGGTGGTGGTGGCGGCCGCACAAATTGGGGTTGTGGTAGAGGTCGTGGCTCCAACAAAAACAATAACAATAGCAAATTTCGAACTCCCAGTGGCCTAATCAGCGCTAAGCAATTGGGCCCAACAGCCTCAATGGCCCGCTCCAGTACCATGGTCTCAGCAACAAACGGGTTGGGCTACTCCTCCTTTTTCTTACTCGCATCATAGAGCTGTCCCTGCCCATGGCTCCAGGCCTAATTCCAGCAGCCCAGCACTGCGAAATCAGGCCCCTACTCACGCGTATCATGCTGGCCTAGTTCAATACAACCCAACCTCCTAGGGACCTCTAATGATCCCTACTGAGCTCTGTGCAGGCTATGCATCTATGTCTTTGACTCCTCCGGATGATCAATGGTATATGGACTCCGGTGCCACAAATCATATGACCCATAATTCAGGTACACTCATGCCCTTGATTAAATTAAGAACTAATAATAATATTTTAGTAGGTAATGGTCATCGCATTCCAATAACAGGTTATGGTCACACCGCCATTCCAAATAAACAACTTGTCTTGCATGATGTTCGATTAGCCTTTCTAATAATAAAAAACCTAATCTTTGTACGTGGATTTACATATGATAATTCCACCTCTATTGAATTTGACCCTTTTGGTTTTACTATGAAAGACCTACACACGGAGAAGGTAATAACGAGATGCAATAGTACCGGGGACCACTTTCCAGTGATTAATACCGCTCAATCATCCACATGTATTGCTTCATTCCTCACAACTATCTCTCCATCTATATGGCACGATTGCCTATGCCATCCTAGAACTTCATCTTTATAGTTTCTTCGAAGCAATAATTACATTTTTTGTAATAAAGAGCATGACTTTACTTTTTACAATTCTTGTCAGTTGGGAAAACATACTAGACTTCCATTATTCGATTCAAATAATAATAAATCTTGTGCTTTTGACATTATTCATTTGGATTTTTGGACATGTAACACCTTAACTTTTAAGCATCATTATTAGGTTAAATAATTACAAGGATTAGCAGCGGAAGACCTAGCTTACTTAGTCGGTGCGTCACAGCCGTACTTTCCGTTCGGGAAAGTACAAGGCAAACAATCCTTCATGAAACTAAACCTTTCATAATAGTTATAGTAAAACTAGAATAATATAGTTAACTTAAGCATAACTAGAGTTGCGTAATTTACTGTCCATAAGCTTAGATTGCATAACTCTCATAGTCGCATAATTTGAAGTAATTTATTCCTCATTCTTACACTATTCCATCTTCCCATGCATAACTAAAGCAGAAAAACAAAACGTCATGAGCCGAGACTTAGTAACATATTACTCTAACATCGTAAGTTCATTTTAATTCATTTTATTTGCAAACAGGGCGGAGAGAATATTGTCAAACCATTTCAAAAACATACACTTCGAATCAGGTATTTAAAAGTCATCTACATTGTCGTTCACAAATATAATCTCCATTATCACATTCCATTATTAGAAAACTTTATTTGGTTACTTGGCGAGTACAAAAGAAAACAAAACTAGGGATGGCAACGGGTCGGTTATGGACCCGACTCCAGACCCGTTTATATAGAATGGATTCAGATCCGTCCGAATCCGACGGTTATGGAAAACAAGGACCCGGATCCAGATACTGCGAATCCCACGGATCCGGGTAAAAACGGGACTGACTGTTTTTACATGATTTTGCCTACTTTACCACAAATTTGCTACAAAATTAAGCAATTAAACCACAAATTTGCAACAAAATTAAGCAATTAAACCACAAATTCGCCACAAAATTAAGCAAATTAACCACAAATTAACCACCAAATTCGGCAATAATGAGACAAATTCAATTAGAGAAATTTAGCAACAAAATGACATCAGATTTAAAGCAAATTCGCAACTTTCAAAATGTTGATGAACAAAAATACAATATTCAGCAACAAATTTCTCACATGAAAGTAGCAGAGGTGGGCCTGGTGGCCGTCGTGGCTGATGGTGTTTTTGTATTGGATGGTTGTCGTGAAGAAGAGAGGTCGTGGCGGATGGCGGCTTCGTGGTGGGCGGTTACTCGCTGGTAGCTGGTCGTTGGATTTCGAATTCCAAAGAGAGAAGGAAAGGGAACGAGAGAGCGAGGGATAGAACAGTGGCTGGATTTCGGATTTCGGAGAGGGAATGGTCGCCAGTGGACGGTGGGTCTTGGTTGGTGGGCTGTAGTATGGAGAGAGGGCGAGGTGTGGGAGTCCGGGTTTTAGGGAGTTAGGAGTTAGGACTGGGGCGTGAAACAGTGAAAGTGAATGGGTGATTGTGATTTAGAGTTTGGACTTTGGACCGTTGAAAGAGCCCAGCCCAACTATTTTCTTTTAAAACAGGTATGTGGATCCGGATCCTGGTATTGGGTTAGATCCGGACCGGGATTCGTAATATGAGGACAAGACCCTGATCTGTCCCGGATCCGCCGAGTCTGAAATTTTTGGATCCAGATCCCAAAAATCGGATTCGGATCCACGGATCAGGGTCGGGTTCAGGATCCATTGTCATCTCCAGGCATATCCACCGAGGATATAAGGTCCCCATCAGAAGGTTTCATATAATGCCATATATCATCATAACAGAGGCAAAGCCATCAAGGACATTCTTCCCCTATCATAAGGTGGCATATAATGCCAATAGTACCAGAAGGCAAACTAATGAGTCCACACACGTAACAGAAAGTTGGAAGTCTTTCATATCTAATTTCAGTCATTGAAATTTAGCCCTCCCTATTACGTAAACGTTGGACTCGTCGCAAAAGTTCAGTGACATTCAACATCACCTTCACTCTCGCAGATTTATCTCATGTTACCCCATTTGTTTCAATTTTAAGAACATCGCAAATGATGCTAGCAAGGGTCCTAACATGCTTCTCTGGTCTGCTATAGAAAGAAAGATTTTGCAAACAAACCCAAAATGGACTCTAATTTAGCATGAGTTCAGAAGGTTGTATGTGACCTTTTAATATCACTCAGTAACACTAAGTTTTGATCGAACATCCATGGGTTCCTATCCAAAACTTTAGCCCGATCTCGCGAAGTAGCAAGTTGCATTATGAAAAACCATTCTATATCACACGAAACAGGGCAGGTTTTGAAATTGCCCAAATTTGATTTTTTGTTCTTTCAAAAGCTTCGAATTTGAAGGGCCTATATGATAAAATTCGTCCAACAATCAACATGGCAATAATTGAATTATCAACATCGTCAACGAGATCATCAAATGCAATAGTCACTTCTTCTTCAATAATCTGGAGACTTGAATACTTTGCAATGATTTCCTTTGCCATTGAGGTTGTGAAAAGACCCTAGCATAGGGTGAAAGACTCGAACAATCGAGAATTGCTAACTAAAACCCTAAACACGCTAAAGAGAGACTCTTTTGATTTTTCCTTAAAGCTAATTGACTAAAAAAGTTTGGTCCAACAACGAACTTATTTGATTTTATCTAAACTGCAACATTTAAGTTGCTACTGTTGGTGTAATGACTATTTTCGTAGCTTGACTAGTTTACTCCACGGGTGGGCCGTGACATGCTTCTTTTGTGATAAAATGGCCTAAAAAACGGGAAGAACAAACGATGCGGAGGGAATGTTATATATTTGAAGATTACATTTGTACACTAATTGTTTCAATATTCTATATCATTTGTTTAGTCTGAAATTATATTCTTTATTTTCAATTTTAAAAAGATAATAAGAGCAACTCCAATGGTACTCCCAAAGGACTTGTGTAACGCCCCGATTTTCATACATCCTTATTAAGTTAGTTAATCAAGATTAACAGCGGAAGACTTAGCTTAGTCGGCGCGCTACCGTCGTACTTTCCACTAAGGAAAATACAAGGCGACATTTAACATTAATTGACAGGGACATTACTTAGATTTGACACTCTTTAAGGAAGCACTTTAATAATATATTAATATTTTTTAGAAATTTCGGCAGAGCTTCCTTTGTTAATTAGACGACCCAAATGGGAAAATGTTTGAGAAACCTGTTACAAATTAAATATTTCCAAATCCATAACTCAACGCTTTCGCGGAGCAGCAGCTAAAGAGAATCAGGAGCACTGTTGCTCATCCAGAACTAGAAATAAAACTTAAACCATTAATTATTATCTAATACAAAGTGGAACGTCCTCGCCTCAAAAGAAACGTAAAACAATCATAGTTGAACTCTTAGAAAGTAACTGCTTCTACCTTGGAAAAGATGCTCTAGAACTTCAACCTGAAACTATTGTAACACTGCCACCCACCAAGTGACAGGCCACAGTAGTGACAAAACAAAACATTGGCATACACATCAGCAAAATGCTACGTACTAACCCATAAAACATTTTTAACACATGCTTTGGTGTCTACGACTCTCACGTGTCAACATGTTCACATCGTTCATAACCATATCACAACAACATAGCAACATTCACATTATTCATCATTACTCATCATGTTTCATGACTTTTAAGTGCTTTAAGAAATTATAGTAGAGGCGTAACATCATCATAGTTCTTTCATATCAAAACAGAAGACATACTTTCATATCATCAGAAATTCATAAAGCTTGTAGTTTGAGTCATACGGTTTTGTCATAGGTCATCATCATCTTTCATTCACTTTAGTGTCAGAATACTTACACTTAGGCCATGTTCTTTTGGACTTATTTTAAGCAAAAATAAGTAAAAATAAGTTCAGTTCAGCAAAAATAAGTTCAGTTCAGCAAAAATAAGTTCAGTTCAGCAAAAATAAGTAAAAATAAGTTCAGTTCAGCAAAAATAAGTAAAAATAAGTTCAGTTCAGCAAAAATAAGTTTAGTATACTATAATGTTGTAATTATTATATTTGTTTTCAATATTACTATTAATATTGTTATTATTATTAATATTATAATAACGATGAATTTGTAATTATTTTTAAATTTTTTATTTTTTATTTTTTTATTTTTTTATTTTTTTATTTTTTATATTTTTTTATTTTATTTTATTTTTTATTATTATTATTCATTATTATTATTATTTATTATTTATTATTTATCATTAGTATTATTTATTATCTATTATCTATTATCTATTATCTATTATCTATTATTTATTATTTATTATTATTTATTATTAATATTATTTATTATTTATTATTTATTACTATTTGTTATTATTATTATTATTATTTATTATTTATTATTTATTATTTATTATTTATTATCTATTATTTATTATTTATTTATTTATTATTTATTATTTATTATTTATTATTATTTATTATTTATTATTTATTATTTATTATTTATTATTTATTATTTATTATTTATTATTATTTATTATTATTATTATTATTATTATTATTTGTTATTATTATTATTATTTATTATCTATTATTTATTATTTATTATTTATTATTTATTATTTATTATTTATTATTTATTATTTATTATTTATTATTTATTATTATTTATTAAAATTATTATTTAGCAAAAATAAGTTCAGTTCAGCAAAAATAAGTAAAAATAAGTTCAGTTCAGCAAAAATAAGTTTAGTTCAGCAAAAATAAAAGAAGTTCAGTTCAGTTCAGCCAAAATAAGTTCAAAAGAACAGGGCCTTAACTCTATCGTGTTTCGTTTCTCTCGTACCATAGATGTATTACATAATCCTAATTGTAATTATAAGAAGTAATCTTATACTCAACATAGTCATAGTCATAGTCATATTCATAACGTAGTAATGATCATACTTTCGTAACAACATAGTTATTTTATAGAATTCGCTCATAACATCACTAATCATCATATTCGTAAAACATTCCACATCTCCTAATCCAAACATCGATATCATAATGTGTGAAATCATAAAACATAATCACAATCATAATCATACTTTCGTAAATCGTAACATCAAATTCACCATACTTCATAGCATTAAATCATATAATCATCTACATAACAAATATTTCGTTTCATATCATAAGCTTCATCATTATCTTTTCATTTTACTTAATCATATTGGTATCTTGGCAAGTATAACAGTAGGGACGTCTCCCCCAGAAAGGCGGTCACAACATAGGTGACACTTGCGGTGCCCAAATTCATTAACCAGTAGGGTGGTCACATCATAGGTGACATTTGCGGTACTCAAATTATGAACCAGAGACGTCTCCCCATAACATACAGAAAGGCGGTCACATCATAGGTGACACTTGCGGTGCCCAAATTCATTAACCAGTAGGGTGGCCACATCATAGGTGACACTTGCGGTACCCAAATATACTGCCAAGAACCATCTTTCACTTAGCTTTATCATGTTTCATTGCTTTTACGAATCATAATCGTAATCGTAATCGTGATACGTAATCATCATCATAACGTAACCATAATTACATTACATCATCGTAATCATAATCATGGAACGTATCTTAATCATAACATAACCATGATTACATTACATCATCGTAATCATAATCATGGAACGTAATCATATGCATGCCATATTCATAATCATGTTCATAACATGTACTTTTGCATAATCAGATATTCAGAAGCATATCTCATAACTTAAAGTACCTTTCAGAATACATAGCAGAAGCATAGTAGTTCTTTCGTATTTTACATCGTTTATGAACCATTCATGCTTTCAGATTATTTCGGAATTTAAAGGTATACTTTAGCATAATCGAGACTTTATAAACATTACTCATCACCTCAAGTATATCGGAAATACATAAGAAAATCATAACATAAACGTCATAATAATCCTTTCATACTTTCAGGTCGTTTACAAGAACGTAGCATAATTAAGACGCTTTTCATAACATCATGGTCTCACATATGTCATTGTAGAGTATACATTTTATCTCTCGTAATTCACAAATCATCCTTACGTACTTTAAGATCATTTCGAGAAACATAAAGCGTACTTGTTTGGTAACGATAAGCAATCCAGTGTATATATATATATAGTTAAACTAATTTAATCTCAATGAAAGATTAACCAGAACAATCATAGGTCTCTGGTTAGAAGTGATATAACGAGAGTTAACTTTAACTTGGCGATCCAAAGTTTGATTTCATCAAACTTACACTAATTTAAGATTTATTTATGCCTTTCGCATTATATCTTCATTAGTAGATTCTAGGCTACGACTACTCATAACAACCTACCTTCAGTTGGTTCACTCATACTCATAATATACTAATAAAGATCACTTAAACCATATTACTAAGACTTCTTAAACATAATTTATAACTTGTTTTCATCTTAATGATTCGAACTCCATATTAGCTTATTTTAGTGAACATTAACACTAATCATACTTTACTGATCTGCCTAGCAATGACTTGTAGATACACAAATTGGAATCTATTTCCAAATAGAGTAGCATTAAACTAGTTCATAACTAATTAAACTACCCTATTGTTTCCTTAACATTAACAATGATTAGTCAATCCATCCTTTTCAACTCTAATCGATAAAACTAATTTATTTCATCAACTCATTCTGACAAGAAGCTATTAATTTATTACAAGAGAATTCTTAGTTTATTATCAATGTTTATACTCCACCATTATCATCATTCTCTAAGTAAACTCCATAAAATAACTCGCTTACCCAGTATTTAACAACTAACTTTGCAACATTGGTCTACTGTTTCCTTTAAGAAGGCATCATAAATTTTACCAAGCTAACAATCATATTTAACTAGTTCAAGAAGTCCTTCTTACAATTCTTTTTCGAAATAACAACTAAAGTTATATCACATAACTCAAGGCTAATGATATTCAGATTTTCCACAACCAATTAACAATAATTCACAATACCATACCCATTCTATTAACCAACCAAACACCATTCAATTTTTCACAGTTAACCAACAGTCAACACATCATCCATCACATAACCATAATTTCATACTCACATCTACTCATCATAATTCAAACACCAAGCAATTAAACAACTAATTCCAACAGTAACATCTTCATATTTCGTCCAGCCCAAATCTCATAAATTGACAATGACATATTTTCTAACTTTGCAAATACAAAGAGGAGATTAGTAAAATTAGATGGAGAGAAGGGGTTGTACCAACAAGACACTGCCGAAGTACCGGCGTCCTTAGTCCATGGTGGTCGCCCAGCAACCACGGCAGGGCAGCAGCGAAGGACGGAGAACAGGGGAGGTGCGAAGGAAAGAAGAAAGCTGGTGACGCCGCGGTGCGGCGCGGCTGCGGAGTTTCTGGCGTGGTGTCTTCTGGTCGGGGGGTTCGCTGCACCAAGGTGGTGCGCAGGTGGTGGTGGCGTGGTAGAGTCGTAAGAGGAGAATTTTTTTTTGTGATTTTTAATTGTTGAACTTGTGATTTCTGAGCCCTAATTCAATGGGTTCTTATAGATGGAATTATTTAGACAAAATGGAGGTGGATTAAGGGTGATTGGTTTGGGGAGCAAGGGTAGGAGACAAAGAGGAGAGAAGGTAGAAGAAAGGAGTGGGGTGGTCGGTTGATGTTGGGTTTGGGGAAACTATACCTCAGTTTCATCTTCTCTCTTCTTTTCTTTTCTTTCTCATTATCTTTGGATGATAAAATGTCAAAACTTTGACTATTTTTAAGTGTTAAGTTAACTTTGACTTTTATCTAAATATCAAAGCCATAAACTATCAAATCATTTATCATAATAAATATCATTTTTGTATAACTAAACTAAATATATTTATTTCAAAAAATAACATTAACCATAATAATTACGGAAAAATTTAGGATGTAATTAAGCTAATAAATATAATTAGTAACTAATAAAACAAGATTAAGGTTCGGGGTATTACAACTTGGTAGCAAATAAAAAAATATGGAGCAAATGGCCCAACCGTTGGACTGACTAGCTGAACTTTGCCTCGCTTAACAATTTCGCCCAACTAAGCTAATTCGCCCAAGCTAAATCAGTGGGACCATGCTGAAATTGTGGTGAGAGAATTAAGAAGTGCGTGATGTTCACATACCAGTATTATGGGACTTGTTGTACACGCACAACACAAATCATGGAAATGCTCAAGGAAAGCAAAAAGTGGGATGGCCCACATGTTTATGTAATGGAATTTCCATTCCAATTTTACAACGGCTAGGAAGCACTAGATTTGTATGATTTGTTTGCCCAAATTTCATTATTTTTGCAAAGGTATTGTATACTTCTAACGAATAGTTTTGTTAAAAAAAATTTTATATAAATTAAATCAGTAAATAATTTTTGTATATATAGTAGAAAAACTGAGTATAAATTTATCTCCACTTTTATATTATTCTCTACAAAAAAATATCTTACTTTATTTCATTAGAAAAGTTTCATATTCTATAATATGGACAATTCACAAGATTATTATGCTCAATACTACTCCTACGTAGAAAATTTACCCGACGATGATTTTTCACCACGTGTTGTTGAGGACATTCAACATGGGGATGATCAAGATTTTCAAGCATATCTCACAAGGGATGTCGCCATCTGAGATAGACAAATGCATCATCAACTCAAAGCGGATCTTGTCGAGCACATTTGGACATGTTTTGGAAGCCAAGATGATAATTAATGTGTTGTTTTTAAAATTTCAAATTATTGTTATTTAAATTCCTAATTATGCTATGTTGTTCTTTTCCTTCACAATTTTTTATGGCTTTGTAGTTCAAGCATATTTCCAGATTTTTAATTAATTTCATAGCGACTTTTTTTTTACAAGACGTCTAAATTTTTTTTTCAACTTGTGTTTTTATTTACTCTTTTATAAATTATATATATACTGAAAATCTATCTACAATTTAGTTCCAACTAATAATAAGTGAGTATTGTGTAAAAAATAAAATACAAAATATGATTGACAAATAGGACCTACTCAAGCAACAAATATATTGGCTAAACCATTGGAGGAGTTTTGGCTTAAAGTAGAGTTAGCTAGAAAAATCTAGGTGGCACTCTAAGCCAAATTCCATTTTACTCTACCATTGGCAAAACTTAGATGGTGCACATGCTAGTACATAAAGCATGGTGTGCACATGTGCATGAATAACAAGTCAAATGTACATAGATAACAAGTTAAATGAACAAATGTACATGGATAACAAACTAAATTAACATATGTACATCCTTGTTGGTACATATTCATTGGTATTGGTTTTTATGTACATAATCTAGTGCTTAATGTTCATCGTGCTTATGGTCCTCTTCATACATACGTGTGTATGTACTAATTTGGGTTCGAGTTGCTCTAATAACTCTATGAAAAAGAAAAAGTCCTCTCTGGAAACTTCATTGTAAAATATCAAAAATCTTGTAAAATAACAACACATCTCGTACATTCTCATTGGCTGGCTGATGTAAACGCTGAAAACAGAAAAAACTTCACTACCTCAGTTAAATTAATGGAGAATTTCAATTTGTGTAGATGAAATTTAGTTGAGAATAAATCAACGGGAAAAAGAAAACCAACAACGTTTCTCAAGTTAAACATCAAGACAACCGCTGTGTTTCTTCCTCTCCGACGACCTCTAATCTTTAGTAGTTCTGTGTTTGATCATTAGTAAGTTTTCTCTGTCCTCTTTCATGATAGTCTTTTTCTTTTTGTAAAAAAAAAAACCCCAATTTTCAACTGCTTAAATTAGCACCCAGATTTATAATTCTACTTGTTTCTTGGATTTAACGAAGAATAGCTATGTGCCCATTGATTTTGTTTAGTTACAGCTATTAGGGTAAAGGGCAGCTGTTAATCATACTTATAAATAATTTTTTGGGTTAATTATTTAATATTGAGGTCAACTACTTGGTGGGTTTTTTCTGAATCGAGGTTACAATGGTTTTCTTTGATGGAATTTTTTTTGTTTGATGTACTTTTGATTGTTTGAGTGGAGTAGAATTGTTGGGAAAATTGACTGAAATAGGAACCTCAGATCAGTGTGATTCTGACAAGGCAAGTTTGATTAATAATTAGGTGTGTTTAGAATGGTTTTATTTTTGCAAATTGGGTGGATTTGGAATTAGTGGAGATATGTTATGAAAAAGGCTAGAACTTTTGGTGTGAATTTTGGTTATATGATGAGGAAGTATATGTTTATGTGTTACTTTATTGTCTGTTTATGAGACAAGGTGAATGGAGAGGTAGAATTTGTGGGTGCAGTTGGCTGACGAGTGAAAGCTCTGTATTGTGTCCCTTACAGATATCTTAGAAGATGAGGCTAGTTAGATTGAGCCTTTTTCTGTACGTAGCGATATTAATATCAACTGGAGCAGCTTGGGCAAGCGAGGGTCGGGTGAACAAGTCAGCTCCAGGGTTGATTTGGTCGACTGGTAAAGAAGAAGGAGACTTGTACAGAAAACCGCAATCTGAAGAACATGAAGCATTGAATGAGAATGACGAGCTTGATGGCGGTTTCTCTTCCCTTGATGGGATGTTACAGTGGGCAATAGGTATTACCCTTTTCGCTCTGTCCATATTTCACTTACAACATATTTGACTTATTATTTCTTACTCTCTTTATTGGGAAACCCGTAAATGTATCTTATACCTGAAAATGGATTGTGAATCGAATTCGACTTAAGAGAGTTTGATAATATCTAGATATATCTGTTGTCTATTTGTGTTTTGCTTTGTTGTCACGTTGAACTGCAATATCATCCTTCATTTGATTGATAAGGGATTTTTCTTTTCTCGTGGGCTTGGAGATTACTTGACACTTGAGCATTGAAAAGGTTCCTAAACAGGGTTCGGTTGGTTATGCTAATCTTAAGGGGTTCCAGTTTTGTTTGTGCTTGTGGAATCTGGACAGTGTGTTGTGACTTGTGAGTGGTTCCTATGCTTGGAAAATTTGTTGGCCGGCTACTTATCAGTCACAACATAGCCTTGTCCTTGTTGTAACATGATTCCAGTTTGGTGTATGAACTCATTTCACGCAGTATCCCAACTATTTTTCTCATAAAGTTGTTAGTGACCAGCCACAAGTAGTTAATTTTGATGATTAAATATCAAGAAAGGAAGTAAATTTATCAGAGATGTGGAGCCCTTGAGCTTAAATCTTTAGTTTGGCCTTTCTTTTATCACATTCATATAATGACAATTTCTATCTTCTTTGGATATCTGCATTGATGTGTCCCTGAATCCTAATATGATTCACCAAGTGCATGTTTGCCCATGCTACATTGTTGCAGAAGAAATATAGGTGTCATTGTGGATTCTTAGGATCATAGCATCACTACGCTGCAGTTTTGAGCTATAAATAACTTATAACCATATAGGCTTATGCTCCAAAATTTCTGAATATCTGTACATGCTTTGCTTTGTTGTATGAGAACTTGAGTGTTAGTAGCGAAATTGCCGAAATGTATACTACATGGTAGTATGAGCGTAGATAGTGTCTCTGTCCAATTCTTGTTAGAGTGTTTTTAGATTGCTAGCTATACAGTAGATCTGATAACAATAGATTTCACTGAACGAAATTAAGGAAGCACAGAATCTCAATTTGTCTTCGTTACTTGGTTCAGGGGGGTAGACTTTATACTGTATGGAAGCTAGTGCAAGAAATCCTAGATGTTACCAAGAATAGTCATTATAGTGGTCAAATATTCTCTGGCTATTGTGAGATACGGAAGGGGTCAGGCATAAGTTGGCTGTATAACTGATTGTTGAATGAGTAGTATGCTAAAATTTGCTTTGAGCTGTTTGTAACTTTGTATTAATGAATTTCACATTCAATTTAAGCTACCATCTGAACTTTTTATTCTACCCATGTGAGATTTTCCTTTGTGGATGTGCAGTCCTAATTAGTGACCTATTTCAGTCCCCATTGCCAAAGTAGAAGGGGACAGGACAAATATCTAAAATATGGAGCTGAGTTATGCAATGCATGCCTACTCAAAGGAAAAAGAAAAAGCCTATATAGAATATTTTGCTGTGCTCGCCCTGGGCAGGCATACTTGGAGCTCAGTTATTTTGATAAATTGATCTGCTGTATATTTCTTCCATCTGAATTTCCAGTGTTTGATTGTGCTCTGTTACTGAAATTAGTAATTCAGGCATGATATTGTGCAATATGATGTTTTGTTTATTCTGCTTGTGGAGTAACATCTTGTTTATTCCTTATGGATGTAACAGGACATTCTGATCCTGCAAAATTGAAGGAAACTGCAAAATCTGTGCAGCGCCTATCTGATGATGAGCTAAACAAGCGCCAAATAGAAATTCAGGTCAATAAGCTTATATTACTTGAGATGCCATAAAAACATGACAACCTTTTCTAAATCAATTCATTCGGATATATTTTGGTGAAAGAACTAAGTGTGTCTGTAGTTTGCTTGAGGCCTCTCCTTATCTGAGTTTGTGTCTTTACTCTTTACTACCAATCTTTTGCAAGAAATCGTGCCAATGTATCATTAGATAATACTTAAATCAATGCTAATGTCCTGCTTTTTTCTAGAAAGAGTGACAAAATTAGAAAAAGCAGGTGGAGGCAGTATTTTACTTGATTAATTGAAATTTATACTGCTTTTATCATCATTTCTCTTTGATCCCCTTAGTGCATATCCCGTTTCACTTGATAGAACATCTTATAGGAAACCCCTTGATATGTTACTTGCTACTTTCTTTTCATTAACTTTGTGATCTCCTCTGTAGCTACTTTGGGTTGTGCAAATTAGCACTACTATATGAATTGTGAAGGATGGCCCTTGATGAAGCTTTTTTATATGGTGGTTCTGGGGGAGGGGTGCACTATTAGATCTGAGAAGTGAGAACATATGAACAAGAAGCTGTAATGAACCGGCTAAAGGGCATTATAGGGAATGGCTTTATGATATCGTTTTAGGTAGCTTGCGGAATACGTGAGAAGTAATTAGAAATATGTAGGAAAAGGGAAACAGAACATCTATATAGAGAGAAGAGAGAAGGAGATCAGAAGATTATAGAGTTAACTCTAGTTTCTAGTTACTTAATTTGGGAGTGTCCAATCACTCGAGCCCAGTGTCTGGGATTGTAAGTACCATTGTTGATGTCTTTTCTCTCTCTAATCTCCTCTGTATACAGGAGTTTTGTCTTCTTTTTCCTCTTTCCTCTAACTAGTTTTTGACTTATTGTCCAAGCTACGTATAAAAGTATTAATAAAGACATCTTCTGTAACGCACTTTCCTTTTTGGGGTGTTCTCTTCACCTTTAAGAAATAATTTTCAGGTCTAATAAGTTTAAATAAGCTCACATAAGTTCCAATGAGTTCTAATAGATTCAGATATGTTGATATAAGTACCATTGTACCAATGGGTTCTAACACCTTATAAAATAAGCTTCAATAAGTTCCAACAAGTTTAGTTCAGATAAGTTGAGGAAATTTTAAGTGAAGAGAACCCATCCTTACCCGGTACATTATAAGCTACAGGGGTTCTTTCCTTTCACTGTTTATTCTGTCTTGTGGTAGTCCACTTGAACTTTTGGTCAATTATATGCATATTAGAATTAACATTTGTATTATCTTTTGTCCAGGAATTAATGGAAAGGTTAAAAATGCCTTCGGATGCAGAGTTGATGAGAACTGCAATAAATGACTTAAATAATTCCTCCATCTCTATGGAAGATCGTCTTCGTGCTCTGGAGGAACTTTTGGTACTAGTTGAACCTATAGATAATGCCAATGGTACGTCCTGATCTAGCTCCCTCTCCTTTACACGATAATGCAATAGGTAACCCTACATTATATCTTGGTGTATTAGAGTTGTCTAAAGTAATATGTTAGGGCGTTGGGCCCTTGGGTATCAGATTATACCTATCAGAATATTGTACCTTTTTTCCCCTCAGTATATCAATAGTGAAGTTAGTTGAAGCTGCATCAGCATATTTCGACAATTTTGTAGCAAACCTACAGTTCCCTTCCCCAGAAGGCCAGAAGTTGGGGTTTTCAGTTCCAAATTGTGTCTCGTCTTGTATCACAAAACTATTGTGCTGCGACACACCTCTAACTCAAGTTATATACTGTTTGGTTAAGTTGTGATGGCAAAGTGGGATATCAGGAAGGAGTTGGACATAAGATAGGACAAATAATGGAAGATATGTTTTGAATTGCTTCCTCCTCCCCTCCCCCCACTGACCATCCTGCAAAGAAACAAGGGAAATTAAAGAAAAAAAAAGAACAAAGTACTCTGATTTCCCAAAATCAGTTCTTTGTCTTTACCCTTCTTCAGTTCTTTGCTCCACCATGTGCTAGCTATTTTGTACCTTCTTTTGCTACAGATTTTAACTTCTCTTTGAAAAGTTGGCGATCGACAATAGTGTATTGACAAAAAGCTTGTTCCTTGATAGAAGAAAAAGGCATTTAATACACTAAGCTGCAATTGGACCTTATAGATTTTAAGCCTTTCTCATCTTTTGTCAACAGATTTGGACAAACTTGGGGGTCTTGCTGCTGTTATAACACAGCTTGACAATGTTGAATCAGATGTAAGGAAACTTGCTGCTTGGGTTCTTGGAAAAGCTTGTCAAAACAATCCAGTTGTTCAGAAGCAGGTTAGGTTATCTGTTCTATGCAAGTTGGACAATATTTACTACAGGCTGCAGCTCTACACGTTGCACATTTGCAACATCTTTGATAGTTCGGTCTCAATTATAACTTCATTTTTAGATAGATGATAAAAGATATTGTATAATATATCCCACCAATAGTGGTAAAATTGTATCCTCATATTAGCTGTTGATTGTGCATATTGATCTCAGGTGTTGGAATTTGGTACACTGGCAAAGCTCCTGAAGATGGTGACATCTGATTTTGCAGAAGAGGCCATTAAAGCGTTGTATGCAATTTCTGCGTTAATAAGAAACAATCTACATGGCCAGGAAAAATTTTACGCGCAAGCTGGAGACTTGATGCTTAAGGTAACTTAGGATTAATAGTTTAATACTGGCAGTTGATGCCCCATCCAATTCAGAATTCAAATAATTTACACAAAATCCTTAAATAAAGATGAAGGCTCATACAAGTGGAACCGAGAGAAGGTTTAGGCCTTTGGGCCATCAAGGGCTGGGGCCGGCGTAGCTTTACGTTTATGAAGGCTTGACAATTGCAGAAATGTTCTGTTCCTTGCAGGATATACTGAAGAATTCGACCTTTGACATTAGATTGCGAAGGAAATGCGTCTTTCTTATTGGTGATTTGGCAGAGTGTCATATAGAGAGTGCAGATAAAGCAGAGCTTCCCTTTTTTAGTGATAATCTTTTTTTGAAAGCAATAGTTGATTTAACTTCGTCAGAAGACCTGGATCTCCAGGAAAAGGTACCCTATTCCAATCCTGTACTTGTGAATTTGGACGATGAAATGTCTTTCAAACACTCACATCTCAATTTGCCGTACTGGTTGGCTATGCTATTTAGACTTTAGTTTACTTCTAATATCTTTACAGTCTGACATGGGTATGCCGGTATGGACATTTCGACACTTCATTTTGGACCAAAGACAGTAAATTTACATAGTGTAGAGGAGGCAAAAGTGGTGACATACTTGAATCTAATATGAGTTATTAAGCCAGAGTAGCATAGGTATTTGGTGGTTGTTTTCTGTTCTTGGATGCTGAATGTCCGAGAAAACAAAATTCATATATGCTCATAACGATGCTGTTTATTGAACATCATGTTGTTGTCTCCTACAGACACTTGCTGCAATAAAGAATCTTCTACAACTTAGGACAACCAAGGCTTCAATTTTCAAGGACTCCTGTGCTTTGGACAAGGCCTTGGAAAAAATGAGGCTGCAATTGCAGCAATTAATGGAGGAGGAGGATCAAAGAGATTATGCAAGAGATGTAGAAATCCTTCGCCGAGAGGTGGAAGTGATATTTTATCAGAAGCTCGAGAAAGTAAGTTGCTTAATTGATCTTTAGATTTTGGAAAAGTGCAAGGCTCTCAAAAAATGCATGTACCCTTACTACCAACTCTATCAACAAAAAGTAAGGGTATTAATGTCCTTTTGATTTGTTTTTCAGCGCCAAACGATTCGGTGTTACAGTATATTTCATTCCAGAATGTCGATCTTATAGGTTCTTATTTTTAATTTTATGCCCGATAAATATGACAGGGAGGAAGTCAAGTTCCCACATGACAAACTTAGCGATGTGTTCTTGCCACTCTTTGTTGAATATCCTAGACAGTCATGAATGCGCGTTTGGTCAATTGACGATCCAGAGGAAATATTCAGGGAACTTGATGGAATGCTATCCAGAAAATGCAGGGGTCGTATAACGATCACAAATTGAGCGAGTTATTTTTTGACATTTTTCAGGTAGAATCTTGTAGATTCTTTAAGTAGCAGATTGTAATACACAAATCATACACGAAAGACAGATCACTTGATTTGTGCAAGGATATGTATCCAAGCTCCATCCATTGTTTTGGTAGAAGGAACTTTTACGTATGTCTTTGTACTTTTAGCTTTTCATTCAGGAAATTCAAAGGATTTCGCAGTTAGATTGCTGTGTTACTGTATATATATATATATATATATATATATATATATATATATATATATATATATATATATATATATATATATATATATATCATTAGTTGTTTTTACAGCCCGTTTCACTCTTGTGCGTAGAAGTTGGGTCAGAAATTGTATGGTTCTGTAACTAAATTAACCTTTCTTGCTTCTGAATGATCCTTTGTTTCATTGTTGGATGACAATAATTCATTTCATATTATTTGTTTATTGGGAAAACTATGTTATTATATATATTCCATTCTTGCTAAGTCAAGTCAGTTTACTTCATTTGTTTTTTATTGCACAGTTTAAAGTAAACTTGTCTGTACTGAACTAAATTTATATTTGCAACATAATGGTATTGATTCTTATTGTTTTGTCTCTTATTTTTTTTGAACTTAACTTTTTTTTTTTGTTGAGAATTATATTTGGGGAATATTATTATATTATTATTTGAGGTGAATTTCAACATATCTGAGTTGTGACATTACATTTTCACATTATCCAAGATATATTTTTAACTATTAGTATGATTTTACATTATTTGTCTTTTGATGTAATAATAGTTGTTGATGCACAGCCCGAGTTAATTGATAAGATTGTATAATATAATTGTTTGGGTTGGCAAGTGATATTTCGTCACAAGTAAAACTTGTAACTTCATGGTTGGATAATAATTTTGGGAGGAAAGGGGCTGATATGTGGTGGTGTCTCGATTCTTTTTTTTTTTTTTTTTTCTAATTGTATAAGCTAAAAAGGAATACTTCATCTTATTTACTTTATGTATATAAGACATCATGGTTTATTCTAATCTTATTGTGAAATTCTCTTTCTTTTATTTTGTAATGTAAAAACTTGTGATAAATATTTTAATAATTGTTATTAGGAGTAAATGAGTATAATTAATAATGTTAGATTATTGGTAGGAGCTCCATATTTTCTATACAACATCTTGGGTTCAAATCCTGTTTCAATATATGAATTCTAAAAAGAGATAAAGACAATAAAATAATGCCAACATAATCTTTGTCATTATAGTTAAAACTATATTGATATTTGTTTATTTATTATTATAATAATAACATTGAAAATGATATAATAAAAAGTATATGCATAAAAGATTCTGAAAATATCAGTATCGTTGCATTTTGAAGGAGAAACCAGACAATATCATGAGAGTCCAAATATATGAACAACTGGGGATGTAGCTCAGATGGTAGAGCGCTCGCTTAGCATGCGAGAGGTACGGGGATCGATACCCCGCATCTCCAATTTTCATATTTTGTATTTTTAATTTTTTACCTCAACTAGAAACTCCAATCCTACTTCAACTACATTTACGCTTAGGATTATTGTCCTTACAGAAATCGGATTATATTTGCTACTTCAACTAGGATTAATTTATTTAATTCTCTTAAAATAGGCCACATTTTAAAATTTTTTTGGCGCACAAACTCCATCCCTACTTCAACTAGAAACTAATTTTCAAACCTTACAAACTCGAATCCTACTTCAACTACATTTATGGTTAGGATTATTGTCCTTACAGAAATCGGATTGTATTTGCTACTTTAACTAGGATTAGATTTGATGAATTCTTATAAATAGGCCATTACTCTACTAAACTCTCCTCACATAATTTGTTATTTGTATGATCCAAAGAGCGATTTCAACAAAATAGTATTAGAATGGAAGGAAAACAATCAAAACCTTTAAGATTATTTGGGGTCGATATTGTCCCATCAAGCTCAGCCGAAAGCTGTACCACATCCACATATCCGGCAGCACATGATAATGCTAATGCTAGTACTAGTACACAGACTTCAGGTACTGTAAGGGCAGCACATGATAGTGCTAGTACACATACTGCAGCTACTGTAAGGGCGGCGCATAAGAGAAAGCGTTCTTCCGAAATCCACCAAGAACATGGCGGAAACAATAATATGTCCGTCCAAAGGCAACCAAGGAAAGAAAGAAGGCGAAAACCGAGTAAAGAAGAGATTAGTTTGGCGAATATGAAACCTCCAAATCTTCCTAGTGAGCTTCTTGAAGAAGTACGTAATATAGGTGGTGGTGATGATCAGCCAAAACTCGTGGTTCAAAAATATGTGTTTTATTCGGATGTCGCCACAGATCAAGCACGATTTCAGATTCCTAAGGGAGAAATAAACGGTAAAGGGATTCTCACCGAGGAGGAAGAAAATGAAGTTTTTAGATTAACTGGAAAAATGGAACAAGTGACTGTTTTACTACAAACAAAAGAAATCAAGAAGATGACTTTGTCAAGGTGGCCTCTACCTAAATCATCGAAGGATAAATGGAATTGTGTGCTGCAAACTGGTTGGAATGAGGTGACCCAGATAATTGGCCTCAAAGAAGCAAATTATCTTCAAGTGTGGGCTTTTAGACATGGTGAAGAGAGAAAGCTTGGTTTTATTTTAGTCAAAATTACCAAGGAGCAACTTAATGAAGCACAGTAGTTTTTCTTCTTTTTTTTTTTTTTTTTTTTTTTTTTTTGAGGGGGAAGACAATTTTTTACCATTCAAAGTTTTATATGACTTCCTCCACTCTGAAATAAGTGAAACACTTCTCTTAAGAAGTTCTGAAATAAGTGAAAATGGAGGAAGTATATTTTTGTAGTTAGGGTAGGCTAGGATTTAATAATCAAGTTTAGCCTCTTAAAGGCGAGTACTATTACAAGTTTAAATCTGTTGCAAAGTTTTTTTTTTCAACATAACACTTTGTTTAAATATTTAATTTGTTTCTACAAGTTTATCTCATCATTTCCCTTTTTTCAATTACAGCTAGGGATTCTATTTTTCATACTAGAAACACAGGCTATAGATATGCATAACTTTAAACTATTGTTTTGATGGAGTATTTCTTAGACCTCATTTTGTCTTGTGATTTTATTTTTCTTTTGGTTACGAAGCCTGAAACTGGAGGCTGGCCCCCTCTCAGTATATATGTGTTATGTGTATCAGTGTATGTATATATTTTTTTGGGGTCAGTACTCAGTGTGTATTTATAATGTAATTGTACATGTAAAATTTACTTCTGATTCAATTGGAGACCTGGATCGGAGCTAGGAAAAACCCTATTTCACCATCAGTTGATCGAGGCTTCCGAGGTTGGGATTATTTTCATACCCTATAGATAGTCAATTTAAAAAAAAAAAAAGAGAGAGACAGAGAGAAAGGGGAAGATGACCATTCACCCATTATAACTTTAGCTAGCAATCTGTATAAACTGCTCATACTTCATTGTAAATATAATGTGCTACAGTCCAGCAACTGAATTGTTATTTCTCAAATTAGCACTTGGAATAAGATTTGAAGTTTTATTGTTATCTCGTCTTCTGTCTTTCACTTACTAAGTTATTAGTTTGTTATGGTTAGCTACTTCTCGTCCTTTTAGTGCAAATGGTTGAAGCTACAGATGCCCATATACCTTGTTAGTCTAAACATTGTTGATGTAAGCAAAAGTAGCTGGCTTGCTGAGCAGAAATACATATTCTAGCATGAGCTAGACTGCTAAAGCTTTGAAGAAGAATCTGGTGGCTTTAATGAGATACAGCTAGGTTAACAGAGTTCAATAGAACTGTCTGTTTACTTTAACATAATCTAAGATCAAGCTGGTGTCCCTATATGCTGCAGATTTACATAGCTGGTGATCGAGTTGTAACTGATCCCGTTAGCATGGGGATTGGGGAGGTGAATTTGTTGTGCCCTATCTCTAACCTTACGGAAGTTTGCCTGGTTCTTGATGATGGGTTATCATTAATTTTCTATTTTGTTTTGGCTCAGGAATCTTCTTTGTGTTCACTCTAAGAAGCACATGCATGATGTTCCTGAGCTTGTTGATGTAAAGAAAAGAGCAAATACAAGAAGTTTAAAAGAGTTGGTCTTACTTTCAAGGTAGCTACATTGTTTTGAATTCAGCTAAATTATTCGTGAGATTAGAATTGCCATTCCTTTTTATGTGATCTCTGAATTCAAATTGAGTGTCTCTCTGGTTTCTGCTTTCAAATTCTAGAATACTTCTTGATCATGAAAGTAACACAAATTCCTATCCCATGTTCTTGTATTTCCTTTTTGTGCTTGTTAATAGATGGTTTCTGAATTTTCTTGGTAAGATCACAGTCTGTATCTGTGGTGAAGGAAATTGGAGGAACTTAATTCCTAGATGATCAACAATGAATAAGTTGGTTTCTCGGAGCTTTGGACACTTTGTATGTAATTCAGAAAGGTCTTTTGAACTTCAATTTCAGCTGTTTAAGTATTAGGCATATACACTCAAAGGTGAAAAATTCTAGTGAGAGAAAGAGCCCCCATTAGGATGGAAGAGAATTCTAGTGAGAGAAGAAACCCCCTTTCCATAAGAATCCCAAAGGCCTTTCTTCCTTCGCCCCTTTTTGGCCGACATTCATGGTTGGCTTAACCATGGCTCCTTCCTCCGACATCGAAATTCTCAGCAATGAATCCCTAAAAAACCATAATTACTTCCTAATAAGCCAAAAGTATAGGGTTTTTCGCATCTTCCCAAGGTTAAGCCCCAATTTCTGAATATTTTATTCTCCTCTCTCTGATCTCTATTGCCTCAAAAGTTTTCTCTCTCTTCATCATTTCAATCCGACGATCGAAACAGTATCTCTCTTCTCTTGCATCGAGTTCTTACAAAGATCTGCTCTTAGATCTTTCAATCCAACGGCGGAATTTCATTCCTTACTATTAAGCGAAAATTTGGGATTCTTAATCACGCTAATTCTGCAAATTCTCTCTCTTGCATAATATCGCCCCAAAATCTTGCTTACCAGGCCAGTATCTCTTCACCTTCTTTTTTTCTTTTTGAATTATTTTTCCGCCAATACATGCTCTATATGTTTTTTATTGCTTTGCATGCTTCTATATTGCTGTTTATTTGCTTGATTGTGTTAATTACTATTCCTTGGATGTGTCTTATTAGGTTCTTTTACTCTCTCTATGCTTTATCTTTTATTTTAATATTTTCGTTTCTTAATGCCGTAACTAGATGCTCTTGTCTTGCCTATTTAAACCCCCTTCCTTCGATCTTTCCCTCTCACTCTATCCTTTTCTTGTCCTGCTGTCTAATTTTCCTCCTTTTCTCCTACTTCTCATCTTCATTCATGTCTGATACCCCCCCAACCCAGCTATGCCGACGCTCTCAAGTCCTCTCACTCTCATGATACTGTTCCCTCTTACCCTAATAGGTCCATTCCCTGTCCAACTACCCCTTTGGGATCACCATTCTAGTGAGGCCACTTCCTCCAGCCCCAATGTTACTGAACACTTGGCTGATCACGGTAACAGTCCATCTCCCTCTACCCATGAATCAGGGAACCCAAGTCCTCCTGTCTCAGACGTTCCAAATTCAAACACCCCACAATAAGAGTTGCTGCTCCTACTGTCGACCCCGATATCCTTCAAAACCTTAGGAATTCTTGTTTACTTGGGAGGATTTGGGGTGATCCAATACCCACAAATGCTGTTGTTAACAGTCTTCGTAGGGATTGGGACTCACTTCATGGTGATGTCTCTATCCGTTATCTAGTAAATGGTTGGTTTCTTATCTCTTTTCCAACCCCATTGACAAGAATGATAAGGTCTAAATTTTGTTTTGATTCCTTGGCAACAAAATTTCAAACCTTTCTATTGCTCTATTACCCAAGTTGATCAATGGGTGAGGATCCCTTTCCTCCCCAATGAATATTGGTCTTCACCTTATCTAACGTCCCTCACTAGAGAGATAGGTCATCTTATAAAGCTTGATAGGTTCACTCTCTCTAATGATGTTAAAGCTCAATATGCCCGTGTTTGTCTTAATATCAACATATCTAAGCCGATTCCTCGATCCATTACCATGACTTCCGACGGGGAAGCAACCGAATATTTCCTCACCTATGAGGGTGTGCATGAAGTTTGCCCTCTCTATGGTACAAAAAACCACTCTCTTACTCATTGCCCTATGAAACCGGCTCCTTGTCTTGAACTTGTGGTTGCTAAGTTAGAAGCAAGCAATATCGAATCTTCAACCCCCTCTCAATCCTCAAATGATTGGATTTTTGTGAAGCCTCAAAGAAGGAAAATAAATTGTTTTCCCAATGTGCTATAATCAAGACTTCTAAGGCGGGGCCCCTTATCCCTCTTCCCCCCACCTGTCGTAACCTAACTCTTACAATAATCTCCACCACTCCTACCACCCCTCCTGCCCTTTGCCTCTTGCAAACATCCCCCTCGCAAATGCTTTCAACTCCCTTAGCGAGTTTCAAATTAATTATGCGAACTCTTTCCATCTTGCCCCCCCTCTGCTCCTGTGCATGACCAGCAGGTGGCTGCCCCACCTCAGGAAACTGAAGACGACTTGGATGAAGCTTTTCTCCAAGCCTTAGGAGTGATTCATCACAATCCTCTCTCCTCTTTTGATGCTGAAATGACCGAAGTGCTTGGTCCATGTCCTTCTTCTTCCTTTGCTCAGGAAGTTAATCAAGACAAGCTCAAACGTCGCCTCCGTGAAGATAATGACTCCCCATCCCCCTCCCATTCAGCTTAATGTTATCCCCTTTACGTAGTTTTTTCTTTCCCATGCAAAATTGGTTGAGGTTCTTTTTGGTTCCCTTTTGTAAAAAAACCTACACCCCCTTTTGCTTATTTCGGTGGCTGTAAGTTTCCTCAACTTTGGTTTGTACCTTTTTTAGTTTCCCCGCAATCTATCTATCTATGTTTCTTTGGTTACTCTTGCGTTTATATTTTTTATGTTCTCTTTCGTTTCTCGCTTTTAGCATTACATTTTTGTTCTTATTGTTATATGACTATAAACTCATGCATTTGGTTCATCTCTATTATGTCACCTTCGCAAATTTTCCCCTCTCCTATGCATTTCCTTTTCTTCTTCCTCCCCGCTATAGTCTCGGACTAATCTCCTTTTTCCTTACTAGGAACTATACATGGATAAACTCTCTGTACATATGGTATTGTTTCCTTCTCTCTTATGTATTCTTCTCTAATTCGGGTGAAAACCCATTTGACTCGAGTGCTCTATCACTCGCTTTGGATCAAGATCTCGATTGCCCTTTATTTTACTATGCAATTTATTAACTTGTTTCACGAGTTGCTTATACTCCACGTCCATTTCCTAACTGTTCTTCCGCCTCGTCTGTTATTATTTGCAACATTCATTAACAAATTAAGAAATGAAATTACTTAGCTGGAATATTCAAGGAGGGAAAAAACACCATGCTTTATCAGAATTGGTTTATTTGAAAAACAAATTTCAGCCCGACATTTTCTTTATTATAGAAACACTTACAAATGCAAAAAACAGCAAAAAAATTCTAAATGCTCTCCATTTTCATGAATAAAGGATAATTGACCCTATTAATCATTGTCTGTTGGAATAACAGTAATATTGACGTCTTGAACATTACCAGAACAGATCGCTGTGCACATTTAGAAATTGCTTATAAACCAGATAACAAAAAATACTTGGTTTCCGGCATTTATGCTCCAGCTCAAGAACATGATAAATCAGTTTTTGGGAAGATTTGACCAACTTTATTGCTAATATCACGATTCCTTGGATTATGTTAGGTGACTTTAATGAAATGTTAACTTGCAACAATAAAATTGGGGGATGCCAACTTCTCCCTCATCAACTGCAACGTCTAACAATTTTTCAAGCTCAAAACAATGCTCTTGACTTTCCTAGTCTTCAAAATGCTTATTCCTGGAAATATTGCCAAAATAATATGGTCATCTATGAAAGACTGGATTGGGCGATTGCCAATTCACAATTCTTGGTGGATTTCCCATCCACTTCCTCTCAATATGGACAATTCACTATATCTGATCATGCTCCACTCTTTCTTAACACATACGACTTATCTACCAAAAAACCGTTTACATTTAGCTACCAAAATGTATGGGCAGCATATCAAGATACCCACTAAATAGTTAAAAAAAACTGGTCAATTCCAATCTCAGGATCAAGATTTTTTCGGGTACAACATCGTCTTAGAACGATAAAAATTAGCCTAAACTTTGGGCCAACACCCATTGTAAGTTTATAAATAACAAGCTCATTGAAAATGAGAACAGAATAACATATTTGCAAGAAAAGCTTTGGATCCAACCTTACAACTCAATTTGGAAAAACACATGGATCGACTAATTAAGCAACGTGAGAAACTTCTTCTATTTGGACAATGTAATTGGGCTTCCGATAGCAGGAAAATATGCCTCACTCAAGGAGATCGAATTCGAGATTTTTTCATAACAAAATAAAAAAACGAACTGCTTATAACTCAATCTATCGCGTTAAAAATGACATGGGTCAATGGCTTGAAACACACCAAGAAATTGAATCTCTCCTCTCTTCGTCTTTTAAATCAAGATTCACATCTAATGTCCCTCCTTCCAGGAATATTGACCTTAGTTTTCTCAAACCACTCATTTCGGAGGAAAATAAATCAGGCCAACATGCGAAAGCGATTGTCCTTGACTTTTATTGTCATTGCAAAGCACACAACCAAAGAGAATTGCCTCCGTTGGAAATTGATGCGAAATTTTGTTGGGTCTCAAGCAGTGTGCGTCATTCGTGGAATGAAGACCTTATCACCTGATTGCTCAAATTACTACCGATATACCACAACAACCTCAATAATGCGATAGGCTAAGTGCTTAATGACCAATCTTGTGCCATTACATAGCCTAGAACTTTCTTCAATATTCCATAGGAGCATCACCGGTGCCTCAACCTTCAGTCGTATACTATGGTTTGGTAATCCTCCGTATTTAATTGTATTTAGAAACTCAGTTGAATACATCTCATGAATTCCGAAATTTCTTTCTTCCACTGAAACTGCATCCAAACTCAAGAAAGTTATTTCTTCACCTGGCAATTGAGATAACACATGATCATTAACCATCTCGGTAATTTCATTGGTTGGAGCAAGAATGACTCTTTCTTGAAAATAACTTGGTTCCAAATATGGTCCTCTATGTCAGGATACGTGCTTTGTAGTTTGTACTATTGCCGCAATAGGATCATCTCCCCCATCTACCAACAATTCATGGGGTATTATAACATCGGCCTCACCATCATTTGGCCCTTCAACTTTGCCATCTCCAACATTCAGTATCTATTCTGAAAAATTCTCTAATTTCTTCAATATTTGTATTAGATGAACCTGTTATCTCTAACCCGTGCAAAAATGCACGGTAGATTTTGTGAAGATATGATTTAGACCCGTGCATAATGCGCGGGAATTGCTTGGTTTATTAAGTAGTTTTTTATTCCAAATTTATCAAATCCATAATTATTAAAATTCATTCAATTAAATTAAAGTTGCAAGAATATAAAATGTAAAATTATATTTCATGATATATAAAAATCATGTATTAAAACAATTTAAAGGTTAAAAAAAATATATATTAATTTATAAAAAAAAAAAAAACACATCAAAATGCACGCAAGGTTTTTGTTTTATAAATTTAAGATTTTAGGATTTTTCTACTAAAATCATGATTTGAATATTAGCTCGTGATTTAAAACTTTTCTAATCATATTATATATTTAGAATATATTTAGAAACCGACTTATGACCCGTGAGGTTAAAAAACTGATGTAGCTAATGTCATGGTACAACATCAACATGTGACCAACATTAAAAAAAAAAATTGACTGGAAAAACTTTCGCTCTGCCCATTATATTGCTTAATTTAGATAAGGCTCATATACGCACCATTATTGTCACTTAATCATGCAACCACTTCCGTTCCCCCTTTTATTAGTCCCCCAACCCTTCTCTCTTTTATAGTGGATATTAAAAAACCAATCAATCAAATAGACCCGATGAATATGCTTTTTCTTATATATTAGGAAAATTTTCAAAAGATTCTATAAGACCCCATATGAATATGTTTATTTCTTATATATATATATATATATATATATATATATATATATATATATATATATATATATATAAAAAAAAATATATATATATTTGAAAAAATTTCAGAATATTCTATATAATTCTAAATAGTGCCGAGATTCCTAGTAGGAACATAAATCAGGAACGGAGAGAATAATTTTTTCCCAAATTCTAGAAGTTAAAGTAAGCAGAATCTATCCCTTTCGTGACTATTGAAGATCTTATATTCCTTAATTTTTTGTTTCATCTTCATTTTACTATGTGATTTTTCTAATTGACAATAGCATCTAAAATGTCAATTTTCTCATATCCAAAGTTAGGGGATAAGTAGATTATTCCTCATATTTTTCCCAATTAGTAGTTATGTTAATTAGCTCTAGTGTTACATGGAAAAATAATATATAAAAAACATGTAAATAATACACTGTTCTATTTTTGCTCTCCCCTAACATTAACTCAAGCCAAACTAGTTCAATGACCATTTATCATTTGAAAAGCTTGTAGTCCCAATTTCACCAATTATGCAATTTAAATCCTCTAAATCCCAATTTCAACAGTATCCCCTATGGAGTATGTATAAAATAATGTACAAAATTTACTTTTTCATTTATTTTCTCTCTCCTAAAATAAACTCTAACCCAATTGGAGCTTTGCCCCCTCTTTTGCACCAAAAAATAAATATTAATTCAAACCCAACAAATTTCATGGTCCTCTTTCATCTTTTCTCTCCTGAATTATATTTGCATTCATATGAATTTTAAGTATAATATTTTTAACAAAGTACATATTAAAAGAAATGTGTAAGAAGGTAAATAACAAAAAAAAACCGTTTTACATCCACAAATTTACTTTTTGCTAACTTGGTTGATGTTTTGGAAAAAAAAAACATTGATTTGAGTGCGATTTTTTTACTTGTGACTTAGAGGGGAAAATAGAAAAGGAAATGAGGTAATTGTTACGTCTTACGGATTCCATAATCTAGTGATGACTCATATATATCAAGAGTAGGTTGTATTGACTTATTTTAATCCTTATTTAGATTATGTAATCAATAATCTAAATATTTCATTTATATTCTGATTAGTCATAAAAATTCTAATAAATTAAAACAGCACATGTATTATAAACCTTAATTACAACTGAACGACTATATTATATCATTTTAAGTTATTTCTAAATTGAGCTTGTTCTTTCCTATATATTTGTAAAACTTTTAAAAAAGATAACTTGTATAACTTCTTCTCTGAAGTAAACTTGTTATACTTCAATAGCAACTATATATTTTATGTACATGAACATTTGATGCAAGGCGTGTAAGATAATGAAATGATTGAGGTTGCATGTGGACCCATAGTATTACTTATGGTGTACACATATTCAGTGATCTTGTTGGTGTTTAAGATAAAATATGGTACCAAAATACACTAGTAGAATAATCGTATATTGTTGTGGCTTTTTAGGGGCCTATTGCTGCGGCTTTAGCGCCGCCACAAATTAGGGCGCAGCAATAGGTTATTATATATTGCTGCGGTTTTGGAACCGCATCAATAACTTAACTTATTGCTGCGGTTGTGGCCCAAACCCGCAGCAATAGGTACAATAATTTTAATTTTTTTTTTTTGCGAATTTCTAGTCAGATTAAGTGAAATATTATAAAATCCAATACTCAACTTTTAATTTTATAAACTTAAAGCATAGTTACTCAACTTTTCCAACACAAAAAAAATTGCAAGTCATATTAGAGATGGAATTCCAACACAAACTTACAACAAAAAAAATGAAACTGAAATCCGACCCAAACTTACATCACTGAGTAAAATCAAATACAATGATAACAACTCAAAAAACCTAATTAGAAAATCAAATTAAATTTTTTTCAACAAACCTAATTAACAAATCAAATAAAAAACCTTAAAAAACAAATAAAAAAACTCAAAATCTCGAAGACTTGTGCCATTGAACTCAACAAACCATCTCTTCATTGAAGGCGACGAAGAACACGACCATTTTGAAGACGGCGAACACGACTAAAGAATGAGGCTACAATAGAGATCTGAAGACGGTGAAGAACGCGGCCAGCAACGACGGAGCACGGTGATGGATAAAGGAGGAATCTTGATCTGAAGATGGTGAAGAAGGCGGCCAGCAACGACTGCTGATTTAAAGACGGCGGCGCACTGTGATGGATGATAGAGGAAGCGCGATCTAAAGACAGCGAAGGAGGAAGCGCATGTGAAGAGGACGGAGCACGGTGATGGATGCACAAGGAATCTCGAGGAGGAGAAAGAAAGGTGTGAAAGGAAGCTCGACAGATACCAAAACCGCAGTTTGAGAGAGGAGTTAGGAGAGAGAAGTTTGAGAGAGGCGAAGGAGGTATAGTGAGGATGGTGAGACGAGTTTGAGAGAGGCGAAGGAGTTTGAGAGGCTGGGAGAAGGACGCTTGAAGAGGAGAGAGAAATTAAAGGAGTGAAGGCTGAAAATGAAAAAACGGCTAACGAAAACCCTAAGTGTGATGCCTTGTAAAAGTGAACGGAGATATTGCTGCGGTTTTTTTAACAACTAATATTTTAATCTATTGCTGCGGTTTTGACCCAGAACCGCATCGATAAGTGTATTTTTTATTTTTCCTTTTCTTTTGACGTGGTTTATTGCTGCGTATGGGTAAAACCGCATCAATAATCAATTATTCTACTAGTGATATTATGTCTTATAACATATTAGATAATAATATTAGTTCTTTCAAAATGCTCTTCCTTTTTTGTCTTGCAATTTGCACATATTGACTATGAGTAATATTTCTATTGATAAGCCCTATTTTCAAAAGAAAAATACGTGAGAAAAAAAATAAAATAAAGAGATACGAAAGAACTTTAAACTTTATCATACACCAAATGCTAAATCTGTTACATACTCACCATTATTAGTAATGTTGCTGAGCGGTGTTACATCTATGCGTAAAAGGTTGGTAGGTGTATGTAATTGATTTTTTAGTCTACATAATTATTTCCACCTTCATGAAGAATTACATAGATATTAGAAGTAAACAAAGTCTAATTGTTGTAATGTAATATTGTATCCAATGTTATCAGGATCGGGATCCTACTTTGGATCGTAGGGGTTTGTAGGATCGAATCGGTGGAATCGGATCGTAGGATCTTCTTCCAATTCGGCAACATAGAGATAATTATGCTAGAATATGGTGAGAACCTCATGTTAAAAATTTACACATATTAATAATAACTTATTTCATTAGCAAATTTACACATATTAATAATGACTTATTTCATTAGCAAATGGCGATAATTTTTCAATACTATAAGATTTGAAGTAACATGCAATTAAAATCTAATAGGAGAAATATAATATGTGAAAGCACTTTACGATTCTTTTACGATACTTTTACGATAGGATCGGATCGTAGAGTCGTAGGATCGTTGTATCGTATTGAGATCCTACCATGTGATTTTTTGTAGTTGAGTAGGATCGAAAATATCCTGCAAATTTATGATCCTAAGTAGGATCGGGATCGGTGAGGTTCTTTCGGATCGTAGAATCGTAAGATCCGGATCGGGATTTTAACAACAATGATTGTATCCTTATGAGCCTACAATTTTATGGATAGAAATTAATCTTCCCCTAATATGGCCCTAACCGAAACTCATAGAAATATGGGTCCAAAAAGAAAAAAAAAATGTTGAAGTCCACTTAGCAACCTACTCAACATATAAGCCAACTACCAATAACTCTCTTATGAAAAACTATTCATATTCTAAAACTTCCAACTAACCAAAAGCATCAAAATTTCTAAACAATATTGTTCAAGCCCACCTCAAAAATAACGAAGCATTATCAAAGCTAGTGTGACTAACCGAAAGCATAAGAAAAAGATGGATCTCAATATCGAATCAAACCAACCGAAAGCATCGCAAATTCAGTTGCAAAAAATTCTTACTAAATATTAGTGTGCCTCATACAGGAATTAACTTGGCAATCTTAGAGTTTGCTCAAGAATAAAGATGAAGCATTTGAAGTTGGTTTTTTTCGAATATGGAGATTTTGCATTTGCATGTAGTTGATTTTTATCAACAATACAGATGATGCACTAATGTTTTGTTTTTTTCGTATATGGGCATGAGAGCAACATATATTTGAAGACAAACTCAAGCAAAATGACATCTAATGAACGAGATGTATTCAATGGAAGTACAAAAAAATAAGGTTTAAATTGGGTGAAGATATGATTTTTTTTTATTATGTGTCTATGGATGTGTAACTTGTGGGAAACCGGATGGTACTTCCAAGCACGTAGTAATACACTTTCCTACAAGAATTTTACCGATCCACTAGGATCAACAAGGTTCACAGTAAACTCTTGTGAGATACGAAAAAGAAACTATGGAGTTTGGTTGATGACAAACTACATACACTACAATGTGTTTGAAGGTTGTGTTTTACAATGAACAAGGAGAGAAATCTAGAAATGAATCTCCTTAAGCAAGTATGAATGTTGTCCAACCTCATTCCATATGTGACATCTCCCTATATATACTAGGGAAGATTTACCGAAAAAAGACTGAAATGATACATCATTTCACATGAAGAGACATGCAACATTTCACGAAACAAAGTGTCTCGTCAGTATGGTGTGGGCGCACCAAATTTCCAGATCAATCAAGAGATTTTCAGAGGCAAATGTGCAGATGCACAGTGCACACCACGCAGCAACGTGCGCGGCACGCAGCTTGGTGCGCTACACGCACCTTGCAAGCGTGGCACGCACCATGCACATGGGCGGACCCACATGGGGTCCTGAGTGGCACGTGCCCCATCATTATTTAAAAAACAATTAGCTTGAAAAAAAGCAAAAAAAATCGTCTCGCGTGTCGCAGGCTCGCAGCTCTCAGCGTAATACTCGGATTCTACTTTCCCACTTTCCCAAATCCTAAACATTATTAAAACCCTAAAAATGTAAAAAGGCACTTTTGGTAGTACCTTCACTAACCTCACGTCACGCCCTCAACTCCTCACCTGTTGCAAGTCTGCAACTTTGACAATGACAACTCGACAATTGTGAGACGTGAGTACTCTCTTTCTTTCTCAAATTTTCAAATTTTTTTTTCCATTATTCTCTTAGAATTTTTAGTTTGTCTTTTTTTTTTCAAATTAGTTATTGGTTTTCTTGATTGAAGTTCAATGAAAAGAGATTGTTTACTTTTTATATGATCATTAATGTATCCAATTATGATTTGTAAAATATGAATCAATTATTCAATTTGTTACAAACTAAATAATATTATAATTTATAGGAATTTCAAATTAGAATCATCAATAAATACATATGAACGATATTGATTTAATTTATGATTTTGAATCTATATTATTGTCTTGTTATTATTATAAGTCATTGCTAAACTATAATTGACTCAATTTTTATTCTCGCATAATATTGAGTCAGTATTTTGGTGCCCCCCATTGCTAAAATCCTGGATCCGCCTCTGACCATGCATGTGTGGCAAGCTGCGTGGCAGTTTATTCCTAGGCCCAGTTCTTCCGTTTTCTTGTTTCTCACTATGTTTCATCACACCACAACATCGAAACATAATCATCACATATCATCAACGGACATATTTAACTATAAATGTTCCAACAATCCCCCTTCATTTATAGTATAAATGATTTGAAGTCTGTCCACTTGCAAACAATATAAAACAACTAAACTTATGCATAAATGAAATTATCTTTAAGATTGAATTTTCACTCAGTATAACATTCTTTACAAGCTTTCGATTGAAGTGATTGACTAAGCATTGGATCACCCAATCATACGAAATATTGAAGATGCTATACACATACACAAAAACACATATAAATAAGAACTCCTTTAATGGCCTTGAGACCATACCCGATTCATGAGTGTTCTAAGCCAAGCGTTGAACTTGGTGAAGCGAGCCAAACTTCTTACTCATCACTTAGGTAAACCTTAATCAACATGCTCCTACAACATGAGCAACTCATCAAAGGTTTATTAAGATATTAAAATCATCCTTCAACATTGTAGAAACAAGCACTCACCTTAAGATGTATCTCTTTGAGTGCTACAAGCCACAAATCAAGTTTGATCCTCATTGAATTCAAGATCTTGCGTTGTACAAGATGTGAATTGAGTTTTCTCCACTTGTGGCTTATACACGGGCTTCGTTCCCATCCCTTTTGATGTTTTCTACACCATTGCCCTTGGCAATGGTTTAGTGAATGGATCAGCTAGTTTCGTATTAGACCATACAAAATCAATAGTAACGACTCCATCATGGATCATCTCACGCACATAATTGTGCCTCACACCAATGTGTCGAGATTTGTCGTTATACACTTGGCTATAAACCTTTGAAATGGTGGAAGCACTATCACAATGAATAGCAATAGGAGACATGGGTTTAGGCCATAGATCTACCTCACTCAACAAATTCCTTAGCCATTCTGCCTCTTTACAAGCCGAGGCTAATGCTATGAATTCTGATGCCATAGTTGAATCGGTAATACATGTTTGCTTCTTAGACGCCCAACATATGGCACCTCCTCCAAGAAGAAACACCCAACCACTAGTAGACGAGTAGTCTTCCTTGTTGGTTATCCAACTAGCATTCGAGTAACCTTCTAACACCGAAGGATCTCCGTTAAATGTCAAACTAAAATGAGTAATTTTATTCAAATATCTCAATACTCACCTTAAGGCTTGCCAATGTTCCATACTAGGATTACTAGTATACCTACTTAGCTTACCAACCGCAAATGCTATATCCAGCCGAGTACTAGTCATAGCATACATCAAGCATCCAATTAAACTAGCATAATCCAATTAAGAAACTGGATTACCACTATTCCGAACCAACTTGATATTTGGTTCCATCGGAGTAGCACATGGAGCACTCACTAGTGCATAATTGGCCTAAAGTATCACCCAAAAAGTGTTACTTAAAGGCCTAAAAGTGTTGCTTTAGGTTATAGGTAACACTTTTATAAGTGAAACATTTACCCGTGCTACCTATTCTCTAAAGTAACACTTTCCTATGCTAATGTTACACTTTCTCAAGTGTTACTCAAAATTTTCTAATGTAACACTTTTTTAAACTAATGTAGCATTTATATAGTGTTGCTCATAGTTTCTTATGTAACACTTTTCATCTATAGTATCATTTTCTATGCCATCTCTTGAATAATAGTAACACTTTATTAGATATTATGTATCATTTTAAGTTAGCATATATAACATTTGTTAGATATAGAGCTACACTTTTTATTAATTAGCTAGCTTTATAGTAACACTTCAATTTCACATGTCTTATAGCAACATTTTTTAATTTGTTGGCACGTATACATTGATAATAATACTAAAACTTACAAATGTAATAAACAAAAAGGAAATAGAATAATATTATAAATATAAATGATTACAAATACTCCACGTCATTGTAAAGAATGAGCCAAAGAGTAATATTCATCAATTGAAAACATATTATTGCATTTACAATATAAATAGTTGATCCAAAATGCCGTCATATAATATATATAACTCCCCCAAAATAAACCTAAATCAATTTTAAGGTCATTTCTTCTTTCGTCTTCAATTCCATCGCCTTATCCATGCATGCATGTTTCTCAACGCATCATGCCTACTTGGTACTTTAATCCATTATATTCATCATGCTGTAGTAATAAGAACAAAAAAAGAATGAGTTGGTGGATGGAATTTTGAAAATCAGATAACATATACTAACTTCCAAGTATCACTATAAATTTATGCACGTTATTTTCACATAAGGAATCTATTGGAAGGATGCAAATTAACCTAGTCAATATGCCTGCAAAAAAGAAAATCATAATCCAAATTAACCTCCAATATTTCGACATCTGATCACCAACTCAAGCTCGAACTCTGCAAAATATCTCCATATTCACATCATTCACAATAATAAGAATCATACACCACTAATAAATCTTATACACTGAACTAGTTAAGCTCACTTTTTCTAATATAATTACTAACATCCCTTAAATAGAATAAGTAAACTCCATAACAAATTCTTTATCAAGATTAATAAGATTTTAGTAGTATAAAAAACTTCAGAATTATAGTCTTAAGTTTTACCAAGTTACATATATGAAATTCAATGAACTTCCCAGCAATAGTGATTATAATCCAGAATCGTTTCCTTTACAAAATAATATAGAATTGAAACTGAATTAAGAGCATAAACTCCAAAATAACTATCAATCAATAACTATTTGGATTTGAGCGAAAAGATAAAGAAGGGGAAGCAGAATTCGATACCTCCATGAGTTCAATTGGGATTTGTGAACCAAGTGAGAGAAAGCTTGAAAGAACACCCAACAACAACAACAACAAGAAGCAACGCTAGCAACCAACACAAACAGCAGCAAGGTGCTGGTATCGCCAGCTCAAGGCGGTGCCAATAAGGCGGCACACCATCAGCGACATTGAAGAGGGGGAGCATCACTATGAAGGCTGCAACAGCAACACCACAGCAAGTCAGCAACAACAAATTAAAGAACAAGAAGGCAGAAGACACATAGAATATAGCAGCAACGATGGTTATTCGAACCACCACCAGCGACAAATCAAGGAAAGAGAAAGATAGAGCTTCACCACGGCAATCAATAGATCCTTTTACCTTCACCTAACATCAGTTCGAATCAATTAAAGCAACAAACAAAGCTTTCATAACCACAAATTATGAAATCTAATTGCCTATCAACGTCAAAACAACAAACACCAGCAAAACTATAAAGCTAAAATATACATATTGAAATCATGGCTCCCATTAATCAAGCTAAAACTAATAATTTTATTAAACTAATTTAAGAACTTATAATCAGAATATTGTTTCAATGTCTAACCAAATAAGAATATTCATTAACATAAAGGCTACACCTATCAATGTTTTCCACAATAATTCATACAATTCAATTACATGAGATTCAAACAATTTAGCAACACAATAACAATTCAATTTAGAATTTCAATACCCAAGCAATGATAAATCCAGCATTATCAACACTAATACACAACTATCATCAACAGTAGTTCATAATCCAATTACCTATCTACATTCAAAATAAAAGAAAAATCAAAGGAATGAGAAAAGCGGTGTAGTACCTTTAGGGGAGGTAAAACACCATGCAATAAGAAGGGGGGAGCAAAACAGCAACAGGCTGGTGGCAGCCAGACCATCAACCCACGAACAGCAACCTTAGGAGGGAGGAGAAGGCATAGAACCAGCAGGTCAAAGTCAAGCGGCGGCGACAATAGACGCAGACCACATAAGAGAGAGAAGACAGGGGAAACAACAATAAATGATACACCACAACAGAGCGCCGGGAAAAGAACAAGACTTGAGAAGCGGCAGGCCGACGCACGGCGGCGCAACAGGACAACAACAGCATCACCACGAACAAAGGAGAGAGAAAACACAGGTGGTAGGTGTAGCTCCAACGAGAAGAAAAATGAAGATAGTGGTGTATCACGGGATAATCGGGTAGAGAGAGTTAGCTAAACCCTAGCAAAATGAGCCGAGCCGAGGGAAACCATAGAATACTGAATCTCTCTCTCTCTCCATAGCCAAGATCACTTCAGACTCCATAACCAAAAGGATTCATTTTTAAAGTAGAATAATTCGAAGAAACGACGCAAGTTTGAAGAAGAAGATGGAGAAATTGAAAGTGAAATGTCAGATTGAGGGGATGATTTTTTAAAGGATGAAGATAGTGGAAAGGAGATCGAATACGAAGAAGAGGATGAATTGGAGAAAGAAACTGTGGAGGAGAGGCGTCGAAGATTGGCATGGGAAATCGTTGATAAAGTGAGAAAGGGTTAGGAGCAACAGAAATACAAAACTGGGTTGGGGTTTTAGGTGAACACAAGACACGAGAGAGATAGGGGATAATGGGGGTTTTCCCTCCCAAACCGGGGGGAGGAGGGGGTTAATTAGGTTTCCATTTTTTGAAAAATACTACTCAGTTCATTTTTTTAAAAAATAAAATCCAAATACATTTAATTATAACAAAATAAATAAATTGCAAACATAACAATTCCAAATTTCATAATTATATTTAAATAAAAATAAAGCATAATATTACTGGATATAACTCATAAAATTAATATTACAATTCAAATATAATAAAATATACAATACATAATTAAATTAATAAATATAATTAGCATTTGATAATTGCTCCTAAAAATAGGGAAATTGCAACACAGCTCCTAAAAGAAATTCATAATTAAGAAATTCATAATGTTATATTAAAAACTTTACTTATTTTTTTGAAAAAATACTTATGCTTATTTACCTTAAAAAAAATACTTATACTCTTAAAAAATTAGCTATTTTAAAGTGTTACTTTAAAATGTGTTACAAATATCAAAGTGTTGCTTAAAAGTGTTACCTATCTTAAAGTGTTACATCAAAATGTTACTTAATTGAAAAAGTGTTACATCAAAGTGTTACTTATAAAAAAGTGTTACATTAAGTGTTACATACTAATAAAGTGCTACCAAAGTGTTACGTACATATTCAAGAAACTTGAATTTTGAAAAGTATTACCCTATACATGTTACCTTAGACCAACTTTGCACTAGTGACTATTTGCTCCAATAAACCTCTCAATCACCTTTTCAAGATAATGAGATTGTGACAAAGAAATTGAGCCATTCTCTCTCCTTATTCTAATACCAAGAATAACATCCGCTTCTTCCATATCTTTCATGGAGAAACTTGAAGAGAGAAATTCCTTAGTTTTAATGACTTGCTCAAAATCAGTCCCAAAAATAAGCATGTCATCCACATATAGACAAATCATAACTCATTTACCATTATTATCAAATTTGCTATATACATATCGGATTGATTTACTTTATAACTGTTAGCCAAGACAACATCATCAAACTTTTGATGCCACTGTTTTGGTGCCTGTTTAAGTCCATACAAAGATTTAATAAGCTTACACACCTTCTTTTCTTGTCCTTGGACAACAAATCCCTCCAGTTGTTTCATATACACTTCCTCCTCCAATTCACCATTAAGGAATGCTGTTTTGACATCCATTTGGTGAATTACTAGATTATGGATAGCCGCTAAGGCCACTAACAACCTAATGGTGGTAATTCTTGCCACCGGAGTATATGTATTAAAGTAATCGACACCGTAAGTTTGTTTAAAGCCTTAGAGTACAAGTCTTGCCTTATACTTTTCAACGGTTCCATCGATTCTCATTTTCCTTTTGAAAATCCACTTACAACCAAGTGATGTGCAACCGGTTAGCCAAGACCCATGTATTATTTCCCATTATTGAGTCCATTTCATCATTCACGGCCTCTTTTCCAAAAGCCAAATCATGAGACTTCATAGCCTCACAAAACGTTCTAGGATCCTCCTCAACACTGAAACAATAAAGTGTTTGAGAACAAAGACATTCCCTTGACCCTTCCACAAAACAAAGTTGGAAATATGGGCCAAAGTCCTTCTCTTTCCTTGCTCTCTTACTTCTCCTAATTTTAGGAATTGAAGGAGCTTCATGATCTTCACTAGCATCAACAACTTCGTTTGAAGTACTAGGATTTGAGGTACCAGGAAGATCAATATCAACAGTTGAACTTATGCTTGGTAAGTCCCTTGGTCTAGGAATTGATCAAAAACGATTTTCATTAAAGATTGCATCCCTTGACTAAATCACCGAGTGTATTGAGACAAAATCATTATGCTCTAAGACATAAAACTTATAGGATTTACAATGCTCCGCATAACATATGAATATACAATCAATTCTTTTCTCACCCAATGCCTTCTTTTTAGGTTCCGATAATCTTACAATTGCCCTACAACCCAAACCCGAAGGTAATTGAGATTAGGCCTCCTACCAAACCAAAGTTCATATGTGGTAACCTTGTTCCTTTTATTTGGAACCCTATTCAAAATATAGCAAGCCATTAACATGGCTTCATCCCTAAACCCGTTACTCAAACCCGAGTTAGATAACATGGAATTAACCATTTATTTAAAGGTGACTACGGAGCGGTTGTTTCATGAATGACTCCAATTGATGAAAAATAATTTGGATCATAATACTCCCCACCCTTATCGGTCCGAAATCGCTTAATCAACAAATTAGATTGTAATTCAACTTCGGTTTTATAAATCTTAAACTTATCAAGTGCCTCATCTTTAGAAAACAACAAGTACACATAACAGTATTGAGAAAAATCATCAATGAAGGTTATTAAATACTTCTTATTTCCCAAAGATGGTGTCCTATGAAAGTCACACAAATCACTATGCACCAATTCAAGCTTTTTTTTTTTTTTTCAAAACTAGGAAAAGGATTTCTTGTAATTTTGTTTAATATGCATGTTTTACACTTCTCTACATTCATGTCAACTTTAGGAATTAAGCCATCTTTAGACATATCATATAATCTACAATAATTAACATGACATAAACGATTGTACCATAGAGAAGAAACATCCTCCATGTTACTATAATTCGCACTTTTATTATCAATAGAAAGTTTAAACATATTATTAAAAAAGTATCTTTGTCCTACAAATACACCCCCTTTGCTTAAAATAAACTTATCGGCCTCAAACACCATTTTGAAGCCGTACTTATTTAGTAAACCTCCGGACATCAAGTTTTTCCTAACTTCGAGTACATACACAACTTCTCTCAAAGTCAAAGTCTTCCCGGAAGTGAGGAGCAACTCCACTTGGCCAATTCCTTTTGCCTTCATAGTAGAGTCATTTTCCATGTACAAGACCGGTCCATCATCCAAAGCTTCATAAGATTTGAAGTAATGACGATCTTTATTACATACATTCCTTGATGCCCCGGAGTCCACCCACCAAGTATCATCATCCCTGCACCACATTGATTTCAGAAATCATTGCAATAAAATTCATTTCTTCATTTAAAGAAACACCATGCGCAAACTAACCTTGATGGGGAACAACCTTAGGTTGATTTTTATTCTTCTTCTTATCTAAAGAGGGACAATTCCTCTTCAAGTGAGAAACACCACACCCTCAACAAGACATAGCCTTGCCCTTTTTCTTATCATTCCCGGGGTGATTTTTATTGGACTTCCATGGGAGTTTCTTAGACTTATTAGTCCCACTTGATTGCGCTTCTTCCATCGTGTTGATAGAAGACCGGACCACTTTTTGGGTCCTTAGGGACATCTTGAGACCGTATGCCCTCCTCAATTCGGAGATAGGCACCTAAATCTACCAAGGACATGGACTCCTTCTTATGTTTCAAAGAAATCCTTGTGTCCTTCCAAGATGGGGGTAATTTGTCAATGATGGATGCAACCGAAAACGATTCATCCATCACCATTCCTTGTTGTCTAATTTGGTTCAACATATATTGAACCTCATGAAATTATTCCATAACGGAAAGACCACCAACCATTTTGTAAGAATTAAAATTGCTAACTAAAAATTTCTTACTTGATGCCTCCTCCGTGATGTACTTTGATTCAAGAGCATCCCAAAGTTATTTGGCGCTCTCCACATATTGGTAAAGATCGAACAATGTGTCCGACATAGCGTTCAAGATATGGCCCCGACAAATGTAGTCATCATTATCCCATTTTGTTCTTGCACGGGCCACCTCCGGGGTCTCAGTTTCCCCTTCTTCCGGTAATGGTGGCATGGGGGTGCTAAGAACATACACAACATTCAATGTGGTTAACAGAAAATGCATCTTCTTTTGTCAACGGCGATATCCTATCCCTTCAAACTTTTCCAATTTGTGGAAATTCGTAGTCATCTCTTTCAAGGAAGCCATCACTCCAAGTCTAAAATTCTTGTAGATTGTTATATGAGTGTCTATGGATATGTCACTTGTGGGAAACCGGATGGTACTTCCAAGCACGTAGTAATACGCTTTCCTACAAGAATTTTACCGACCCACTAGGATCAACAAGGTTCACGGTAAACTCTTGTGGTTAATCTTAGTATAAGAGCCAAAAAACACTGGGGGTAGGATATGTCGATATTAAGTTTAAAACAATCTAAACACTCATACTAGTACTACTAATTGTGTTAAAAATAAAATTGGGTTCTTATTTCGTCATCTAGTTCTTTTCGTTTTTTAGCTAATTTGGTGTACTTACATGTTCATATACTACGTATAACTTATAAACTTTGTTACTCATGATATATGCTACTATATTTTATTAGGTTAGTTTATGTTTTGTTTATTTAGAATGAAATCTATTATCTTTATATGTATTAAGTTTAGTTTAACTATCTAGTGTTACTACTTCTCACTAAATGTTACCTACATCATATAGTATATAATTTTGTGGGTTTAGTAATTAAGAAGATGCACTAAGTGTTGGTCAGACGTTGGCCAGCCCTTGTTAAATCCGTTGGTCATCCGTTAAGAGGAGAAAATATGGTCCCGGTAAGGGTGGTCCCGTTGGTCCCATTTATATGCATCTACTTAACTGCTTTATGCACTCAATTTTTATTATTATATGATCATGGCTACTTTTTGTAGAAAGTTGTTCTCACATGATAGTAGTAACTCAAACATAGCACATAGTAAAGAGATATATTTTCCGATTAATTTTCAAAACTGGACTATACCTAAACCTCTTTCTAGAGAAGGTCGTGATTGTCCAATATATATAGCCTTAAGAGATAACCGCTTAGTTGGCTATAAAGGTTCTCTTTCAGCTATGATTCAAACTAATATTTGTAATGGCCCAATTTACTTTAATTGTTGTCCAAATTTTACTGTAGACTTAACCGATCCATGGATACTAGACACCTTAGTTTTAGATGTCCATATTTCAAATAATCCAACAGTACAATTTAGGGAATATGTTAAAAATTTCGCATTAATTTATCGTGTATATTTTAGACTATTATCTTCTCAACTAAATCTAAAATGTTTACTTCATCCCACTATAGACGAAACTATTTTATTAAAAGTCGAAACTGAAAGTGCTGCTACCTTTACTTCTAAAAAATTAAAATGGAATGAAATCACTATTCCTACACAATTTTTAATTCACTATAATCCTCCTCCTAGAAATATTTCCCAAAAGAAAATTGATCAAATTATAGAAGAACCTGATGGTCAAGTAATAATAAAATTTGGTACTAATTTTGAAAGAGCTAGACCATCAACCTCTTATGAAAATGCTCAACCCTCATACAAAGAAAACTCATTTGATAACCCTCGAAAGTCTACTTCTAAAAATTTTCATTTTGAGGAATCTTCAAAGTTCTGCTATAAAAACCCAATACCCGAACCAGTAGGAGAATCTTCTACTAATTCAAACTCACCTACTTCTTCAGCTATGAAACCACCTACTTTATCCTCTATTAATGTTATAGAAAAAGAATTCCAAATAGATTTAGACTACATTCATAATGATTTTTATTCAAAAGAAAATAATGATAAAAAAGACTGGTTCTTTGGATGCTTTGATCAAATTGCTAGAAATCATATTAGACTAGAATGGATTTCTGACATGAAAACATTAGAAATTAATATTCTTTTTTTCACATGGTTCTCCACATATACCATAAAAAATAATATATTTTATCCATTCAACAAAAATCAAATAAACATGACAAGTAGTTTAATTCAAAGTTGGACTTTAATAAGATGGAAGTATAGTCAAATCTATTCATCCTCCTTTAACTGAAATTCAAGTTAATAATAATGAATGATCTTTTGTCATGGGCCCTTTTAAAAAAGGAAGAGATAATGGTAGTTCCTCTATTTCAAACTTAGGTGACATTAGAAAAATTATATCACCAAAATAATTATTCAAATCAAATTCTTACTACTATTTCAAAACAAATATACATGTTATCTACACAACTAGAATCTAAAAAAGCTCATGAAATTGAAACATAACATCAAAACTAGGAATATTATCTATAAGTAAAAAGGAAACAAAATTCCCTTTTGACATAGCTACTCCACATATTAATACTTCAAGTATTCCCATATATCGTCAAAAATCTCTTAATTTACCTGAAAAAATAACTCCTTTAATTAGTAAGATTGAAGAGAAATTATCTAGCTTAGGTACTTCTAAATCAACTAATTATATTAATGTCTTAGATAAATACAATTCAAATAAAATAATTAATTCTGATGATGAAGAAAATGAAATCAATAAAATAAACAATATTTCTTGGAAAAATGTGTCTACTAGATATTATTATACTAGACCCACTCCACCAGATATTCAATATGAAGAACGACATAAATTCATAGACTCACAATATGATGGATCCGCAATCTATGAATGGAATGTCGATGGAAAATCAGAATATGAATTATTAAACGTCCTATCTGAAATGACTATGGCTATTACTACTTATAGATCAAAGAATTGTCATGAACATATTATTATAGATTTTCTTCCAACTGGTTTTACAGGTCAATTAAGAAATTGGTGGGACAATAGTATTAATATAGAAATAAAAGTTCAAATACTTAATCATGTCAAAATAGAAAATGAACAACAGGCTCTAGATGGAAGTTCAATTCTTACTAATATGATTGCTATGCATTTTATTGGAAATCCTAAAGAAGACATGTCAACAAATCAAGTAGTTCTCACTAATCTTAGATGTCTTACACTTGATGATTATCGTTGGTACAAATATGTATTCCTTAGTAATATTTTTAGACGAGGTGATTGCAATCAATCCTTTTGGAAGGAAAGATTTATATCCGGTCTCCCACCTTTATTTTCTCAAAGAATATTTCTAAAACTAAGAGAAAGTGCAGGTCAAGATGAAATTCCATATGATAGTATGACTTATGGACAAATATATTCCTTTGTTAAAAAAGAAGCAATTTCTTTATATCAAGAATTAGCAATCCAAAGTAAATATTCATCAGAAAAAAGAGAAAGACGTAGAGAAATAGGTAGTTTTTGTGCTGCCTTTGGTCTACCTAAAACTCAACCTCCTTCAGCTATTAATAGAAAAAGATTTAGAGAAACCTTTAGACCAAAAACAATGACCCATACTATAAAAAGACTTTTAAAAAATCCACAAGACCACCAAAGAAAATTACAGATCCCAAAAACCAATGTATTGCTATAAGTGCGGTCGGGTATGTCATAAGGCTAACGAATATGACTTAAAACAAAAGGTCAATGAATTACATGGTCATGATTCAGACCTTCAACAAAAAAAGTTAGTCTTATATTTACTAGAAAATTCCTCATACCATAACCTTACTGACCATAGTAAAAATAATCTACTTCAGATAGAATCTGATAATGAGTCAACTTCATGTTGTTCAAAAGAGTCAGCCCCATTTTGTCAAAAAGGATGTAATAATATTTGTATAATTTCAAAAGATTTATTTTACTAAAAACTACCTTTTAATTATTTTCCAATATTACTTACTTATTTAATTATTTCAGACGCAGAAAGCTCTACCATCTTGTAGTTTCAATGAAAAAACCAAAAACTTATATTCCACACAGAAAAGAAAAATTCATAGACAAGGAATCCAAGACTTACTCAAAAAACTTTCTCCTACCACACAAGAATTATCAATAAACCTCACTCAAACAGCCAAAACCCATACTTTACCTACAATACATAAAACAAATTTCCAAGCATTTTATACTTGAAATAATCATCCAGATTTATCAGCTTCCAACAGATATGCAAGACATCATTGTCAACAAGGTGAAACAAGAAAATTTCGACAAATGGTACATCTTCCTATCATCAGAAACAATATCTCCCTATGACATTTGGCGAACATGGGGACGATCAATACTACTATTTGCATATTATCAAACCGGAGGCTTTTTCATCTCTACAAGAGACCTTCAGAATACTGATCCATATTTTCATGTATGAAAATATGGTTTAGTAAGAAAATTATACGAGATACCGGAGCCTGGATCATATTTTTTCAAAGAATTCACAAAATTCCAGCAATATATATTTTCAATAATATATTCCATTCAAAGATCAGAATGGATATATGAAGAAATCATCTGCGCCAACATAGAAATGGTGAACGGCATGATCAAACCAGCTCACTACTTCATACTGATTAATATAATAAAATGTGATAATTACTCCAGTGATCCAGCCGTCATACATCCCACTCAAGCAAGAGCATGTGGTTTTTTCTCTATCATCCGAAAAATTGAAGATTTAATCAGACGATGTAATGAAGATCCAATTACTTTTATTCATTGTGGACATACAACAATTGTTTTCCTACATGGCTACAAGATTATTTTACTACTGGCGTCAATCACTCTGAACCACTAGATCAATATTTTTCTCAACTCAGAGCTGGAAAATTTCTATCTCAAGAAGGCAAAACTCTCTTTTTCAAACTATTAGAAAATTGCCCGCAGGATCTTCCTGGCAAAAGTTAGGGCAATAAAAATAAAAGATCCCGCTAAGTGATTATCACTTAGGCAAAAATAAGGGACGTGTTTTACTAACGTAAATGCAGGTATTCCATGATGACTCATCAACATCAAATACCAGATGTACCACCTGAATATCCGATGAATCCTAGGTGCATCACACAAATGGACAAAACAACAAAAATATCAATCACATTAAAGACAAAAGGTAGAAAAGGCCAAGAATACATGTACTTCATCATCCGAGGTTTACCAGCAAAGAAGCACATCTTTCATATAAAAACAAAAACCTCAATCAAATGAAGAGGCAAATTAGCAGTGATCAAATGCTGATGCAAGCTCAAAATAGTGCACTTATCTATTCCAAGCGGCGATGCCTATAAGAAATGTCTCGAATAATTCCAAAGCACATGTACTATAAATAGGGGCATGTAACTCCGTAGAAATCAAGTCTCATAGTAAGTCTTTCATAGAGAAAATATTTGAGAGCAAGTTTTAAAATCTTGTACAAAGCCTCACGCTCAAAAATAGTTACTCAATCCTTGTAAAAGTTCATTCAAGTTCAATCAAAGTAAGTTATTATTCATATCTGCGTTTCAATATTATTGTTTTCAATATCTGTTCATATTTTCAAAATTCATCTACTTATTAATCCAATAATAATAAACCATCTTTCCAAATTCAAATACAAATTTCGATAATCTTATTTTCAAAAATTTAATAGATCTTTTGACGAGATTAATTACCTACCAGACGCTCCCCCTTTCGCTATATAATTAATCTAAAACACAATTGAGACTGTCCTAAACCCGTACAGTCCTGGGTCAATCTTGGTTGATGACAAACTACATACACTACAATGTGTTTGAAGGTTGTGTTTTACAATGAACAAGGAGAGAAATCTAGAAATGAATCTCCTTAAGCAAGTATGAATGTTGTCCAACCCCATTCCATATGTGACATCTCCCTATATATACTAGGGAACATTTATAGAAGAAAAGACTGAAATGATACATCATTTCACACGAAGAGACATGCACCATATCACGAAATAGGAGCGGCCGCACTATACAAAAAGGTGTGGGCACCTAACTTCCTGATCAATCAAGAGATGCATGTGTGGCACGCTGCGTGCCAGTTTATACCTTGGCCCAATTCTTCACGTTTCCTTCTTTCTCACTACGTTTCATCACACCACAACATCGAAAGATAACCATAACATATCATCAACGGACACATTTAACCATAAATGTTCCAACAAATTTATCTATTGGTAAGTTTTTTTGCAAATTTTTTTAAAAAAAAATGAGGTTTAAATAGGGTGATGAAGCTATTATCTTGGTTGGTAAGTTTCTTATTTGTATCCATAATCGAATTTTATTAGAGTTTGTAGAGCTTTTTTTTTGTATCCATAATCGAATTTTAATTGTTTAAATATATGCATAGTTTTATATCATAATAGAATAGAATGTTTCCTTCAAAAAAAAAAAAAAATAGAATAGAATGTTGAATATGGTGAAAAATACTTTAATTTAGGCGAGTTCAATAATAAGAATATAAGTGTGATAAAACTTACCAAATTAACATATATATAAACTGATATACATACATTATAAATCAATTTAAGTTAAGCAATAACTATGATTTGCAGAAAATAAGGAAGGATTGGCACACGCTCATAGGAATCATGCAAGCGACAACTCAGCAAAACTTAAAAGATCAAGCAAACATGGCAATGGGAATTGGAAGGAGAAAGATTGAGGCGACATTTGGTGTGAATGCTAGTAGCTCGACACATAAGCAAAATGAACATATATATATATATATATATATATATATATATATATATATTACTTATCGATTTTACACATGGTACCCCTGTGGAATTCTAATATTCACTGGGTACCCCTATAGTTTAAAAAATGCACCCGGCACCCTTACTATTTAAATAGAATGCATGAAATGCCCTTAATTATTGTAATTAATCCCTAATTAACTAAATTAATACCAATTAAATCATAAATAATCCTAATCAACTATATTGAAAAAAAAAAAAAAAAAATCCTTCCCCTACACCCACTACAGCCACCCCACCCCGCCAATACTACCGCCCGGAGAACCACCCCCTAACCCACCACTACCGCTGCATTGCCTCCGGAGAACCACCCCTAATCGGGAAAACGGCTGAAATCCCCCACCCCCTTAAAAAGCACCTCACACCTCGAAATTCGCCCCCCTCCCCTTGAAAACTTCCCCCACCCACTGAAAATCTAGACCAGTCTGGTTTTTCGGTACGGGTGGGGGATTTTTCGAGGGGAGAGGGGATCTTCGTCTTCGTCTGCCAGGGTTGTGGGATGGCGTTCGCAGGATTGTGGTGGTAGTGGGCGTGAGATGCGGCGAAAAGTAGCAGTGTGGCGGAACAGCGGGACAAGAGAGGGTGGCGCAAGAGACAGAGGAGTAGTGAAAGAAACGGAGTGTGTGAAGGGGACAGAGCAGGGGGAGAAGAACGGAGTGCAGCAGGGACGACAGGTGGCGGCGTGGCCGCGTTGGTGCAGCGGCGAAGCACGCAGCAGCAGGGGAGCGAAAGAAAGGGAGCACGAGAGGAGAGAGAGGATGCAACGAAAAAGAGAAGGGGTGTGGTGGGTGGTGCAGTGGGGGATGGCCCAAAACAGGAGAGAGATGGAGAATTGGGGTAAAAGAAAGAAAGGAGAAGAGATGAGAGAAATAAATTAACTCTAACCTAACATAAACTTGACGTTGTTAGTCATTAAGAGCATTTCTTAAGGGTACTGAGTGCATTTTTAAAACTATAGGGGTACTCCCCATGAATTTTAAAATTCCATAGGGGTACCATGTGAAAAAACGTGTACTTATACAGAAGATACACTATGAATATTTTTTTCATATATATTATATAAAGTTAAATACAAAATACTAATTAAATTACAAAGTGGCGTATATTATTGGGAAGTATTAAAGTAAAATTCTGGTTTCAAAACTTGGTTTACTATGCCCAACTTGTGTTATGGTAGATTTTCGTAGCGGATTCTTTTCTTTTTTTCTAGTGATGAGGGATTATAATAAGTGAAAACATGAAATAAAGCTAGGTAAAATCTATACTAATATATTAAAAGACGTGTCTCATAGCATATACACGCCACGTGGTACCTCCCTTACTCCACTATAATTATCCAATGTGTACGTATGTCATGTCAACTAACAAAAATAAATGGGCTTGGCATAAGATTTAAACCCATGATATTTTGGCTATTATACATAGCAAAATTAGCATCTCAACCAACCTTTAATCATACTTTTTTTTTTTTTTGAAATTAAACCTTTAATCATACTTTAAATGTCCACATTATTATATTTGTACCTTTTAAATGTTGAGTAATCTTTATTATATACTTTAATGTGAATAGGAAAAAAATGCATATAAATTTCGGAAAAAATACCACCCGAGGCGTTCGCCCGGACCCAAATACTAGTTAAGTATTTTATAAACGGTTTGTCTAATGTGTTTTTCAATATTTACGGACACATGTTAAGCTATAAATAACTGAAGTACACCATATATTTTCCCCTAAAAAAAGTACTTCATATATTTTTGGCAGCATTAGTTGTCGCCGCACTAACCCCCCGGCCCCGCCCCCCCCTCTTCTCTTTCCCTCCCCGAATACACACTCTTTTTTGTCAATTAAAAAAATGAACTCTCTAATTAAGGGCATGGTGAGCCCTCAAGAAGAGGTTATTATTTCTAGTATTTACATTAGTTATTATGTATTAAAATCCCTTATAAAGATTTCTATCAAAAAAAAAAAATCCCTTATAAAGATACCCATCTACAATAAGTGGGTAGCTATTCAAAAAAAAAATCATTTTTAAAAATAATTATCAGTGTGAGCTTCTCAAACAAGTTTAGTTTGCCTTTCCATTTGTCTTATTTTTAGCGAAGTCTCAAATTATTTCTGTGCGCATGCAATTTAACGAGTAACTGTCCTATAGTATCGTTTTATAGTAAATCTTGTGTAAAACTGTTTTACAACAAAATTATGATATAACTACCTTATATTGTTTCCTAAACATGTCACTTCTGTGAGTTAAATGGGTCGCTTTATAAGTTAAAATGGTCATTTTTAGAAAAGGAGTTACATTAAGTGACTCATTTAAAACAGCAACCCATTCATCATACACCCGGGTGTACCATGTGCATGGTACACCCAAAACTAATTTTTGCTCATTTGCTCATTTGAAACTCTTCTTTTTTAGCACATTTTGCTCATTTGGATGATCTCAAATGAACAATGAGAAAAACAAAATAGCCTTGAATGTACCATGCTCGCGGTACACTCTGGTGTATGATTCATTTTTGCTCGTCTTACCATTATGGTAAAATGGTCTTATATGTATGAGATTTGTATTGTTTATAAAAATAAAAGTGCATGATCGGTGCTTGAGATGATTTTTATATAATTAAGTTCTAGATAGCCTTAAAGTACTTATATATTAGAAGTCTATGTCTGATTAATAATAGTAGGACTAATTAATTAATCAAACTAACAACAACTCCGTGAAAATATTACTACTGCGAAGGCAAATTAATCAAAGCATCATTAATCAGTTAATAACCCAACAATTACGAGGAATTTCACCACTATTATCAGTAAGAACTCCTATGCTTCTGTTAGGATATTAGAGATATTTTAGGATATCTTCTGTAATAAATATTCACAATGCCTTTTTACATGGTGATCTTGATGAGGAAGTTTACATGAAACTCCCTCCTGGCTTTACTTCTACTAATCCAAATTTAGTATGCCGGCTCCACAAGTCTTTATATGGCCTTAAACAAGCACCTCGATGTTGGTTTGCCAAATTAGTCAATGCTTTACGAGGTTATGATTTTTCACAGTCCTACTCTGACTACTCTCTGTTCACTTTTGCTCATGGTTCTATACAGATGAATGTCCTTGTTTATGTTGATGATTTAATCATTTATGGGAATAATTCGGCTTCTTTGTTGGCTTTCAAAGCCTATCTCAGTGAGCTTTCATATGAAAGATCTTGGCTCTTTAAAATACTTTCTTGGGATTGAGGTTGCTCGTAGCTCCTCGGGCTTATTATTATGTCAATGGAAGTGCACTCTTGACATTGTTTCTGAGGTTGGATTGTTGGGTGCCAAACCATGGTTTAGCTAGTGGCGTCTATATTCTAATCCTGCTGCCTACCGTCGCCTTGTGGGGCGTCTTATATACTTGGTCGTCACTAAGCCCGATCTTGCTTACTCGGTCCACATTCTATCCCAATTCATACAAGAGCCTCATGTTGAGCATTGGGATGCCGCTATTTAAATGGTACTCCAGGCCAGGGTATTCTTCTTCGTGATGATAGCGATCTTACTTTGCAAGGATGGTATGACTCTGACTAGGCTTCTTATCCAGTTACTCGACGGTCTCTTACTGGTTGGCTTGTTTTTCTAGGCCACTCTCCTATTTCCTGGAAGACCAAGAAACAACCTATTGTTTCTTGGTCCTCTACCAAAGCCGAATATCGGTTCATGGCTGCTGTTACATGTGAACTCAAGTGGTTAAAAGGTTTATTGCTTAGTCTCGGGGTCAATCACCCCAAGGCTATCAGGCTCTTTTGTGATAGTCAGTCGGCTTTACATATAGCTAAAAACCCTATTTTTCATGAACGCACAAAGCATATTGAAGTTAATTGTCACTTTGTGCATGATGCTATTAAAGATGGTATGATTTTGCCGACCTATGTGCCCACTACATCGCAATTTGCGGACATTTTCACCAAAGCTCTTGGCAAGTGCTGATACGAGTTTCTCCTTGCCAAGCTGCGCATTTCCAACCCTCATGCTCCAACTTGAGAGGGGTGTTAGGATATTAGATATATTTTAGGATATCTTCTTATTTATGGTTATCTAAAATATCTCCCTAATTGAGCCATTTTACTTGATTTAAGACTCTTGTCCTTGTAATACATATACTCAGAAAATCAATGACAGAAGCAAGTCAAATCTTTTACCTAACTACGTTTATTAGCTTTCCCATCTTGAGCATCACTTCAATGAACTCATCGAAGAATGCACCTTCAACTTCGGCATATGATCGAACAATCTCACCCATCTGATCATTATCACCACCTAAGAGGACTTAATCAGAGGGCAGTTAACCCTCTCCAGATAAAAGATTAACATAGTACTGATCATCAAATGTTGATGGGGGTAACTAGGTCTAAATATGCTACAATATTGTTGGTGTTGCTATTGGATACCAAGCAAAGTTGTTGCAATGTTTGTAGGAAATAAATGTTGATGTCTCCTTTGCTGGTTTGAAGCTGAGAATTGAAGGATGAACACCGAGCTTTTCCAAAAGTATGAGCACCTAAAAAGTTGTATTAGTAAAATCAAATAATTTATATGTTGTTAAGAAACAAAAAGTAGTTCTTGCTTTGCCCTAATAAATTTGTTTGACGTAAATAAATAATAGATGTTATATAAAGTAAAATAAAACTAGGTGTTATACTGTAAATAGGTCTATTATATACAACTGGTAGTTTTGTTGGATTATTGATTCAAAGTTAGTGGTCTGGTGTTAGTGCCTTAGTGGTACTATTAGTTGGTTAAGTTTTAGGAGCATGATATAATGTCGATAACAATTATTAGTGGGTCTAAGTTAGTAAGCTGTTGAGATTAATTTGTTAGTGCGTCAATTACTTGGGTTATTGTTCCTTACTTTTAGTAAAGTAGTTATTTTGCTTTTCTATTTAAATGTTGAATGTATTTGTTGATAAGTGGAATGAAATATGTTCTTCTTTCCCTTCTCTCATCTTTATTATAATTTCAACATGGTATCTGCGTCGGGTTAGATCCCCAAATTTGAGTTGAAAAAAAGAGGGAGAGAGTAAGAAGTAAGCCATTGCAGGTCATCTTCCATTTACATTGTGTGTGTAAAAAATGAGTGAAGGAAACAAGCAATGGAGCTTGGTTTCAAAAATTATTGTTTGTGAGCAATTTTTTATTGAAATTTTTAACCATGGCAAGTAATAGTGTCATTTGTGTTTAATGGGTTCATTTTTAGCCCATGAGAATAGGATTTCATATTATGTAAAAAGAAAAAAAAAGAGGGCAAAAAGAAAAAAAAATATTATTTGGGGTGAAGGAGCCTTCTTCACAAGTATGGAAGTTGTAATCAATGCAGAGACGGTTTTCAAGTTTGTAGCATTTGTGAAACAAGTCAATGTGGTCAATTTGCATGACTATGTCGAAGAGTATTGATGGAGTGATGTGCTCCATTGAATGGAGGTTGGTGTACTTGGTGATAATATGCATCAACAAGAGTGATTGATGAGAAGTGCATCAACAAAAATCTGTAAGTGGTGAGATGTGCATCACAATTGAAGTGTCAGAGATGAGAAGCGTGACAATTGAATTAACTCTATGTCATATGAATATTCAAGTTGTTGAAGGCCCCAACTTTGAAAGAAGGGGTGTGTTGGAAGTAATCCTTCAAAGTAATAGGTTAGCATGATGGGTAGTTATTATTTCCAATATACAAGTAATGGTTCCTATGTTTTAGGAAACATAATGCATGGAATTAGTCTAGCCGTTTCTTATCATGTGTGTATGACCGTATGTAGTTGCATATATAGTGCTTAGATAATAGTGTAATTGGTGGGTTAGTTGGTCCACTAAGCTAGGTTATGAGATGTAATTCACTCATTTTTCTCCATTGTAGTTTTAGGCTCCTAGTATATATATATATATAGTTTCATATGTAATTCATATTCTTTGGATTGAATGAAGATTTTAGTGTCATATTCTTGTTCAATCCCTCTTCCATCTTTATATTTTAAAATTTCTACAGTTTCAGGCTATTCACTTCAAATTGTATAGATGTAAATTTTGCAAAGGGTAACTTACATGTAGTTTTGGGTGACTATGCATGCACGTCATGTATAATACAAGTCGTGTTAGGATCTAAATGCACGCAATGTATGCGTTGGTATATAGGAAACATAATTGGTAGAAAAAACAACTTTATAAATATAATATCACTCAAAAAAATGACATTTATTTTTGACAATTTAAATACTAATAACATAAAGGTATTTTACGCATCCCGTATGGACATATAAGTCTTCCAATATAGAGATATTATAATATATCTAACTTGTATACCAATATTTGTGAATGTAGTATAACTATCATTTTTTAGGGTCTAACTCTTAGTTAAGGAATTTGAGGTAGGATGTGAGTATTTCTAGGATGGACTTTTTGCACCTATATGACCAATTAGGTGATCAAATGGAGGTCGGGCTAGGTCCGGGCAGGGCCGCGCCTAAAAAAATTTACCCATTAATCGGACCAGGCCAATTTTTTTGCCCAAAGCACGCTTTTTGGGTCGGGCCAAATTTTGGACTAAAAAGACATTTTTTAGGTTGTCTAAAATCCGTCTCAAACCCAAAAAAATCGGGCCTGGTCTCGACCAAATTTGGGCCCAAAATATCTACCCAAGCCAGTGCATTTTTTGGGTCGGGTCGGGCTCGAGAGTCGGGCTCACTTTGATCAGGTATATAAACAAATGTAACACGATCTATAGTGGTGGCTTTATGGTATTCAATGCATATCTTTTGAAAAATTATACAGTACAAAGCTGAAATTTGAAAATAACACACTAAAACAAATTTAGCAACATCCTACATAATAATATACCTCATAATATGTGAAAAAAAGTGATAAGAAATTGGAATGTTACATTTATATATATAAAAAAGAAGGGGTAACAGAGTTCATTCATCATACATTCGAGTGTACCATGTGCATGGTACACCCAAGACTAACTTTTGCTCATTTAGAACTCTTCTTTTTTAGTATATTTTGCTCATTTGGATGATTTTAAATGAATATTGAGCAAAAAAAAAATAGCCTTGGGTGTATCATGCTCACGGTACACCCGGGTATATGATAAATTTTTTTGGGGTAACACTGAAAAGCTGAAATGTAAATTTTTATAATGGCAAGAATTTTGAGGCGTCACAAATTTTTTAGTTTCTTATTGAAAAGTAGAACAATGAACAATTTGAAAACTTAACTGAACTAAATGACCGATATTTGTTGTCAAATCAGCTGCTTTGTTTGTTTCGCGATAAATATGTTGAATGTGATAGGATTGAAACTGTTGTAGAAGAGCCTTGATATCGTCTATGATGAATTGGATTTTCCATGGGGCTTGCCAAAGATCCTTGACCGCCTTGAATACTAGGAGGTTGTCGCCTTCAATTTGTGTGTCTTGTATACCATGCTTTAAAGCTAAAATTAAACCTTAATGAAGTGTTGTGGCTTCGGCAACAAATACCGGCGCTGATCCTAAATTATGAGACGTGGTGTGAATGAGTTCACCAAGATTATTATGAATAATGACCCCAGCTGCAGCAAAGTTATTTGAGATGAAACCGTCAAAGTTGAGTTTGTAGAAAGATGGGAGTGGAGCGGCCCAGGCAACATATGTCAGTATTATTTAGGGAGAGTGAAGGATAGCCTATTAGAGCTTTCCTCCCGGTTCCAAGAGGTCTTTGGATCGATTCTCACCCTTGGCAAGTTGGGATCACCTATATTTGTCAATGTTTCTTTTTACCTTATAAAAAAAATGTGAGTAATACTTAGGCCCACATTTTGGAACATGTTTACCCAAGTCTGGGCTATTGAGTTTGGGCCTCGAATATTGGTATTTGTTGTTCACTTTCTGGCACTTAAACTGTCTCTCTTTCCTGTCTGGACCTCCCCACCAGACCCATAAGACTGAAAATTTCCACACTATCAGACCAAGTACATTAACATTTTCCTGTAAAAAAACTCACTTCTCAAGAAAAAAAAACTATGAAAATTTGTTAAAACCCACCTTTTATAAGCGCATTTTTATCCCAAACCACCTTTTGAAAAAATTTGAGTACGCAACCATCTGTTTTGTTCTTTTCTTGTGAGAAGCCACCGCTTGCCGGAATCCGACGGTTGACTCAACTTTTCCTGCATTGACCATCACGTGCAATGCACATGAGGTCATTAAACCCCTTTTTTCAAATTTCCCCTATTTCTTCCTCCTTCACTTCTTCTACCTTCTCTGCTGGTTGTAACGGGGCCCTCTTCGAAGCTTTGTCCCTCTTCTTCGCCGGCATCGCAAGCTGGCGCCACTGCTGGTCCAATGTTCTCTCCCTTCATTTGTTGATGCTGCCCAATTTTCTCCCTCCCTTGTTCTTGTTCGATGTTGCTAATGTGTGATTGATGCCGCCCTGTGCTGCCACTGCTGCTGGATGGTTGCGTTCTGCCGTTACCGAAGTTGTTGGTCGTTGGTGTTGTTACTGTCTCCCCTCTTCTTTCTCCAGCTCTCCTTTACCCACGTTGTTGTTGCTCGTCTCTCGTCTCTCCTCTAGTTTGTATCTACTGCGGTTGTTGTTATTCCTTGCATCGCCGCGAGCCACTACTCGTTGGTGTTGATGCTGCTTCGTTTCTTTTGTCTCGAGGTGTTGGTGGTGATTGGGGGTGTTGAAGAAAATGAAAGAGAGGAGTCAATGGTGGTGGCGTGCAACAGCAGCAAGGGAGTGGTAGTGGAAGTGTTGGGACGCCAAAAATGGAGTGAGGAAGAAATGAGAGAAGGTGAGATGAAGAAATGAGGAAGAAATGGAGTTTAAAATGGGGTCAACACAGTAAAATCTAAGTCAATTCCCGGAATCCGGCATGCAGTTAAAAAACAAAACAGGTGGTGGTGTGTCCAATTTTTTTTAAAATGTGGTTTGTGACAAAAAAGTAGTTATAAAATGTGGTTTCTAATAAATTTTCCAAAAAACTAATTTAGGCATTCCCACAAGAACATAATCCCTTGTTGCAACTAGGGATGGGTAATTCATTAGTTATTCATTTCCAATTCATTCACCCAGGCAATGTCCCGGATCGATCATTTACTAATGTAAATTGAAGTATTAAATCAAACAATTAAGAGAAGTGAAAAAAAATTATAAGCATTGGATTGTGCCTAGGAAATGATCTTCCAGTTCCTTTTAAATTTTCTACATAATAAATTATAATATGAATTATTCATCAATATAACTCTCGGCTTGAAGAGAATACATATATATAAATAAATAATTACTTATAAAGAATATAATACAATCTTGTTTTTGAAATTTAGGTTAATGTGTAAGAATATTATTGATGTGATTAAATGATATAGCAGTGTTAATTACAGAGATTATAAAAGTTGAAGAGCTTTTTTTAATGTAAGAGTATTGAAAGGTAGGACAGACTATTATTAGCATTAGCTTAATGAGTATTAATATATACATTTGTATTTAATTATTTTAAAAATAGAATTATTATCTTGTCTTTAAATAATTTGTTTTCCCACAAAGACTAACATGAGATTGTAGAGCACTTGGTGAGCGCATTTGTATTTCAAATGAGAGATCATGGGTTCGAGTCTTGGAATACATATTTTTATTGTTTAATATGTCTCATTTTATTTTGTGGGGGAGGAGTATATATATTGTTTGATAAGATTGCATAATATAATTGTTTGGGTTGGCAAGTGACATTTTGTCATAAGTAAACGTTGTAACTTGATGGTTGGATAATAATTTGTACATTAAAAAATGAAGTTTTTGAGACCTCTTATAAATATTTTTGGGAGGAAAGGGGACGATATGTGGTGGTGTCTCAATTCATTTTTTCTAATTGCATCAGCAAAAAAGGAATATATCATCTTATTTATTTTATGTGCATACAAGACATCATTGTTTATTCTAATCTTATAGTGAAGTGTAAAAACTTGTAATAAATACTTTAGTAAGTTTTATTAGGACCCGTTTGGTATTACTGTGGTTTTATGTTTTTTGATTTTTTGATTTTGAAAGTCATATGATATATGTCCTATAATTAATAAAAAAAATTAGTCAAATTTATTGAGAACATGATGATTTTGAAAACTGACAACTAAAAAGTGAAAACCACTTTTTGTGGTTTCCTGTTTTTAGTTTTTAAAAAAAAAAACTGAAAACTGAAAACAAAAAACGATAACGAACGGGTCCTTATTGGTAGGAGCTCTATATTTTCTATGCGGTTTTTTCTCTAGGTACCCCTGAGATTTAGCACAATGCACACAGGTGCCCCTCTTGTTTCATAAATGCACCAAACGAACATGAGGTTTTATGGATATGCATGAAATGCCATTAGTGAGTAACAACGTCAGTTTGCCGTTATGAGGGGTGCAAACTTGATATTGCACGTTTTATCGATGTCCAAAAAAAAACCCTTTACTACTTAGGCCTTCATAAATCTATTTCAGAATTTCAATCAAATTCTAGTTTTGAAATTCTTAGGTATCCAGAAAACTTAATTTGGTCTAATTTCATCATTTAAAATGAAATACTACAAGTTACCAAGCACACCATCGTGTATTTTTAATGATGTTTTTTTTATATGATTCAAGGTATTACTTGAGCAAAAAAAGTGATTCATAAAGATAAAAGTTTATTACCATAAACATTTTCACGAGACTTTTCTAATAAGTTACAAAACTCATTGTCGTTTTGATCATTTACTACGTCCCAAGAGCACTGCTAGAGCATGTGCAATAGGCACACCACAATATGACCACATTGCCAAGCATTGTGCCTCTCTTTTTCTACTATTTTGCAACTTTTAATTCAGCATCTGTTAAACAAACACCATCCTCTCCCCTAAAATGCACCTAAATCTTTTACTTGCATCTTAAATATAAACTGAACCTTACAGACCAGTACTTAAATTCACATCTGTAAGCCAAGAACAAATTTGAAGAGTGATGGCAGCAGTCAAAAGTTTGAAGAACTGAAAAGTTCAGCAATAGAAAGTATGGAGCAATGTAAGCATCTTAAATATAAACTGAACCTTACAGACCAGTACTTAAATTCACATCTGTAAGCCAAGAACAAATTTGAAGAGTGATGGCAGCGGTCAAAAGTTTGAAGAACTGAAAAGTTTAGCAATAGAAAGTATGGAGCAATGTAACGATAAAGAAATATACATGTGAAGGAACAACACATCTGTACAACGAGCACCTGAAATCTTCTAAAACATGTCCCCGTAAAGACCAAAATCTATGGAAATCGAACCTAGCAAAACTTGGAATGCCGGTAGCTACAATTCGCATGCTACCTCCAAAAAAATTGAGAAAGAACTGAAAGTGCTACCTCCAAAAGCAATGAAGCACTCAAAATTGTCGCTTGAAGGTTGCATAAGAATGATGGGCAGCAAACTGGTAAGCTAAGAGTTCTCTAAAAGTATACAAATATCAACCTGCAATCATAATAAGCCATGCTATTAACAGAATAAAGCAGATCCGTACAAAGTAGTAGCAGTCTATATTCAAATGAGAATGCCAATGTATTGGTGATTTTCCCCATCTAGATTGGTGATACATGCACGAATCTCATATAATCTATAATATACTTCCTCCTGATTTAGTTGCAAAAGGGGAGATACAAGAGTATAGACAAATTAATTAAGGAGATGAAGAAGAGGGAGATAAAAGGAGACCCATGTGATGAGGAGAGAGATAGTGAGAAAGATTACCAAGATAGGTAATGTTGCAACTAAACTGAAACACCCAAAAATAGAGAGAAAGATTGCCAAGATAGGTATTGCAACTAAACCAAGAACGGAAGAAGTATCTAAGAGACACCTTCAACCTCTCAGAGGTACTCACTCTTTTAAGAGATACTTCTTGCGTCCCTTAAAAAGCCTTCACCCTTGTTTTATAAACTTTCACAATTAATATACGAAAAAAAATATGTAAATTTGTCATTCAATATTTATATCATTAAATTCATATACAAGATACCACATTCATAATATTAGCTTCTAGCTATCTCAAACAAGTATATCTTGAGATAAATTACATGTCATAGTTTGACATGAAAAACAAGGGTACAACTAAGGAAGGGGTGGCAGGAGTAAGCATAACACTCACGAAGTATCTAAGAGACCTCTTAAGAGGGTTAGTAGGTGGGACGAGAAACAAGACCAATTATTAAAAGCAAAAGAAAGGAGAAAGAAAACCAATTATCAACTTCAGGGTAATGGCAAGTTCTTACTTTTAAGGGAGTATGGGCCAACAAATGATTCAAAAGGAATCCCAACGGAACTACTCTCTCCGTCCCTTAATCTATGCTCCATTTGACTTTTCACGGATCCCAGATACATCTTTACACCATATCTCTCATTACGCATTAAAAATTATAAAAAGTGAAACTCGGAAGATACAAATTGAGACCAACCTAGCAAGATCCCACATGACTATGTTTTACCATATATACTGTGTCCGAGTTTTTAAAGTTTGACTCCAAAAATGGCAATGATGCATGCTTATAGGAAGTTAAGGACAGAGGAAGTACACTTTAGCAAATGATTATAAAAGCAATTATCTGCACAAGAGAGACCATGTAGACTTCCATAACCTATTGTAAATTATCTGCACAAGGAATTTCTTTCCAAACTTCTTTCACTGGCCAGACTCCAAAGGCAGGGATATACCATAACAAGAAAAAGAGGAATCTGACAACTTAAGCAGATGCAACCAAAAAGCACCTTTGAACAAGTTAGCTGCTTCACTTTCCACCCTTTATCCTATATTCTGTCTCACAACCTCAAAACAGTGCACCTAAACAAGAAAGCATGGTACTATATATCTTAAGCTGGGAGGAATGGACATTCTGCACAGAATGGTCGACAAGCAAAACTGCACCTAGAAGAAAGAAAAAAACGAGTGCAACATCTACATGGGAAAGAAGAGGACAGATCCTGTGATCCCAATGCTACCGAGGTTCCCCAAAATCCCCTAATCGAGAAACAATACACTTAAATAGTTACTGAGAGCAGACAAAGGTAGATAAAGATTGGGAATTACCTAAAAAGAAAGCAAAAGGCCACCAATGTCAACTAGTCCAAGGTTGTGACAGAGAACAAGTCAGGGTTGATGCACCTAGATCTTGTTTTCCAAGTATAGCGTCTCTGAGGACTTTATATTGTTCATGAACAGAATTATGCAACGCTTTTGTGTAAGCTGACTTAGCCTGCAATGAAATGACCATAAGAATCACGAATATGGATGGGCCTTGTATTGCATGCATCTTATGTTTGCCAATCTCGTACGAGAGAGATTTGAACTATAACCAACCTCTTCCTCATTTTTACAACTTAGAGAAAGATCATTATAGTTGATCTCCGGCTCTGCAGATAATCCAACTCCATGATATTGCATCACTCTTTTCTCACCAATTTCTTTTTCAACCTGCACAGAGAAGCGAAGGTAAACTCTTGAAGAACATAGAAGCAAATCAAAACGGGCTTGTTGAAACAGCAGGAATACCTGTGCTGGAGGGGGCATAATGTCATAGCATAATAATGCTAATGGATAAATGTGGCCAGGTACGCCAGCATGTTCCACGAGCCTTCTCATATTATCCACTGAAGAGACATCAAATTTTGCCTGAAGGTTTTTAATCATTATCATATTATATTATATGGCAAAGGATTAAGTTAGCAGGAAAGATTTGCTAGGTCCTTTATCCTTGCGAAGTGGACTCTAAATCACAGAAGGGGAATCATAGCAAGTAAGTGATCAACTATGAACAGTCAGAAGGTATATTAATGTGACCAAAACATGAGAAACAGGGAAAAGAATGTCAAAAAAAAAAGAGATTCAATTTGGTGAAATAGTTTACAAGTAAATCAAGGCAAAGGAAGTTGCAGAAAAGAGATACAAGAACCTAATTTGAAAATGTTGATCTTTAAAATAGCTAGAAGCATTACATCGCTCATTGCATGAGATACAAGAAAAAAGCAATCCCCACAAGAAGTCATCGTGACAAGTACATCAGATGTCAGAAGAAAAAAAGTAACAGGACTAAGATTGTGTTGTAAATTGTCACATATAGAAACTTACAGGATACCATTGATCAGTGACAGCATCTGGACGATCTCTTCCACCACTGGGTGCGATCCAGATTATTTTTGAACCACCTCTGTATACAGATAATACATTCAGAAGACCCAGCAAGAATAAAAGCAAAGGGACATAGGGAGAGGTATGTAATATTATTTAGAACTAGCAACTCTATCATCTCGTGCAATACTGTGAGATATAATTTTATACTTCCATGTTCCATGTACAGCATCAAATTAGCCATAACCACCAGAAAATATCAATCACACGTGCATGCACATGAAGAGTAGCAAATGGACAGAGTGTCATACATGTAGCTTTCCTGGTCTTTGTGTCTGTGCAAGCCTATTATATGGCTTCAATATAAGTTCAATGGTCATCCTGATTTACAGTTTAACACAGAGATACCTTTGAGCATACATGCCTAAAAGTTAAAACAGCTGAAATTTAAGTTCAAAAGACCTTTCTGAATTACATACAAAGTGTCCAAAGCTCCGAGAAACAAACTTATTCATTGTTGATCATCTAGGAATTAAGTTTCTCCAATTTCCTTCACCACAGATACAGACTGTCGTCTTACCAAGAAAATTCAGAAACCATCTATTAACAAGCACAAAAAGGAAATACAAGAACATGGGATAGGAATTTGTGTTACTTTCATGATCAAGAAGTATTCTAGAATTTTGAAAGCAGAAACCAGAGAGACACTCAATTTGAATTCAGAGATCACATAAAATGGAATGGCAATTCTAATCTCACGAATAATTTAGCTGAATTCAGAACAATGTAGCTACCTTAAAAGTAAGACCAACTCTTTTAAACTTCTTGTATTTGCTCTTTTCTTTACATCAACAAGCTCAGGAACATCATGCATGTGCTTCTTCGAGTAAACACAAAGAAGATTCCTGAGCCAAAACAAAATAGAAAATTAATGATAACCCATCATCAAGAACCAGGCAAACTTCCGTAAGGTTAGAGATAGGGCACAACAAAATCACCTTCCCATGCTAAAGGGCTTGCAAACAGGATCAGTTACAACTCGATCACCAGCTATGTAAATCTGCAGCATATAAAAGTTACACCTTTTCCATGTAAGCATTGATAAATTGATGCACAACAAGGGTGCAATCTACTTATATGAAAAATAGCATATTAATGTCACCAAGTTTTCAGCGATGCGTGAATTTGTCTTCTCCAAAAGCAGTGCAATAACGGCAGGATCAGCTTCAGTTTGATGGTTGGACATCAAGACAATGTTATGCCCCTACACAATTGAGATATGAGATTAGCAGTTGTGGCCTTGTGGGTATAAGATGGAGCAAGAGCAATGATGAACTAGGCCTCCTTTATGCCATATTGAGATTTCCATCAAAGAGAGACATGGAACTAGAAGATACAGGTACATTCTTCTACAATCATTGCAGACCCAAAATCTTGTTCATAGCATCTAAATTTGCCTAAGGGTACCCTACAATTAGATCTGGTTTCCTCAGGCAAATTTCTACAAATCGATATTGGTTAGTAATTTGCCTCGATCAACTGATGGTGAAACAGGTTTTTCCTAGCTCCGATCCAGGTCTCCAATTGAATCAGAAGTAAATTTTACATGTACAATTACATTATAAATACACACTACTGAGTACTGACCCCAAAAAAATATATACATACACTGATACACATAACACATATATACTGAGAGGGGGCCAGCCTCTAGTTTCAGGCTTCGTAACCAAAAGAAAAATAAAATCACAAGACAGAATGAGGTCTGAGAAATACTCCATCAAAACAATAGTTTAAAGTTATGCATATCTATAGCCTGTGTTTCTGGTATGAAAATAAGAATCCCTAGCTGTAATAGAAAAAAGGGAAATGATATATGCAGCCCTTAAGCTGAAGCTAGAAAAGAATATATTAAGTAATGAATAAGCATTAATTACATTGATTGACGCATGATTAAGTCATAAATTCCTAAATTAATACTCTTCTAGGAAATATATTTAATACTTATTTGCAACCCTAAGGACTGCATATATCAAAATTCTAGTTTCTTGTATAAAAACTGGAAACAAGAATGCAGAACATCACAATACTTTGTAGTGAACAGAAGTTGCAGCTACGAGTAATATCCTCCAGTTAGTATCATGCATCCAAAATTTACCTTCACCACAAGCAGAAGACCAAACAGGAGAATACGTATATATGAGATGGGATACCTGCTGAAGCTTCTCCTCCATCTCATGGAAAAGGGTGATATTGCCAACATAGGAATTTCTGAAATTAAACAACGAGTGTTATAGGATCACGAAAGTGGTAACTTAACACTTGATTAACCCAAAAAAACAGAGCTAGACATGTGTATGCTGAGTTATTTAACCAATCTCCCCACCAGCAAAGATATCAAACCAACAGAACAGTCAAATACTACTTCAAAAGAACAGCCTACAAAAGTTGGCCATGTTTTCCTCCAAAACCAATACAGTAACGCAATGCGATTTGCTTTTTCAAACTAAGTCATAATTAGCCAGTGATAATTAAAAGGTTTTGCTGGTTACAACAATTTAATTCCAAGCAATCAGATTTCATAACATTACGCAAAGGCCACCACACCAAGGACTTCAACTTCCAGTATCACATAAGGCTATCCCGAGGTGTGGTACCTAAAATCATGCTGCAACATCCATTTTGGCCTGTTATGTCACAGCGTCAACCACTGGACTTCATTCTAAAACAGCTCGAGTGCTCAACCTATCAAGTATCAACCTTATTGCATCTCGTGAATATGGTTAATCTCGACCTCTTTAAGCATTGAGCTGCTTAGTTCAGGAACTTCACAAAAAGAGAAAGGCAATTGCTCTCCTTGTTCTCCTTTGTTAGCGTTTGGCTCACTTTTTTGGGTCCCTTTCTCCATTTTTGCGAAATGGAATCCCTACAAAGTCTCGTTTTCTGGTTCCCCTCATCTCTCCCAACCCTAAACCCCAGGAATATCAATAACTCATTAAAAGCCCAATCTGTTAAGTCCCAACTCTCAAACATCTGGTGATACATGAACTCGTACAGTAGTCTCCACAAAACAGTCAAAACTCATATCCACTAGAAAATCGAACATGCACAACATTCTCTTAAAAACCTGAAATCAGATAACTTTTGACCTAATATCAAGTCAACTAAGTAAAGTATTGGTATGAAGAAAAAGGATGCCAAATATAAAAAGACAAGAAGTTGACTCACCCAAAATTAATCAATGGTCGAATGTAATTTTGACCAAATGAAAAATAGTCAAACGGCTCTCGAATAGCTTTGTGATATGGTGGAAATACGTAAGGGTCCTGAAAGACATATTAGAGCCACACAAGTCACTAAATGAGGCATGAAGCCCATCATATAATAAAACTGATCTTTTTAAATTAATCTATTAATTGCATGCTATTTAGTTTTTCATTTGGAAGAGTATACTAACATTATGACAACCCAACATCTACCAGCCATAAATGGACATATAACACAAGATATTGGGCATATCAGTGATCAAAATAAATGTGAACAAAATTACCTTAATATCCAACAATACAAGATCCAGCATAGCAGTCATGTTTGACAGCACAATATCATCAGCATGAGAAGATCCACTTGAAAGGACCTGAGCCATTAGCAGTTTTATGATAGATGTCACAACCACGGAATAAAAGATAATCATAGTAAGGGCTTCCTAAATATTAGATGCAAAAATATTTTATAATTTAACTATATAGCTAATGTAACATGATATTGTGATAGATTTAAATATATTATGTTCTAATAATGCTTCATAAACTAAAATTCAGCAAATAAGAATAGCAAACGGCATTCCCCGAAAAACAGAAGAAGATAAAGTTCATCCAACAGGTTTCTCGGAGTCCCTACAACAAATACAACATTACTTCAGTGCTTTTATAAATCTCCTGTCCTTGACAAAGCATAACAGAGAGGCTATATCCAACTGACCTTCATTCCGATACGTAATACTAGACAAGAACGGTGTGCTACTTCATGACGCATAAGATGTCCACAAAGTTCTATTAACCCTATATCCAATACAGTGTGCTACTTGATAATGAATAAGAAATGCACAGTTCTAAGAGTCCTTTTTTTCCATACAAGATAATTGTTCTCTGCTTTCAAATTATTACCATTTAGGGAAAGATGAATTATATTCTTGGTTTTTGGCCCATCTCCTTGACAAGAATATGATAAATATGCTTCAAACACTGCAACCCCCCCCACACCCCCGCTCTTTTAAGACAAAGCAATAGAGAAGGCTAGAGCAAAATCGGTCATGCCCTTGGGAAACCAAGTACTTATTTGTAAAACCAAGAAACGCATACTGCACTTTGCTAAATATTAAACCACAATTACAACAACAACAAGGTAATTATTGATGACGCACACCGCACTCTGCTACTTGATGACACATAAGAAATGCACACAGTTCTACAAGTCCTTTTTTTCCCATACAAGATAACTATTCTCTGCTTTCAAATTATTACCATTTTAGGAAGTACCGCACTTTGCTAAAAAGTAAACCACTATTACAACAGCAACAACAACAAACCATAGTGTCAAAAGGTCGGCTAACATGAACGTCATAAGAAATTGATTCCTTGGCCAACGAAACAATAAGCTTAAAGAAATAATTTAAAAGGAGTAAACAAAGAAAAATGAGAAAGTGAAAATGAGGAAAGTAAGACGAGAGAAAACATAAGGAACTAACACCGGAATGACGTGTGAAGAGAAAACCAAAAAATGTGGATACAAAAATCAAATTTGAGAAAGACTTATAACAGAGGTTGTAATAGGAAATCAAAACTTGAGGATATAAAAATAAATTTTGAGAAAATTATGTAAAAGAGGGTAACAAGGGGAAGAAAATGGAAAGGTTAGAGAAAACCCTAAAAAGAGATTAAATAAATATGTTTCAGGGAGAAAAGTTTTCAGCACAGGGAGTAGAGTAAAAAGAACCAAACGGAATAAATGTAGAATCAAAGAAAACCACAACTAGAGAAACAAAAAAGGAGAAAACACAATTGCACTTCAACTTCAAGGGTTCGGCAACAGAAGTCTAAATTAGGATAATCGTCAGATAGCAAGGATAAGGAGTCCAAAGTTCGACAGGAATACGCGAGGAAGTAAAGAAGAGAAGAAATTCCAACACATCCAACACAACAAAAACAATGAAATGGAATCACAGGGTACTACTACTAATACTTGAGCTATGTGCAACTGTTACATATTACAGTAAGGAAAGGCGAACAAAGAGTGAGCAATGCGTGCTTGCAGTCAAAAGGACTCATTAAAGATCATAACAGAAGAATTTCATTTGCGAAAACAAATTCTAACCTCCGTTTCTAAATAAGTGCAACAATTTGACTATCAAGCTTGCCAAAGCACAACTGTGACCATTAATATCTCTAATTATGTACTTGTAAAAGTTATAAAAAGTTCATATTATGAAAATATTCATTGAAACAAATCCAACATTTTATACGATCATTTTTGTTTTTATATATTAGTAAAAAATGCGGTCAAAGTGAGGTGTATGAATAGTGCAAAAGTCAAAGTGTTGCACTTAAAAAGAAACAGAGGAAGTATGACATAATTTTTGAAAAGCCTACAAGTATCTTTTCATTTGTAGGTGAATAATTTATTACTTACTGCATTGCGGTAGTTGTGAAGAACTTCCTCCATGGCCGAAGCAACAGTTACAGGCATCCTTCCAAGTTCAGAATTTTCTCTTATTACAGAAATCAGCTCTGCAGAGAATACAAATCAAATGTATAAAACACAAGAATGCACCGCCTTAACGAAGACTATTGAGATAGAAAGGGAACTAAAATTTGGAAAAAAAACTCTCTGTCATCTTTAGGCCACATAACATTGTCTAGCTACAGTTTAACTTAACCCGATACCGTTCCAAACATCTGTCTTAAAACATAGCACATTGCAGCAACTTCGCAATGGTTAAGCACTCAAAATTTACATTGGTGTTCTATAAATTAATAAAGACCAACAAAACAGTTTTGCAAAATCTGGGCATCAAAATTTGAATTCTCAGGAAAAACGAATATTCATCTGGAAGGAAGGCATGAAGCTGGTAACCAACTACACAAATAGAAGTATCAGAGTACGATGTCGCTTGCTCTGTTAAACCACAATGCACCAATTGAAGCATTAATACAGCAACTAGACATTACAAAGCTCAAGCATGCTTCACCGCATAAGGTTGACATGCCTAAGAGAAAACAAAAGGCAAATTATACAGATATGTCCGCAAGAACAAACAATAAAAAATAAAAAAAAGGGTCTTGTAAGATAGGTTACCAGATACAAGGTAATTCTAAATGTTGCAAGAAAACAAGATATATTCATGTTTTGGCCAGGACACACTAGCAAGTTGAAAAGTGCCTTCATTACACAACTAGGCAGGGTTAGAATTCAACTTTAAGCAATACCATAATAAATGCAGCAGAGTCCAGCCCGAATCTAATTATTCAAGAATCAATTTCACCCAATCAGCTTTTAAAGATAGGATGAGTCCTTCATTCCTCAATCGCCTTCCCTATAAGGCTATAATGAGCAAGGAGCTACAAAGTACTGATCCATTATCGACTTCAGAAGCAATACATTGTAAAACCAACTACTTCTGATTCAGTAAGCTTTAAGTCCTGTACTCATGCTCCATCCATGTCTTGCAAAGATTCTAACGTCGATTTGTCTTTGCTCCACTTCAAGGTAAGGAAAAGCTCTAGGCTGATCAAACAGAGAATTTACTCCATGCTTTAATACACAACGCTACGCTATTCCCAGTAGTTAAACAATCAGGGATCTCATAGTGAAATCTCAATAACTCCACCTATACGTTACATCTTCTAAGTAACAACTTTTGTTGGGTTTTTTTATGGGTACCCCTGTGTTTAACTCTACATTGTATCCCTTATGTTTTCTTGTTCTACATAATACCCTTCAACTTTTTACCTAAGAAAAAAGGCATGAATCTTCTTCCTAATCAATATGAGGTCTAGCAAAGGTTAAGATCACATAGCATCTTTGAGAGCAGTAATCCTGGAAAAATGTGGATATTGAAGCTCTAGAGGTTGAACTCACTACATTAATCATGCGGAAACAGCGTCCTATATCCCCTCTTCACCTTAATACTCAATAAAGATCATCTAAACTTCTATCCAATATCATCATGAATCCAAGACTTACCAAAATGTAAGATCTTCAATAGTTCATCTCATAACAAGACTTTCTGCTCAAAATTTGTGATTAAACTTTAAATCAAAAAAGTTGTTCATTAGATAACCAATTCTGCAACAACTCATACGTATCAACATTCAAAAGAAATAAACTACTCCAAAAAAAAACTCTAGACATCATTAGCCAGCTGCTCAATTTTGCTGCCCATGTTAATTATTTATTGGATTATATTCAGGTTAAACAAACTATCACCGGATTTAGGCTACACTATGTAATTGACCACAAATCAAATAGTGCCAGCCCAACTAGTCAACTACGACAAATAATCAGCAAATGCAATACAATTATATACTTAAAGATATGCACATAGCCATATGAAAATATTGCAAAGCTTTCCTTCTCTCTCTCCCATCTCCTTTTTCAGTATGCAACAACATGAGAATCCATAATGAGCCGTCAGCAATTAGATACTTGAATCATCCTTAGCTAACTTCCCATAAGCTTATAGTACAGCTCTAAATAGTCACTCATTCAAAAAACACTAAGGATGTCTCTAGAATGGCACTCACCTCTTTATGTTTCACAAGTTAATTTTACGTGACATTGTTTCAACAAATATGAAACAATCATCCTAGGAACAGCAGCAACAACCTCCAATTATTCAATTAGAATAAAGACCTTATATGTCATCAAAGAAGAATCACAATATTCATGTGACTTTATTACTATGTAACACTCACTCAAGATCCTTCATGCCAAGAAGTTGGCCAACAACGAACTGCTCGCTTCCATATTCGACACCGTTACACGAGTTTATATTACCAAAAAAATAAAATAAAAAAATAAAAAAGAGGAAGCAATTGGCAAAGATAAAATACGGAGTAAATAATTGAGAAAGATAAACGAAAATAACAGAAATAAAAGAAATGCTCAGAAATAAATCCAAGAAACAGAAATAACTAAAACTGATCAAAATTCGAAAACACAAACAAAACAATCAAAGAACCTACACTGACTTGAAATAATTTATCATCAATGACAAAAAGATTTCATAACTAATAGTTAAACAAAGAAAAGAGAGAGAAATAAACCTTCTACAGAAAGAACGTCGGAAAAAGTACGAGGACGATAGAGTGAAATCTCGTTCTCTCTCTTGATATCCATCGTGTTATTCTCCTCTTCAACCGACTTAGCAGCAGCAGCAACAGAATAAGAATCAGCAGATGACGAAGACGAAGGAGCAGCATCCGCCATTAATCTGAGCTTCGAAGAGCAGCAGCAGAAGAAAGACGACTTACTTCGATTAAAAGAAGTGTGACGAAAAACAAGCGCAAACACAGTAGAAGACGAAGACGAAGACGAAGAGAGAAACCCTATCTTTTAAGACCTCAAGAATGGGTGGAGCAGAGGAAGATAACACCAGCATCTTTTAGTAAGTTTCTTTCTGGTTTGAGGAGAGAGAAAATGTGATTGAGGAGAGAGAGTGGAAATGGCGGAAGAGAGATTGAGTAGGGGTGATGAACACGAGTGATTGGTGGATTTTGAAGATTTTGAGTTGCTAAAAAGGTGAAAAAGAGGATGATGATGAGTATGACTATTGTTTGTGTTTGTGTCTGTTAGCAAATATGATAGATAAAGAGGGGCGCAAATGCGCAATTGCAATGCAATGTCTCGTAAAGTTGCGGTGACGGCTTTTGTTTTTGGGTTCTCCATCTAATTTGGGCTGCTTTCTTGTGGTACCGGTCTACCGGATATACTATGCGTTTTATTCTCGCATCACCCTATTATTGTCGTTTTACCTTTTTAATGTTTTTTTGTCGTCTATGTTTTAGCATCATTTATAAACAATATATCTAGTAGTGTGACTTGTGTCAAATTAATGCCATTTAAATATAATGAGATGATTGGATGATAGAGTTATGGTTTGTCGCTAGCTTGTTTAGTTTTAATCAAATTGAAACTGATAAGTTTACTGAAATTTTAAAGAAAAAAAGGGGTTCAAAGTGATATTATATATATATATATCATCTTTTAATATAGGAAAAATTGACGAAAACGGTCCGAACTATGCGCCTTCTTCCTTTAACAGTCCGAACTATTGATTATCCCTCAATAATCCCAACTATTACCCCCATCTTCCAAAAATGATCCCGGTAACCTAGAAACCTATTACAACAGGTAAACCTTGAACATGTGACTTGCACATGATTTTTAATGAAATCTTTTTTTTTTCCTTTTTTTCTGTTTTAATGCCTTTGACTTAAATTTTTTCCCCCTTTACTTCACCCCACGTTTTCTCTCTCCTCCTTCTCCCTCTTTTCTTCTTCTCTTCACGCAGATCTTCTTCTCCCTCTTTCTTCTTCACGACGTTTTTTTTTTCTTCACAGCCTTCTTCTCTCTCTTTATTCTTCATAAAAATGACTCCATCACATGGGTCTGGTGCTGATTCTTCCAACTCAAAAAACTCGCCGCCGAAAAAGCCTTCGACTCCGTCAAATCCGGCATGATTCTCGGCCTAGGAACAGGCAGCACCGCCGCATTCGCCGTCGCAAGAATCGGCGAGCTTCGATCATCTGGAAAACTATCGAACATCATCGGAATTCCGACTTCAAAGTGTACTCAAGAGCAGGTCTTTGGTAAGTTTTGGTAAATTAGGGTTCGTAATTAGGCGTTGAAATTGGGGATTTTTTCAGTAATGATGTTTTTGTTAATTTGCTGAATTATGTTTGTATTGTTAATTTTTCAGTTCGTAATTTACTGAATTATGTTCTTAATGTCATTTTGTTAATTTCAGGAGGAAGATTGTGGATTTTTCTAATGCTTGGAAGACACTGGCCATTGGTGCAATTGCTGCAGTTGTACTTTGTTTGGTGATAATTGCAGTGCTTCTGTGTGGGAAGTGACTACTTAGGGTGTTTGTGTTTCAATGACTATAATGGTCGTTTTGGTTAGTTGTCCTTAGGTAGTTAATCTAAGTTTAGTTTTATATAGTGTCCTTAGTAGTGGTTAAAGTGATAGCTAGGAAGGAAACAAAAGCTTGAATATATAAGATGTGTGTTGCAATGACTACAATGGTTGTTTTGCAATGGTGTAAATGTGTAATGGTTGTTTTACAATAAATGAAATGGAATTTTGGCTTCATCTACTTTTGCAGCAGGTTTCTTCCATGTACTGCTACCTTGTTATATCTTTCTTTCCACCTATCTAACACAGCACATTATCCCTGCATTTCTTGTTTTACACAGCACTTTTGTCTCATGTACTGCTACCTTGTTTTATACAGCACTTTTGTCTGAGATTAGTGAAATTGAGCAAAGATGCCACTGCAACATTTAAGCAAAGATGCCACTGCAACATGTGAACTAGGAGTATAAATTAACATTTAAGCAGTCATCAATTTTTAATTTCAAGATATGTCAACACAATTAGGGAAATGGGCAAAGATGCCACTGCAACAGCATTGCAAACCTGTAGACATCCAGACAACCCCATCAGGGTTCTGGTTTCTGAAACAGAGTGCTTAACAATAGACAGTTTCCTGTTTAGGGTGTACAAGACATAACAATAATATGCATTTAGTTCTAGTGCCTGAGTCTAAAATTGACTTCTTTGACTAGATGCAAAGGATCATATAAAATAGGAACGCCATGAAACTAGTTGGGCAGCAATGACAACTCTAAACAAAAGACATTGTTAATAATTGTCACTGGATTTCAGTAAAATGACATTTTCGCAAAAAAATTACAGCAGCCCCAAAAAAATACATACAACACTTGTTTGTCATGAGACATTAACATCATACACTAACTTCAAACACTAAGTTGCTGCTGACCCTTGTGTTCCAGCTTCATTTCCAACAGCTACTGATGACTGTGAGATCTATAAACCAGAAAAAACACAAGTAAGCACACATAAGTGCAAGATAGTAAGCACAACTAACTGCAAGATAAAAAACACCAACATAACGCTTACATTGAGCTGGGTTCTGCCACCGCAATAAGTGCTTCCTTGGTCACTGATAAACACAACTAGCTTAACTCGCAACGACAATCATTTGAAAAGAATGTAGTTGACTATCATTTAAATAGATTATGTTAATTTTTTATTTAAATTGTCAATGAAATTGTTAGTTTTACTTGCCCTGTTTTTATCAATAAGGCATCATCAAACTTCATTTATATATTTAACATGTTTGTGGAATTATGGTAATAATCATCTCATACATCCAAGTTTTAGAGAAACTTCATCACTATTTCTTGAAATCAAAGTATTTGTTTACTTATTTTGTCAAATTTTTAAAGAATTTTCCTTCTCTTAAGATATTAGTCATAAGATTAGCGACATTAATATTCTTTCCCATTGACAACATTTGCTGATTGTAATAGTATATATCTGTAGGCATGTTTTTATTTCGCCTACGCGGGATGAGCGCGTATTAGATTTGACTACCCCATTGTAAAGGTTTTATATTGAAAATTGTTTTGAAGTCGCCAACAAATCTTTAAAGGAAAACCTAATTAGATATTAGGAAAACCTAATTAGATATTAGGAAAACCTAATTAGATATGGAAAATCGTAGGGACAAATTAGGGACTTATCCAATGTAGATTTCCCCGTCTAGACTCCATAGATGGTCTAAATGAACCAAACAGTCAGGAACCATGTTGGCCGGCATACACTACAAGAAAATGCCAAAACAACGACTGCTTACCAGCGACGGTTTAAAAAACCGTCGGTATCTGTAAAACTGCTACGGCTCCAAGTCGTCGGTGAACACCGACCGCTTGTAAAAAAATTAACGACGGTTTAGCAGTCGTTGATATTCAACGACGGGTTATAGCTGTCGTTGATTTCTGTAAAAGCTGACTATTATTTTTTTTAGGAAAGCGACGGTCTTTAACGGTCGGTGATGGAATTTCAGTCGGGTTTATTTCAACGACAACTTACAAGAGGAAGTTGCCCCTTTCACTCCTCTTTTTCCAATTTCCCGTCGCTCCTCTTCCACTTTCTCTCTCCTCACTCCCACCCAAACCCCCGCCTTCATTCACCCCAATCTCCGTTCATCGGCGACTTTCTCTCTCCTACGTGTTTCAGTCGTGTTTCATCGGCGCATTAGGGTCTTTGCCGCCGGTTATTCGCCGACCTCCAACCAACGAACGGCGACACCCTCATTTTCTCTCCACCTGCCAGACCGTCTCTTGGCCGCCGATTAGCACTGCTTCATTTTGCTTTTTTTTCTATTTTTTGTTAATGAAACCAAACCCTAAAAATTGGGTTTTTGGGATATAGGTGGCCAACACCACTGTAGGCCGCCGGAAAATCGAGTCTCTCTCCAAATCTTTCTCCTCGCCGCCGGTAATACCCAAATCCTACCTATTTAATTTTTTTTTTTTTTTTTTTGCACTCACCAAAACGTCATTCGGCTTTGTCAATGTAGGTGGCCAAACACCCGACCGCCGTCCTCCTGTGCCGGAGCCCTGCCGCCTCTAGGTACATTCCTTACTTTTCTCTCTCTTCATATATGTTTTTGGATTTGCCTTTTATTTATTTCTTGATTTAAGTTTCATTTCTCCAACTAATTTTGTGCTAAATGGGTAATTACTTGTTATTCTACTGTGTTTTTTATGTTAATTTTCTGGTGATTGATGATTTCTAAGATGATGGTGAATTTAATGGTTTTTGATTGCGAGTGATGCTTCCTTGTTGCTATATCTGGCTAATGATGTGCTTAGCTTTGCTTTCGAAAGTCACCGCTTTCGGTCTTTTTTCACTTGCTACATTTCGTTTAGGCACAAAATTTTAGTAGATTCATGTGAGGGGTGTTTGGGTGAGTATTTAGTGAAGGTGAATCCAGAACCATTTTTTCAATTTTTTTTGATAGTGAGATGTACAAACTTTAAGCTATTACTCATAAGTGTGTGCACCCAAATTTTGAGCTCACAAACTTCTACCACTAATGATAGACTTTGGCTCTGTGTGCTGATTAATGTAGAGTGAGATGAATGAACATGAGAATTAACTTTTCTTTCACATTATGATACAAGTCATCAGTTTTTACATCAGCAGTGGAGGTTGTTGTTCATTTTTTGTCTGACCAGCAGTTTGATGTTTATAAAAACACATGTTTGTTTGTGGAAGGTGTTCTTCTTGTTGGTGCTTTTTGTTTTGTACCATCTATGAGTGAGAAGGCGAATACGATTTATTTGAATGTTGTTTGTAGAATGTTAGAGGAACAATATAAGTTGATCGGTTCCGTTGGTGAATTTGTTCCTGATGTACTTGCAGGAATTGGGTATGCTTTATGTTCTTAAGGAGAGTTTCATTTTGTTAGGTTGTTAGAGTTTTTGCTAGGAAATTGGGTTAATATAGAGGTTGGTTATGATGTTTCTCATGGACTGATGATTCCACATCTGGTAGAATGGGTATTTTATATGGTTAATTGCTTAATTTTATGTATAAATTTTGCTAAATGCTTAAAGGTTACCGTTTAATAATTGAGTTTGTACATGATGTAGGGTTACGTAGCATTTTGGTGTTTCTCTTTGGCTTAATTGTAAGGTTAGTAGTAGTTTTGACCATATTTTGTCTTCAATTTATATTGCTTTTGTTCATGTAAATTCTATATTTTAATTTTTGTGTAAGTTTTTCATCATGAAATATAATGTATTAAAAAAACTTTTGTTTAGAGAATGATAAAAACTATATAATTTATTAGTTTATATTACTTTGAAGATTAAGTTACTTTAATTGTATAAGGTTAATATAAAAGTAAAAAACTATATAATTATCACAATAATTTATTTATTGCACATTCCTTTATTTAGTTTACACTATTAAAATTATTTATATTGTTTTTGACATATTTGTTTTCGTGGAAATAGTTTGGATGATGTTATAAATTTAATTTAAGTGTTTAAAAAAATATGTTTGCATCATCATGTGCCTAGATACCCGTTCAAGGTATACTCATTAGGAGTATATCTTGAATAGTCCCCGATTGGGACTGTTCTTCGACGTTTGACCTCACTTAGGTGGTGAATATATGCCTTTTGTTCTATTCTATGTAATTTTCGATGATGTTGTTTCTCTATGTTGTTCTCTGGGTACATATGTAAGCTTTTACGAAGCTCACATTGTGTGCTTGGAGAACTCATGGGAAATGCTGCCGGAATTTACGTAGAAGCGAATAGTTGGCATACATTCACTAGTGGGGTTAGACGTCGAAGAATGGGTTAGGTTGGAGTGATAAGGACCTTTGGACATCATTTTAGGCCCTATATGTATTTCACACATATGTTATAGTGATATGTTATTGTGCAATTATTTTACAGGGAACCTAGCAGGTTGTCCAATTAATCTGATTAATATTAGAACATTTTTTTTTTTTTTTGACAAGAATATTAGAACAGTTCTTTAGGTCTTGATTAACAATAAATACAAAGTGATAAATATTGCAATCAGGCATTAAAAAATAATATATCCAGGAAAAAGAAATAAAAATAAGATTAGAAAATATTGCAGAAAGGTAGTATAATATACAATACTTACAGTTGGAATACGTTAACAATCTACATCAACAATCTACATCATGAATAGAAGGTTAGTAACTTCAAGAAAATAATAACTATAAATAAAGAAATAAAATAGAAGGTTAGTAACTTCAAGAAAATAATAAAAATAAATAAAGAAATAAAATAAAGGTGGTTAATTTAGTTGGCTCAGAAATTATACCACCGTCCGGGATCGTTGATTTGTACGGATCTTGGAAAATTTAATATCAAACAAACCTTTAAAAATTTGTGTTGGTTGCGTTAACGTGAGATTAGAAAAGAAAGGATGAATACTTTGTTTTTATGGTCAACTCGTACTACGCTATATCAATCTTTCATTCTGTAGGATTTTCTCACATAAGTTTGTGAAATATTGTAGCTTTGAGATAACTTGGCAGTTTGTGAGTGATGACGTGATGAATCAGGTGCTAGGTGGTATTAGGAGGATTAATGGTGAAGGTTGATGCGTATTAGTGTGGAATTGGTATTAGCAGAATGAGCAAGAGAGCTATTAGGCCGTGGGTTTGTGTGAGATTATGAATTTAGCCGTGTGATGTTAGAGTTGTGTCGTGAGTTTTTGAGGGTGAAGTGAATCCTATTATATAGGTTTAAGTAGTTGGGATGCAATAGGTAATCAAAAATAACTAGGTCTCTAAAAGGATATTTTTAGAAAATTGTTAGATAAACATATTTGAAAACACTTTGGAGAAAGATCATTTTTTTTTTATAAAAGATATTTTATTAATAAAACTAATCAACATAATTAATTAATTCTATTAATTAAATTGGGCTTAGAAAATGGATTTTATAAAATTGGGCTTTTATAAAGACTATTTTTAAAAGGTTTTCAAAGATGGGTCTTTATAAAAAGTTATTTTAGAATGTTTTAGAAAGTGAGCTTAGTAAAATTATTTATAAAAAAAAGTTTTCGGAAATGTGTTAATAAAAACAGTTGTAAAAAGGTTTTGGACTTAAAATATTTTATTTTAGACTCATGCTTTATTCTTTCCTCGATCCGGACTAATTAGAGCGGGGTATTAGTCATCATAGGGTACTAAATGGGAAGACACGATTATGTGTCTACAATAGCGAAAACCTATACAAGCCTAGAACTAGACCTTTTTCCCTCATTTCATACGGTACGGAACAATTGATTTTTTTCTCTCTCTAATTGTTAGTTCGATCAATTATATATCGGTGGATGATTTTGCCAGTTTTGTCAATCAATCTTCTTTTCCATTTGAATTAATGATGTATTTATGAATGTTTTCTCTATATGAATATGGTCAAGAGTAACATTATATCGACTTTTATGGTTAAACCACGAGAACGAAAGGTATGATGATGGAGACATCGTTGGAAGTTTGGCAAGCATGTGGATATGTTCTCAAGACTTGTTTCTTTAATATTATTGACATGGTGATAGATTTTTGGATGGTGTTGATTGTGGGGAATATTATTGACGTTTTAAATGTCCTCAATGAAGGTTTAAGCAACTCTCTCTAAAAACCTCTCAAGCAACAAACCCTAAAACACACTTTATACCGCGCAGCCTAGAGGAGGCTCGCTGGTGGCCGTGCCGCTCACCTGGTCGCCGGCGAGCTTGCTCCCACCACCGTAGTCTAGGTTTTGGCGTCCTCTTCCCCCTTCCCCGCTTTCCCCTTCCCCATTCCCCCGTCGAGCCTAGTGTTTCGTTCCCCTTCCCCCCTCCTCAGCGAGTCTAGTGTTTGTGGTTTCCCGTTGTCGGTTTCTCTCGCGTTCGTCGGCTCCTTTTGCGTTCGTAGGTGAGGATAGTAGGTGTAGATCCCCCCCCCTTTTGAGTTCAGCGGCGAGAGTTTGTGCGCCGTGAATAGTAGGTTCCCCTCCCTGTCTGTGTCCCTGTTTTCCGTTTTGCTCGCTGAGTATTTCCCCCTCCCCTGGTGGTGTCGTGTCTCCCTTCCCCCCCGGGTGGTGTCGTGTCTCCCCTCCCCCTCCCCTTGGTTGTGTCATGTCTCCCCTTCCCCCTCCCCGGTTTATGTTTGAGTTTTCTAGTTTAAAGTGTGGTGTTATGAATCTAGTGATGGTTTTTTTAGTTTGTGTAATGTATGTTTTTTCCATATCCAATATCCCTTGCCTTTTTGTGTATGGTTCTCAACACGATGCCACTTGTCATTTTTCTCCTCTTATTCCCTGCTTCTCTCTCCGCTGACTTGGAGCACTTTACCGTCTTCCACCTCAACTTTGACTTCCTCCTTCTTTAACCCGGGTAGATCCACTTTAAAGATATGGGCCTCCGGAGTCTCTTTCCAGTCCATTTGGGTGTTCACAAATGTTGCGGTTTCGTGAGCAGAGGAGAGAGATTGAGAGTTGTCGTTGAAGGGGAAACCTTGAAATGGGTCCCATAAATCAAGGGAGAATGGGTGGAAGATGTTTCTTCTTCTGTTTTCGAAGAATCTTGGAATTCCTATGAAAAAGAAAGATCTAAGAAACCTAGTGAATAGAGCTAATGATCCTGGAGTTGGCCTTGGGGTTTATGCCGCTTTAGGAATTCGAGTGTTGGTTAAGATGAGATGAGGTTCTCAATTTAGATATGTTGTGCGTCGTTCTTCAGGCTTGGGATTGTGAAGTTGGATCTCTGGATCCATAAGTGGGGCGAAGTTCATCTCGTGATGGCTTCAAGTGTCATCACAACTGAAAAATGCATCTTGTGGTAGGCCCTCCAATTTGATTTGGAGCAAGTTTCGACCTCCACATCTTTTGAGCTTCAGCCTAATGAGACTAAAGTCCGACTACCCTCGCAGTAGGGTCAGAAATCACCAAAAGACGTGACTTCATTGTTAGTTGATTCACTAGATCTCAGGAGGATGTTTCTCTTCAAGGACCTTGGGATTTAGCGTCTAGTCACTAGTGGAAAAAAAAACCTTATATGTCACAAGATAACTGATCCGGTTCTTTAAAAATCGGATCTGTTACAAGTTAACTGATCCAGTTATTTAAAAATCGGATCAGTTATTATTTGGTTTTGGAGCGAAAATTGTCAAAAAATAAACTGATCTGGTCCATAAAAGGAACCGGATTAGTTTGGGCTTGAAATGCTATATAAACCACGACCCATTTAATTCTCAACCACTCAAAGCTCCCAAAAAACCCTAACTCCCTCTCTCTCTTCCCCTCACTCCCCTCCCTCTTCTGATCTCCTCCTCACACGCCTCTCCTCAATCCCCCCCCAAAACCCTAACTCCCCTATCTCATCTTCGCTCCATTTCATCTTCTCTCACCTTCTCACTCCTCTACTCAGCCCCTCTCTCTCCTCTCCTCTCGTAACCCTACTGACCCTTTCCTCTAACTACTCTACTTGCGCCGTCGCCACCATTTCACCACCGTGTCTTCTTGTGCCGTCGCCATCAAATCTCCTTCACCGGATTTCTTTCAGTTGCAACTTCGTCTTTCTCCCCACCATCTTCGTCGTTCTCCGCACCATCTTCATCGATTCTCACACATCGTCGAACTCCACACCATCTTCGACGAACAAAGATCTTCAATGAACCACCGTCTTCGTCGCTCGAAGAACCAAATCTAAGAACTCTGTGTCGTTCATCAACTTTTCTTCATCCAAATCGAAGAACTCCGCTCATTGTAATTTTTTCTATTTTTTCTTTTCATTTTCGTAATTAGATCTAGGGTTCTTCTTTTATTTTGTAATTTATATTGTAATTTTTAGTATTTTTTTTATTTCATTTTCGTAATTAGATTTAGGGTTCTTCTTTTATCTTGAAATCTGAAGATTGTGATGTAATTTTGCCTCTGAATTCATACTTTTAGAATTTCGTTTATTATTTTCTTTGGAATTTCTTGCATTTTTTTTCCTTTCTTAATCTCGTTTTGGAATTTTGTTCCGAATTAAGTTCGTTCGTTGCAATATGTATGTAGATTTTCGAATTCGTTTTGAATTTGGGTCAGTGGAAGATCGAAGCTTTTTGTATTGTGTTGGATGAATTTAGGATATGATGCTGCTCGCTTTTTTTTTTGTTTGCCCCAACCGATTAACTGGTCTGGCCATGGTGAAAAATGGATCAGTTAATTAACTTAACATATCCGGTTTTCTTCCATGACCGGATCAGTTAACACCTATTGATCGCTGCTGCCACATCCGTTCCGGTAAAAAAACGGATCAGTAAGACCCATTTTGACCGGATCATATGAGGTTTTTTCCACTAGTGAGTGGACATTGGGGTCTACTAGCTGTCGTGCGACAATCTATCTCTGAAGAGCGTCAGAGTTTCGTATCACAACAGGCTCCTTCTCGTATCAAGTTTTTTTCATCAAGACATATAACCCAACCTCACCCGCCATTGCTCAAGACAAAATTCTTTTGGACTGGACACATAATAGTTAGTTTTTTTGCATAAAGTATGTATGAGCTACTAAAGCTCTTGTTACTGTTAGTTTGTTTCTGTTTGGTTGTATTAGCATTAGGTTGTTCTCCAATTTTAATTGATTAAATTTTCTTGATGTAAAAAAAAAAGGTTTAAGCTATATATTACAAAAGGTACGAATCCAAACTTGTTGCCCCATTTATTATGCCATGTTTACATAAAATCATGCTTTATACAATAAAAATATTTATACATGTATTTACGAATTGTAAATCCATAATATTCATGATATATATTCTAGTATGTTTAATGTATACCAAGTTGTAGAGTTGGATTATACTCCCTCCGTTTTTTAAAATTCTAATCGATTACTATAAATACACACTTTAAGGCAAATTAGAGAGAGTGTTAAAAATGGGCCCACTTGGTTTTTTTTTTACTTTCATTTAATGGAGAGAGAGTGTGTGGGTTTATTATATTTTAAGGGATATACAGAGCATCAAAGAGAAAGAGTGTGCGCTTATGATTATTAAATTATTATATATCTTTTGTTAGATGAGGAATAAAATATAGTGAGTAGAACTTTCAAAAATGGATGGAAAAGAAAAGTGAGTAGAACTTTCAAAAATGGAGGGAGTACTAGTTAAAGGGTTAAAAGTGAACTTGAAGTTTTTATGTGCTTGAACTCATTCTAACCATTTTTTTGTGCTATATATGTTAATACTTACAAAGTTATTATGAGAACCATGTGCGAGCCCAATGGTTGGAGCTCCCACCTCCAAACATCATGGTCGGGAGTTTGACTCTCATCAACCCCAAATATGGGGTGTTCATGAGGATATTTGCTTTTGGATATAAATCCTCAGTTTTTAATCTCTGGAAGTTTTCTTATGGGTTAGGATCCCTTTCTTGCCCCCTAGCTCATAAGGGTTGCTTGGGCCAGTTAATTACCGAATAAAAAAAAGCCTTACAAAAGTTATTACTCATTAGGATGCTATGCGTCTAGAGATATGAGGTGTTATTTTAGACAACGGTTCATGAGTACTATGGATGATAATTGCACCAGTGTACCACTGGTTTTGGACAATAGTTGGGTGTCGTATGATGGAAACATTCAAGCATTTTATTGGATATAATGGTTTAGATATATATAAGATAGAATAATTAGGGAGGAACTTAACTGCATTTTTGAAGTTATAGATTAATTAATATAATTCTAAGGTGTTCAAAAACTGAATTAGGGATAATATGGTTTATAGTTGCTAAAAAACTAAAAATTGAAGAGTACTTTGTAGTCTAATACCCAATAATAGTATCAGTTACACACTTTTTTGTACCATCTAATAATTGATGTATTTGTAATAGAAATCAAACACTCTTTCTAGTAACAACCACGTATATTGGTACTAGTATAAAGGTTTTTGGTACTACTAAACCTTCAAATGTAATATGAATTTTGTATTGGTACCATAGTGCTTCTTATCGGTAATAAAAATGGTTAGTTCACAATAAGAGTTAAAAAGTACAAAAATAAACTCTTACTTTTATTGGCTAAGCCTTTCTTGGGGTTGGGGGTTGGTCGCGGAGAAAGTCGCCACTTCTGATTGTGACACGCGAAACTCACGCCTAACTCCTAAATTTGAATTTTTATTACAGATTTTTTCATTTATATACTCTAATAAAGCTAGATAATTTTCTCCTACGTGTCAGCTATATACTTCTTCTCGCCATTTGACAATCAATTTTGCCATTGACAATAAAACGAATCCCACGTGTATGTTTAGACGCTTAAAACAATGTCCTACTAAGCAAATTTGCCACGTGCCACTTACTTCTCCATTCATATGGCCGAATTATTTAAAACTCCTTAAATCATGCTAAAGTGAATCAATTACAATCTTAAATCATGTGCAACTTGATCACCCAAATTTCAGTCATTCCTAAATTGCATAACTTGATTTTATGGATTGATTCATTCACTCTTAAATATGACAATTCATATATTAATGAAATTATATTAGATACACTATACTCACACAATTCGAAATGGTGGGTTAAAATCATTTCCGTAATAGCTTGATTGAAGCAATTATAATATTGTATGTAGTGTGTTTTGCAAGCTATTATTCAAATAAATAAATGTCTAATTTTTTATACCCGAAATATCTTATTACATGGGTCACTATTTGTGCTATAAATAGTGTTTATAGCCCCACCATTTTCCTTCAAATCAATCATTTACCACAAAACTCTTAATATACATACAATACTAACTACTAAGTCCTCACTCACCTAGAGCACGAGTAAGATGAGTAATATCAGAAACCATAGATTCAAGCCAAATTATAGTTCGTTGAATAATTCATGTTGTGCGAGATCAAATTGACGTGGTGTGATTGGTGTTTCAATCCTGTCATCTTCTTTGTTGCATGTTTATAAAGGGGCCTATATAGTATATTTGTATTTTTTTTCTGATCTGATCTAATATATAGATTAGAATATTTTTTATTTTAATGTTATTGTTTTGTATTTTTTTATTTTAATGGGGTTGCAGTATACTTGGTGGAGAATAATCTTTTGGTGAGTCTCAAAGTAATCTTTTGGAGTTGCAGTATACTTGGTGGAGAATAATCCTTTGAAAAACGGGGTTGCAGTATACACGCGTAAAATACTACAATTGCTTGGGGTAGGAGGCTGATAATTGTATGAGTAAGTGCTATTTATCATTATCAATCCCCATTTTCCACATGCAATGTACATAACATCATATGTACTAAACTCCGATCCACTCAACTAATCTTATACTGTTATTTTCTTTGGGACATGGACCTTCCTGATATCCTTGCATATTAAGATTTGTACTAGGAGAGTTTGTTGTTTTTAAGTGAGTAACTATCTATTTGTTAGCACTCAATTTGTACCTAAAGTTTTTTTTGGGTATGTGCAGGAGTTCCTCATCATGTTCACTGCCCTTAGTCAATAAAGTCAACATGTAAATAGGGTATAAGATAAATCAATCCTCCAAAACCTTTTTTGTAGTCAACGACAGAAAAAATATGTTTCTTAGCTTTATTCAATGTGGCAAAACAGGATTCAAACCATCTTAAGATAAGTTAAACATCTAACTATTGTCTAAACAATGATATATTTATATATTTTTCGTCAATACAATATACATGTTATATTGTCAATCTTTCTTAAGTTTCTTTATTTTGAATTTAACGTTTCAATATTTGATTATTGATAAGGATAATTCTTCAATATCATCTGTATACAAAAGCTCAGATTTTTAATTGGAGCACCAACAACACCACACCAACACAGTCGTAGCGCAGACAAAGCAGCAACAACGTAGAGGCTAAAGAAAGAGTTATGGCTTAAGTTGATGATTTTGAGAAGAAACGGGAAGTAATTGTTTTTAGTAATATGCCACTCTTCAAGTTTTTATGCGTTGAAAGGTTGTATGTTAGTTATTGCTAGAATATATGCATATATTCAGCTTTATTGTATATATCTTATTAGTTAGTATATATTTAGTTACCTTATTTGTTGCAGATTAGTTGGCTAATTTGTAGCCTAACATTAGTTACATTACTATTGTAACTCTGTAACTTTGTATATATGTTTATTGTATTTTCAATAAAATCATCATGGGTTTGATTTCCTTCATGGTATCAATAAAATCATCATGGGATGGATTTTCAACAAAAATATTCTGACATTTATACATATCATGTATCTATGTTCTATCATCATCTTGGATGCCACATCCAATTGATTCTTATACGATTTTATGTTTTTTGATGTTCTGCATGACCAATTAGAAAACCAAAAATTCGGCCTATAAAAACGGGGCTTTATAATTCTTTGACATCTAATTCAAAAAAAATATTCAATTATGACATTTAAGGCAAACATCGACAAAAATGACTAATTTGGCTGAAAATTATCAAATGCTATTTATTAGATTGTTAAATCTAAAACAACCAACTATTATATTTTATTATTTTGCTTAATTTAAAAAAACTTTTTAAGACTTTGATGTCAGCAACCAACCAATTTTATTAGGGTTTACGAAGTGTATTTCGCCGGTCTTTTTTGTAATTACGAGGTCAACACCTAATTTATTTTTTCACTTCACTTTCTCCTTTTTCCTTCATCTTTCGGCTTTTATTGTTTTTGGCAATACTTTTATTATTTTTGACATGACATGTATTAACTAATATGGATTTAGACAAAGAAGAGAAAAAAATTAAAGTACATTTTGTATCTTAGGAAGTTATAATTTATCAAACGATATTATAATTCAAACATATTTTAACATTTCGGGAACATATAATATGCCTAATTTTTGTGTTTCTTCAATTATTCTCGCATTTAGTAAAGTTTCCATATATTGCTTCGATTTAATGAATCACCAATATCCTTTAAATATTTGTTATATTATTTGTATACATAATACAAAACCGTTTTTTAAAATAAGGAATGTTTTCCTATTAATTGAGTTATTCACAATGGGAAGGTTTTTGAGGTTTTTTTATTATATATACTCATAAAGGTTGACATTATGAAGTACACCCAAAATATTCGAACATAATTTTAAGAACTATAGAGTTTGTTGCAATGAAGAGAAAATCCTCCACAAACCAAAACAATTCGGCCATTAAAAAGAGGTCATCACCTAAGCGCAATCTTTTCAACCGTTTGCCTAATGAGATCACAATCAGCATCCTTGGACGCGTTGCTTCTCAACAACCTTTCGGTTTGTTCAGTTGCAAATTAAGGTATGTTTAATATTAGCAATTGATAACTGTGTAATTCATGACAAATTATACTTAAACATTTTTTTTTCTTCATTAGTTGCAAGATTCTATATATCCTCTCAGATGACGAACATGTCATGCAAAAAGTTTCCATTGAAACTATAATAGATCGTATATGGCTGCTGAATTGTAATGCTAAGATGTTCTTTAGAAGATGTCATGAGGTCAATAATCCGGATGCACTAACACGTTATGGCTTGGTAAGTGATTTATAATTAGTTGTATGTATTTTCTAACAAAAGGTTATATTACATTTAGATATATTTATTGGCGAATTAACTAATAAAATTATATATTAGATTATACGAATAATTACATAAATTAAATACTTTAAAAACGCTTTTATTATGTTTCGACTTATTATGTTTCGAATTATACACGAATTAAATACTTTGTAAACGCTCATGTAAAAAAAATACATTTTCAACAATTTGTAAATGCTTTCTTAGTAGTATAGACTAATTATGTTTCGAATTATATAAAAATTAAAATTTTTATGAATTATCTCTTTAATATTATGCTTAAAAATTTTAGTCCTAACACTATCATATATGTATATATATATATGTATATATATATATGTATATATATATATATGTATATATATATATATGTATATATATATATATGTATATATAGGTTAAAAGTAACAAATAATTTTTGTAGTTTCTTTTATATATATCGACTCATAAACTACACACTATACTTGGCCCTATTGTTATTACATGTGTATAAAAGTCCGTACCTAAAAGTTTCGTTTCTGCTTTTATGCAGGTACAAATTTTTACCCATAATAACTACAATAATGGAGTGTGTAGCTTGATTGAAGCCACGAAAGTTGGACACACAATGTCATGTTATTTGCTGGGTCTAATTCGGCTAGCTTCCCAGTACAAAGTTGATAGAGAGGGTGTGGTCTCTATATGCTAAGAAGAACACTTAAACAACTTAAGACGGAGTCTATTATTCAATGTAGATGGATCTTTAGGAAGATGTTAAACACTATATGGATAAGAAACAGATTGTATATGGCAGACAAGCCACCGTTTATTTGTCATACAAATGAAAAGCATCATATGAAGGGCGATATGTGGGTTGTAGAAGATTTCTACTCCTTGCTTGATGGTTATGACAATTTGGACTGTTATGTTTGCAAATGCGATCGAGAAATTCGATTTTTCTTCACGATGATGAAGTAGAAGGGCAATGATGAATTCATTTAAAGTTTGTTATTCAATATGTCGGTTTTTTTATTAATATGAATAAATAATTTTCGATTCAATAAATTAGGCATGAATTCTATTTTGTACTTTGAATGACTCAATTTATATGATTTTATGATTATTGTGTGTTTTCTTATTTTTAGTTAAATCTTGATTATATTACATGTTACTTTTAATTTATTGTACATAAGTTATAAATGTGTCACTAAATAACTATATAATTGTTTGTACGTATTAACTGGAATATATATGATACAAATTTTATAATTCAAACCAAAATTAAGTACTTTTAAATCGTATTAGAAAAAAAAAGTCGCATAATAAAATTTTCTTAAACTTAAAAAGAATAATTTATCATTTAATAAAAAAAAAGTTTGAATGAGTTGGATATATTTTTGATCAATATTACAAATGATTTTATTTTAAAAAGAATAATTTTTCATTTTAAAAAGTTCTACATTATGCGATTTTATACTACATGAAGAATAATAAATAAAGAATAATTTATCATTCGATTTTTTATCAATAATTTTCGATTCAATAATTTTCGATTTAATATTGCAAATGAGAAATTCAACTTTTTTAAATGATAAAAAGAATAATTTATCATTTAAAAAAGTCGCATAATAAAAAAGTCGCATAAATTCACTATACTTGGCCCTATTGTTATTTGGTTTTTAATATTATTATTTATTTGTACTAATATTTTTGGTATTAACTTTTAAAAAAACTACAAAAATTATTAGTTAGTTTTAATAACTTCTTCCATAATATTTAAATATTTGTTATTCCACCTAATAAAGAATAAATACAAGTATATTTTTGCTGAGCTTCATGGACGCTTATTCAGGTTTTCATCTGATGTTATGGTTTTATATAGTGTTTTTCCCCCTGTATTTGAGCTAAAATGTGTATCAATGGTTCTCTTAGGAGCCATTTTATGCTAACTCTCTCCATCTAGTTGTGGTTTTCTGTTCTGTGTCTGATTGCAGGTTTTAGGGAGTTATCTCTCTATTTTCTACCACTATCTGACCATTTCACTGGACTGGAGAGGTTCGAAGACATATTTGATGAGTTCCGAAGTCCCGAGCATGCTTTCCGAGGCCCTGGACAAAAGTAGAAGTGAAGCCTTGGCGTTTGAAGCCAAAGAATGAAGTATCGGACCTGAGCCCGATTGGATCGGGCACCACACGCCCGATCGGGCGTTCAACTCCATCAGTGTCCAAAGTTAGACTTGTTGCGGGCCCGATCGGGCGACGTTGCCCGATCGTTGTATCGTTGTCCAGCCCGATCGGGCAGCCGCCCGACTTCACCGGGCGTTATCCCATGTTCTTGCTATGATCATGTTCGAAGCGCGCGCTAACTCTTGGCGAGCCCGACTTCATCGGGCGAGGCACCGGCCAAGATCGGGCGATAGGCGATACCATACATGCGGAGCCGTCTTGCGCGCCGAACATCGACGCCCGACATCATCGGGCGAGGCGGCCCGACTTCATCGGGCGCGGTCGCCTTTGAGCGCTGCTACTATTTTTGGTGCCCGACTTGATCGGGCTTAGTTGGCCCGATCGGGCAACGGCCTCCGCGCGCTCATTTAATGATTTTAGGCCAGTTAGTATAAATAGGGATTTGAAAACTTTTATTAGGATCTTTGTTTTATCTTTGTTTTAGCTCTTATTTTCTCATAGTTTCTCTCAAGAACCCTAGCTTTTTACTACTCTTCATTGTGATTCAAGATTGAACCTTTGGATTATTCGCAAGTTTAATATAGTTCATTAATTTGGTAATCTTCTTCCTTGTTCTTTTCATTATTATTTGCTTCTCTATTATTGATTAGATTAGTTTCTTAGTTATTTGCAATAGTTCAAAGTATGGATTTTTATATGGAATTTGTTATTGTTTTCTCAAGTATGAGTGAGTAGTTTTATTTCTAGGATTGTGGGGATCTATGTATGCAATGAGGGATTGATAGATTAGTATAATTACCCTATATTTCAATTGTTTCCCGTGATTGAATCGTTCATGCTAGATTTATGAATTAGGCCCGATTTGTACTTCTATTATCGCAATATTGAATCCGCCGAGAGGAGAGATTTCGTATAGGCTTTCAATCATTAGGCATAGTGATCCTTGACCATGCAGAGCGGCTACGTGATCTTTGAGGGAGGTAATGTTCGAGAGAAATTACATGTGCCCTAGATAAATTGACTTATTGGGTAGTTATTATTCGTCTCGATTTCCCGAATTGTATGCATAGTGATCCATAGTCCTAGTTCTTTATTAATTGATTCATACCTTCATATTTAGTTCTATCATTTGCCTATTAGTTTAGTCACACACCCATTTTCAACTGATTTAGTTAGTATAATATTAGAATTCAGATACAATAATATAACTTTCTCCCGTGGATTCGATCCCGGCTTCCCGACTACTTGTTAGTGGACTTTAGGTTATTTTTGATAAGGTGATACGACTTTAGCCTGTCAAATTTTGGCGCCGTTGCCGGGAGACGGTTTATTTTTATTTTGTCCGAATTATAGTATTACACTAACCTCTACTCAAGAACACCTGTTCTTTGGAGCATCTCACGTTTGTTTTAGTGTTTTTAGTGTATGAGCAGGAAATTGAAATCCTCACATCTCATTCCATTTGATCCGGAGATTGAAAAGACGCTCGTAGACTCCAAAGCAAGCTAAGCAAGCAAAGTTGGCTGCAGGGACACCTTCCCAAAAGACAACTTCTCCACCATCTTCACCACAACAAAGCTTCCCTGTATCACCTATTACTGCTAGAATGGGTGACGAAACTAAACCGACTTTCAGAGACTATGCACAACCATCTCCTGATAATGTGCCCACCGGGGTACGGTTGCCTACTATTGCTGCTGCAAACTTTGAAATTAAGTCTCATGTTCCGAATATGGTTCGAATAACCAGTCTTGCGGTTACCATCCGAAGACCCCAATCGGCACTGCGGCGATTTTCACAATGTTGTGCTACTCGAAACAAGTGGTGTTACTGCCGATGAGATGAAACTCATCTTATTTGGTTTTTCTCTGCGTGATAAAGCTCTATTTTGGTATAATAAGCTGCCTTCCACCATCACCACCGGGCCGAGCTCTCAAAGATTTTTCTCATCAAGTGGTACCCTTACCAAAAGACTGCAGATATGCGTCATGAGATAGTGACTTTCACCCAGGATCCCGGAGAGTCACTATATGAAGCTTGGGAAAGATTCAAAGATCCGCAGCGTCTTTGCCCCCATCATGGTTTTGACAAGTGGTATCCGTGCCACATTTTCTACACTAGAGTTGATGCGGATACGAGACGGGTAATTGATGGAGCGACGGCGGGTTTTTCATGGATAAGGTCGAGATGAAGGGCATGAACTTCCGGAGAAACTCGCTTCGCACCAAGCGTCTACTATTCGTTCTTCTATGACGAAGGGAGGTAAACATGATGTTGAAGCCATTTCTTTATCGACCGGACAACTAGCCGCTCTTCACCGAAAAATTGATTCTTTGAAGCTAGGTAACAATTCCTCCCCTCATATGAGTGTCAATGCTATGGCTAGTGTTTCGGGTACAATGCTTTCATCCGTGACGCTTGTGGGATAGCTGGACATAACTCTCAAGAGTGCCCCTCTCTCTCACATTCTAGTGAGCCCGTGCACGCATTACGGTCACCACACAAGCCCCGGTTTGATCCCTACTCCAATACATATAATACTGGATGCGAGATCATCCAAATCTCTCGTATAGGAGTAATAACGTGATGAATCCGCAACAACAACATTACCCTCAACAACAACAATATCAACCACAAGCTCCTCCCGGTTATCGAGAGAACTCGGTTCAACAAAGATCATTCTACACCACCTCCGGACCCACTATTCTTGAACTCAAAAGTTTAATGTTGCAGATGCGAAAGGTATTATTTCCTTTCAAGCGAATACCGGGTCTTAATTTGAGAGCCCGCATGCTCGAAATAAGCTGCAAGGGACACATAATAAGATGTTGGAGTCACAAATAGCTCACCTGGCTAGTTCCTCTGCTAATAGGCCATCCGGGTCCTTGCCGTCACAACCAATGCAACCTAGGGACACCGCTAATGCTATCACCCTTCGCAGGGAGTGCGATGCGATGCTCCGGCAATGATAGAGGTGGAATCACCAAGTGCTAAGAAACCACGGGAAGTGCCCGAGGATGCCGAACCTCAAGCGAGCAAGGAGCCGCAGATAAGACTAAGGAGGTGACTAAGGAGAAAACGTGCCTCCGGTGATCAAGCTACCATTCCCCGAGCGGATGCTCAAGAAGAAGCTCGACCACCGGATGTTAAGTTTTTAGAGGTGGTAAAGAATCCGCAGTAACAGTTCCTTTTACCGAATTATTAAATCAAGTGCCCGCTTATTCTAAATTTTTGAAAGAACCGCTGAGGAGGAAGCGGACTCTCAATGAGGTGGAGACCGTGGCTTTTATCGCGAATGCGGTGCTCTTTTTACAAAACCAGCCTCCACCCAAATTGAAAGATCCAGGGAGTTTTTCCATCCCCCGTCACATTGGCACCATATTTATTGACAAAGCTTTATGTGATTTAGGTGCCGGTGTGAGTGTCATGCCTCTTTCTATCTCGTAAGCAAACCGAACATGGGTGAATTAAAATGTACTACCATTACTCGCAAATGGCCGACCGTTCGTGAAATACCCCCTAGGTATATTAGAGGACGTTCCTGTTAGAGTAGGTAAATTCTTTATCCCCGTGGACTTTGTTATATTAGACATGGCCGAAGACACTCAAACACCCATTATCCTTGGGAGACCTTTCCTCCATACCTGGGCGGTGATAGATGTTAAGAGCGGGAAACCGACACCGATCGCGGGGGATGATAAGGTCATGTTTAGCCTAAACAATGTGCCTAAAAGCCCAATGCTAGAGGAATCATGTTATAGAGTTGATATTATAGATTACCCCCTCTCCCATGATATTTCACATGATGTGCTTGTCGAGTCTATTGCGGTGATGAGCATTTTCTAACGGTCTTACGAGACTCCCAACAAGACCATTGGCTATAGCACCGATGACTTGACAGAATAAGCCCCGACCATAATGAACACCGCATTCATCGACATGAGGGCCACCACACCAGCTCTACACCGACGCGGGTGCAAACGTGGTCCAACATGTGGCTACTAAACTTCTCGATCCAGCCGATGGGCGGCGATGCCCATGTCCCTTTCCTTTCCCTTGTTGCAATGAGGCCATTGCCAAGTTCAATGGGGAGGATTTCGTAAGTATTAGTAGTGTTTTTCTTTTTGTTTTTTATGTTTTCCTTTTGTTTTCTTGCTTTTTAGGATAGTTAAGGTAGTTTAATCGCTTTAAAAAAAAAAAAAAAAAAAAAAATTGAAAAATCACAAAAATACGAGTTGAATCCGAATAGTTTGATTGCTTCCCCGTGCCCCGAACTTATTGTGAAAAATAATTTAACTCAAAAATTTGATAGTTGGGCATTTGTGATTGGGACGTTGTGATGTGATCTTTGACCGCCTTGATCTTGAGTGAATTCCGATGATAAAGTGCCTATTTTAACCGCATGCTTGAATTGGTTAGATTGTGAGGATTCATTCTAGCCCTCGGATTTATCTCTATGTCCGATATATTCTTGTGTGTTAGTTCCTCGTAGCATTCTTATCTTGGTTTTGGCATTGTACTCGTTGAAGTTCTGGTAACTTTAGGCATGTCCTGTGATAGAGGCGTTCATTTGTCTAATTTTAAGCCTCAGAGTTGTTTAATGATTTTTCCCCCCAGCCCCGCTTGAGCCTAATGACTTATTTTTGGATCTATATTAAACCACATTACACACCTTGAGCCTTTACATTGACTATTGTCCCAAGCCTGGCTTGGGGGAGCATTTGTTAAGTTTATATCATATTGTGTGGTTGATTCCGTAGGGCGGTTGGAAAATAAGGATATGGTTGTACAAAGAAAGAAAAAGAAAAATAAAGTGAAAGAAAGAAAGAAAAAATTTGATAGTGAAAAATTTGAAAAATTTCTATGATCTTCACTCGTTAACTTTCAAAAGTGTTGGAAATTATGTTGAAAATGACAGCTTATTGGTTGGTTCGTGAAACTTCAAAAGTTGGTTATTATCTTGGTTATGTTCTTGTTGCCATGGGAGTTGTTTTGACCACACTTAGTCCTACTAGTGTTTTTTGCTCCCCTTTCTTGGCTTTTCCACCACATTTCCTAAATAATTTCCGTACCTTTACCCGAGCCCCATTACAACCCTGATAAAGACCTTTTGAGCACATGTTTGATTGTATATTGGAATAATACCGAGTCAATATGCCAAAGTTGAAGATTAAGTTTGTTATTTGAGTCGACTCGATTAGGATGAGCGATATTATACCTTTTAAACACATGAGAGTGTGAGTGGGAAGGGCTATTATGGTTGGGTTGGTGAGCGATCGGGCACATATTTTGCCCGCCACAAAATTGAGAGGAGGACACCTCGGTGAGCACCTTTTCAAGATTTGCATGATATGTAGGGCGGCTACGTTTGATGGTTTACTTTAGTGATTGGTAGTCGGGTGATCGAGCAACCGAACTTGAATTTTGCTTGCTTGAATGATTTTGAGTTGGAAATAATTGAGTTTAAACTTTTCCATCCGAGGGTGAAGCAATCCTATTCTTATTCCTACTATGCTTTGCTTGAGGACAAGCAAAGGTTTAGCTTGGGGGAGTTTGATGTTATGGTTTTATATAGTGTTTTTCCCCCGTATTTGAGCTAAAATGTGTATCAATGGTTCTCTTAGGAGCCATTTTATGCTAACTCTCTCCATCTAGTTGTGGTTTTCCGTTCGTGTCTCGATTGCGGGTTTTAGGGAGTTATCTCTCTATTTTCTACCACTATCCGACCATTTCACTGGACTGGAGAGGTTCGAAGACATATTTGATGAGTTCCAAGTCCCGAGCATGCTTTCCGAGGCCCCGGACAAAAGTAGAAGTGAAGCCTTGGCGTTTGAAGCCAAAGAATGAAGTATCGGACCCGAGCCCGATTGGATCGGGCACCACACGCCCGACGGGCGTTCAACTCCATCGTGTCCAAAGTTAGACTTGTTGCGGGCCCGATCGGGCGACGTTGCCCGATCGTTGTATCGTTGTCCACCCGATCGGGCGAGTCGGCCCGACTTCATCGGGCGTTATCCCATGTTCTTGCTATGATCATGTTCGAAGGCTGCGCGCTAACTCTGCGAGCCCGACTTCATCGGCGAGGCAGCCCGACAAAGATCGGGCGATAGGCGATACCATACATGCGGAGCCGCCTTGCGCCGAACATCGACGCCCGACATCATCGGGCGAGGCGGCCCGACTTCACCGGCGCGGTCGCCTTGAGCGCCTACTATTTTTGGTGCCCGACTTGATCGGGCTTAGTTGGCCCGATCGGGCAACGGCCTCCGCGCGCTCATTTAATGATTTTAGGCCGCTTAGTATAAATAGGGATTTGAAAACTTTTATTAGGATCTTTGTTTTATCTTTGTTTTAGCTCTTATTTTCTCATAGTTTCTCTCAAGAACCCTAGCTTTTTACTACTCTTCATTGTGATTCAAGATTGAACCTTTGGATTATTCGCAAGTTTAATATAGTTCATTAATTTGGTAATCTTCTTCCTTGTTCTTTTCATTATTATTTGCTTCTCTATTATTGATTAGATTAGTTTCTTAGTTATTTGCAATAGTTCAAAGTATGGATTTTTATATGGAATTTGTTATTGTTTTCTCAAGTATGAGTGAGTAGTTTTATTTCTAGGATTGTGGGGATCTATGTATGCAATGAGGGATTGATAGATTAGTATAATTACCCTATATTTCAATTGTTTCCTGTGATTGAATCGTTCATGCTAGATTTATGAATTAGGCCGATTTGTACTTCTATTATCGCAATATTGAATCGCTTCGAGAGGAGAGATTTCGTATAGGCTTTCAATCATTAGGCATAGTGATCCTTGACCATGCGAGAGCGGCTACGTGATCTTTGAGGAGGTAATGTTCGAGAGAAATTACATGTGCCCTAGATAAATTGACTTATTGGGTAGTTATTATTCGTCTCGATTTCCGAATTGTATGCATAGTGATCCATAGTCCTAGTTCTTTATTAATTGATTCATACCTTCATATTTAGTTCTATCATTTGCCTATTAGTTTAGTCACACACCCATTTTCAACTCGATTTAGTTAGTATAATATTAGAATTCAGATACAATAATATAACTTTCTCCCTGTGGATTCGATCCTGCCTTCCCTGACTACTTGTTAGTGGACTTTAGGTTATTTTTGATAAGGTGATACGACTTTAGCCTGTCATCATCAAATCCCAATGTGGCCAGAGGATCAGGACAAAACGTCCTTCATTACTGAAAAAGGGTGTATGGGTGGGTGAGGATGCCATTCGGCTGCGCAATGCCCGGCCACTTTTCAAAGATTGATCAATAATGTTTTTCAGCCGCGATTGGGACGAAACATGGAGGCATATATTGACGATATGATAGTCAAGAGCCGTCAAGAGGAAATCCATGTTGGTGATTTGAGAGAAACTTTTGAAACTCTCGGGAAATACAAGTTAAAGCCGAACCCAAAAAATGTGTCTTTGGGGTCTTGTCAGGGAAGTTTTTAGGTTTCTTGGTGGACCAGAGGGGTATAGAGGCTAATCCCGAAAAGATTCAAGCTATTCCAGATATGAAGTCTCCTTCAAAGACAAAGGAAGTGCAGAGACTGACGGGTTGCTTGGCTGCCCTTGGACGTTTCTTGTCTAAGTCAGGTGACAAGTGCCATCACATCTTTGCCACGATCAAGAAAAAGGCCAAGTTTGAATGGACAGCAGAGGCAGAGCAAGCCCTTCAGCGCGTCAAAGATCACCTTCGGCAGCTTCCTAGGTTGGTCAGTCCAGCTGAAGGGGAGAAGTTGTTTGTATACTTGGCTGTATCCACGCAAGCTGTGAGTGCCGTCCTGTTGGCTGAAAGAGACTTTGTCCAAATTCCCATATACTTTGTGAGTCACGTGCTCAAAGATGCGGAAAACAGGTATACTCCAGTCGAGAAGTTTGGATTGGCCCTAGTCATGGCCAGCAGAAAGTTGAGGCCATATTTCTTGGCGCACAGTATAATTGTGTACACTGATCAGCCTTTGAAGCAAGTTCTACAGAAGATGGAAGCTGCTGGACGAATGCTAAAATGGGCGGTGGAGCTTAACATGTTTGATATATCTTTTGAACCAAGGAAAGCCATTAAAGGGCAAGCCTTGGCAGACTTTATAGTTGAGCTTACTCGGCCAGCCATAGAGCCGATATCTGATCCAGCAAGAGGAAGAAGGCATTGGACGCTCATGGTTGATGGGTCGTCCACAGTCAATGGATGTGGAGCAGGAATCATTTGTCAATCTCCCGAAGGGGACAAGTTTGAATATGCATTAAGATTCCAGTTCAGAGCGTCCAATAACGAAGCTGAATATGAGGCACTCTTAGCTGGAATCAAAATGTGCAAGGCGGCTGGAGCTGTTGAGATCGAGGCCAAATCGGACTCCCTCTTAGTTGTCAGCCAAGTTAATGGAGATTTTGAATGTAAAGAAGCATCAATGAGCAAATACATGCGACTGATCAAAGATGAGATAGAGCCACTAAATCGATTTGTCCTCGACCAAGTTCCAAGGTCAGAAAATCATCAAGCAGATGCTCTCTCGAAATTGGCCAGCTCGGCTGAAGGTGATGTGCCAAGAATAGTTTTTTGGGAAGTCAAACCTAAAAAGAGCATCGACCAAGAGCGAGATTATGTTTCTCGGCCGGGAGGCTATGCCGGATGGAGCCGATCATAGAATACAAGAAGACGGGACGATTGCCTTCAGATCCTGTAGAGGCTGAGTATGTGAAGGCTAGAGACAAGTGGTTTGAGCTATGGGACGAGACACTTTACAAGAAGTCATTCAATCGGCCTCTGCTCAAGTGCGTCACCAGAGAAGATGGTCTGGAAGTTCTGAAAGAACTCCATGAAGGAGCATGTGCTTCCCACATTGGGGGAAAAGCTTTAGGGGAGAAGGCTTTACGGACGGGGTACTACTGGCCTACCTTAAAGGAGGATGCTTTGGTCTATGCAAAGAAGTGTGACAGTTGTCAGAAGCATGGAAATGTGCATCAGAAGCCGTCCAACTACTTAACCCCTATCTTGTTCCCTCTGCCTTTTGCCAAATGGGGCATGGATATCCTAGGACCTTTCCCTGTGGCCGCGGGGCAAAAGAAGTTTGTGATAGTGGCAGTGGACTACTTCACTAAATGGATGGAGGCAGAGGTCATGCGAGGAATAAAAACAAACGACGTCAAGGGCTTCATCTGGAAAAGCATTATAACTCAATTTGGCATGCCTCAGTCAATCGTCTTTGATAATGGTCCACAGTTCGAAACGTCTAAGCTGAAAGAGTGGCTGTCAGAAAGAGAAATCAAAGCTCACTTTGCGGCAGTCGCCCACCCACAAGCTAATGGGCAAGTCGAGTCCTTCAACAAGATTCTATCAAATGGAATCAAGAAGAAGCTGGATAATGCCAAAGGACAGTGGGTTGAAGAACTGCAATTGGTGTTATGGTCCATTAGAACAACCCCTAAGAACTCTACAGGCGAGACACCTTTCATGTTAGTATATGGCACTGAAGCCGTCTTGCCCATTGAGGTTGAAGAGCCCACCCTACGAGAGTCATGTTATACACAGAGGATGCCAACTGGGCCGCATTGCGCACGGCTTTGGACCAAGTCCCAGAAGTCAGGGGCAATGCCTTGCTAAGAATGCAATTGTACAAACTGCGAATGGCTCGGGAGTTTAACAAAAGAGTTGTTAGACGACCGCTCAAGGTGGGGGATCTTGTTCTAAGAAAGATGGAAGCGGTTGGACGAGCTAAAGAGTTGGGGAAGCTAACACCAAATTGGGAAGGACCTTATCTGATTGTCCAGGAGATACGTAGTGGGACTTTTCGTCTACAAGATCTAGATGGACGACCTATTCAGCGTACTTGGAATTCAGACAACTTAAAGAAGTACCACGTCTAACTCAGATCTTCGTCAGATACTTGTAGGGTACTTTGTAGTTACTCCAAAGTGCCACGGCACATGTTAGTAAGAAAAGAAGTGTATACATGCATGTTGGCATTCAGCCAAGCAAAATCCATATAATACAATTCCTACCTTCTTATCTCTTTGTTTATTTTCACAAAGTTACTTCACTTTGGGGTATTAAATCAGTTACTCGTCTAAAAGTGACAATAACTTGGACAAAAATACAAACAAAAGCAGAACGTCAAAATTGCTCGCTTTTACGCCGAACATCACTCCCTCAAAGAGACCGGCCAAAAATTATAATGCATATATGGCCGCCAAACTGACAAAACCTCTAGTAAGAGTAACGTCAAAGTCTCTGAGAGAAAGGCGGCCTGAAATAAGACCTTAGTAAAGGATACTTACTTTCAAAAGCACGGACAGCTAAGTAGTCCAGACCCTAGTAAGGGATCGCTACTTAATGACGAGTGTTGCTCCCTCAAGGAAGCCGGCTAAAACATGCTTTGAACATGTATCTCAAGTCGTCCATCAACTTCAGCAGGCTCAGCCAAGGATGGCCGCTCTCCTTCTTGGACTTTGGCTCTCCCTCCATGTGCGGTTGAGCTAAGCCCAAGAAAGGGGGGATGATAGAAGCCTATAGGAGGAGCTAAAGAGAGCAGGTCGTCCAAAAACCAGGACCTAGCCAATAGATTCATCTGTGATGGTTTTATAGTGCAGGACGAATGTTGGTAGCTCGAGAAAAACGGCATGAAAGTGGTTCGTCCACAACTCAAACGTGCATTGGCCGTCTTCCCTCTTTGGGCAGGATTCGTCTAATCAAGTAGATCGTCCAAAAATCAAGGACGATTATCAACAAATACTTGGATATTTCATCAAATAACTGGTAATCGTCCAAGGGCAAGGATGGCAATCTTCTCGATCGTCAAAGGGCAAGGAACAGGTGTTACAAGATTGTATTATTTATATAAGGCAGATCGTCTAATAGTTCAGGACGAGTCTATTCTTAAAACAGCGGCAAGGATGTTCAACGATCATGACGAAGTTGATATTATACTTGGTCAAATTGGAATTTACGAAAATAAGAGAAGCAATTGGCAAAAAGTTCTTCATATATATCAATAGCAAAAATTTACAACTTAAGGCTACTGAAGAGCTAAGATTACAACGGCAGACAAGCCAAGAAACTTAGAAAAATAAACCTAAAGCTAGGCTTCATCTTCAGCGCGTGTTTCTTGGTTGTCCTCGGGCTTCTCATCCTCGTCTTCGTCTTCAGGCCCCCCACCCTCGGCTGCAGCCTCGTCGTCCGACTCTAAGAATTCCGGAGGTTCCTCGGCGCATACCATAGCCCGATGGACACTCTGTTGGTATTCCAGACGACGCACAAAGCTGGGAACCTCATCAGCCTCAGCCAGCATCTCGAAGGCCTTGACGGCCCAGCCTTTAGACGTTTCGATGACTTGCTCCAACCCTTCCTTGGCATCATCGAAGGCCTTGGCCGCCTGGCTCTCTAGACGGGCAGTTCTCGCCCTTAGAAGAATATTCTCCTTCCTTAGCTGCGCGGCGGCGAGAAGGGCGGCATTTCTTTCATCCCTTAGATCAGTGGAGACAGCATCAATAACCATCTTCAGACGGTCCTGTTCCTTGAACATGTCATTAATAGTAACAAGATAATTCTTGTTTTCTGACTCCAGAAGAGCTGATCTTTCCTCCAAAGCCTCCAAAGATTGACGATGTAGTGTATTGGCCATCTCAATATCATGGATGGCCTTGTCGCCTGCCGTAGTCGCCATATGGACGAGCTGTTTATTCTCTTTCCTTAGCTCTCTCGCCCAGTCTTCAGTCAGCATACTGCGAGCAAGAAGCTAAAACAATGAAAACAAATCAAGTTATTAGACGAGTTAAAGAGTCAAAATTTGTACAAGTATAAAACAAAGCCGGCATAAAATAATACCTCGGCAGCAAGCTGAGACATGTAGCCCATATGCCTGGCAGACGCTCCCCTTAAACCTTTAATGTAGGATTCAGGATAACATTTGAAGAGCTCCTGCTTAAGCCGCTCTTTTTCCAGCCTTGACATTTTTGCGAAAGCAGGAGAAGACTCCTCGTCCGAATCAGCGAGGGGAGGAGTTGGGGGAATAGCAGGGCCTTTACCCTTTTCTGAAAGAGGGGGAGAGTCAGTTATCTTGATAGGAAAGACGATGGCTTGTCTATTGGACGGACTCATGGACCGTCCACCGACCCGCATCGTCCTAACTATGTTGGGGTAATACGACTCACTAGACGAAAGTGATGTCGTCCTAACAGCTAGAGGCATCTGTGGCACCAGCTTAGCCACCAAGCCGCTGAACCCTGGGATAGTTCTCGGCGGCGGTTCCGGTTCCGTTCAACCACAGCCAAGGCGGACTGAGGTTGACCTCGGTAGAATCGGCCGGCAAAATGCTGAGTGGAACAGCTGCATGCGCACCCTTTCCTTCCTCGGCCGGGCCAACAGTCGAAGGGTCCCTTTTAAGAGCCTTGGCTTGTGGGGGAGGCATGCTTTTCTCCCCACTCTCGCCAGCAGGAGCCGTCTTATCCGCCTTCTTCCTTGTAAAGCCCTTAGGCTTCTTTGCTGAAGGCTGGTCAGCGGCGGTAGTTGGCCTCTTTTTGGACGAGGACGACTTCCCAGGTGGAAGTTTGTTTGTAGGAGCATTTTTCTGCAAAAAATTAAAGGCATCAGATCGATCGTCCAAGGAACAAAAATAAATACTTTTACAAAACATCCAGACGAGTATGGCCCCAAGAAGGTGACCGTCCAATTATGGACGTTCTTCTATGGCTGACCCTCGTCCAAAAATTGGATACAAAAATCCAGACGAGTATGGTCCCAGAGAATGGTCCACCCATCAAAATCAAAAATCACAGTAGGTCCCGAAGTGACCGTCCAATTATGGACGTTCTTCTATGGCTGACCCTCGTCCAAAAATTGGATGCAAAAATCCAGACGTGTATGGCCCCAAGGAGGTGACCGTCCAAGTCTGGACGTTCTCCTTCTTTTGGTGACCCTCGTCCAAAAAATTGGACACCAATTTTTGGACGAGCATGGTCCTAAGAAGGTGACCGTCCAAGTCTGGACGTTCTCCTTCTTTGGGTGGCCCTCGTCCAAAAATTGGACACCAATTTTTGGACGAGCATGGTCCTAAGAAGGTGACCGTCCAAGTCTGGACGTTCTCCTTCTTTGGGTGGCCCTCGTCCAAAATTTAGACACCAATTTTTGGACGAGTATGGTCCCAAGAAGGTGACGGCGTTCTCCTTCTTTGGGTACCCTCGCCAAAAATGGACACCAATTTTGGGCCGAGTATGTCCCAAGTCCGGGACGTTCTCCTTCCTTGGGTGACCCTCGTCCAAGAAGTTTGGATGGCAATTCCGGACGAGCTCCTATGGTACTCGGCAAAAAAAAAAAAAAAAAAAAAAAATTAATATCCAATGTTTCGGCCCTTTTCTCGGCACTACTCTTTGCATACTCCTTCCACAGATTATCTGTAAATTTGGACATGCTGATTTTCCCCGTCCAAGATGCTTTGAGGCGTTGTCTAGCCGAGTCTGCAAATAAGGACAAAAATGTGTTCGTCAAATGAATTATGGACGAAGAGTTTTACTTGAAGATTTTAAATATACCTTTATCTTGACCAACCGCAAAGCCAGCCGACGACCAAGAAGTCGTCTTGGTAAAACATTTCCTTAAAGGGTATCCAGTTAGATGGCCCCTTAAAAGATCGTTGGCCGGGCCTGGAGTACTCCTTCACTCTGAAGTACTCCACCACCTCCTCGTCAAAGTCGTCCTCCAACTCCAGCCAAGACTGCTTCCGCCCAGTATTAGTGACGGATCTATTATAATATCTATAGCTCTCTGTGACGTAGTCGCTGGACGCCCGTAAAAAGATAAAATCGGCTTCCCACTCGTGCATCTTTGACGATTTTCCCCAAGCAGTCATGAAGCCTGGACGATTGCAGATGCTGAGCCATGCTCCGTCCACGGCCCCAGGTACCTTAGCCGCATAATGGATATGGGTAAAGGCTTGAAGGGAAAGGGCTAGGCCGCGTAGCTCGCAGACGGCAATAAACGTCAGGATGTTGTGCCAAGCGTTTGGAGCCAGCTGGTTATGGCCGATGTGGTAGTGCTGCAGCACTTGTTCGACGAAGTCGTGAAGAGGAAACCTCAATCCCGCATCTAAGGCCAGTTTATAGACGGCAAAATGGTTCCTGGGAGCACTCAGGATCGTCGTGTCGTTATTAGGAATGATAAAGGAGAAGCCCGGCATGGCCATGAAAGACGACAAGTAATTAGGGTCTGGTCCTAGTTTCTCTAACCACTTACGGTTAACTAAAATGAAGCCAGGATCAGAAAGGGGACCTAAACGTCTTCTAATCTCCGACGAGGTAGTAGAAGCCTCGTCTGATTCTTCGGCAGCCTCAGGATCGCTACCATTATTACCTTCGCCGATCTCCGCCGTATTGGCGTCCCTGCCAGAAGTACTGGTCTCAGTTTTTATTTCGGAGTTTTCTGCATCATGGTCGACAGGAGGCCTGTCCAAAGACTGAGCACTTTGGACCTCTCTTGCCTCATCTGGCACCCGTCCAGTGGATTCCTCCATATTCGAGCTATTTGATGGGATTATTGCTTTTCGTCTTAGACGGGCCGTTTGCATGACGCGCGCCAGACTACCCTGCATAGGTAAAGATTGGGTCGTCTGACTTTCTCGGCCAAAACTATGAAAATATATGTACTCGGCCAGAAGAGGCCCAACTCTAGAATGCGCCGAAGAAGAAGTATCGGTTCTAGGGTCAAGACAAGCTCTTGGTCGGCTAGGATTATTTGACGAAGATGATTCCATTTTATTGATTTTCTAAGAAAAAATAAAAGAATAAAGAAGAATGAAAAGATCAAAGAAACGATACCTGCTAAGAACGTCTGGGCGATTCGGTGAAGAATGCTGAAGCTGGACGATCTCTCTCTCTCTCTAGAAAATTCGCAGAGCTTCTCTCTCTAGAAAAATTTGTTCGAGGTGTTAAATGATTGAATGTTTTCATACCAAGGTTATTTATAGAGGGATAAGAAACCTGCGGAGTCGGTCAAGAATGACCGAAAAGAGAATACAACGGTCAAATATGACCGGTAGAACAAAGAAGAAGGCGCGTCACTTCATTTCAAATTGAACTACCTTGAGGGTAAAAGGGCCTTAACCGTCAGATGGGCCAACAGTAAAAGCCCTTTTAGGGGCAAATGTTGTAGTCTAACATCGACGGCTCTCTTGAAGACACTTGGGCTCATCAGAGCCGTACACGTGTCACCTTAGTTAAAAAAGAGAAAAGCCTTGAATCTCTGGGCTACACTCAGCTGAGGTAAAAGGTTTAAATTCTGGCCCAACAGTCAGAGCCCAGCAGTGCCAAATGGCTGAAGGAGAGTGGTTAATAGACATCCACCAGTCATGGTCTGCCACGTGTCATGATCTGATTCCTCAGCCAATCAGAGGCCACTATTGTAGGTCAGTTTTTAAGGTTAGCTATCAACTTGCTATCACTATAAATACCCCTGAAATCAGGAGAAACATTCATTCAATGCAAACAGTGCAAAGTTACTCTGATAAAATTCTCTCTCACTTTCTCTCTCTATCTCTACTTTCTCTTACCACACCTGAAAACTGACTTAAGCATCGGAGGGGGAACCACCACCCAAACCTCCAGGGTGGGTCCCTTTGTGCAGGTTCGGGAGCAGAGCAAAGACCAAGGACTAAGAGGATTCAGACATTGTTGCACAAGTCTTCAGCTGAAGAACACTCAAGATACTAATTTACTTACTCGGCAAGGAAGCTAAGCCTACAGCTTACTTGTTGGACAAGTGGATAAAACATTTATCATGATGAAATTTTCACTTTGTGACATAGAAACCTTTTTTTTTTCATAGTCAAACTTCATAATTTATATCTATTTATCTTTTATAATTTTTTTTTATATAATGATCCTTTTTTTTCATAAATCACATGAATTAGCATTAGGTCCACACTAATTTAATGTGGACCAAGTCCATATAAGTTTTTTTATTTTAGTAAAAACCAATTGCCCTAAAATCGTGTATTATGAATGCCATAAAATTGGCCATAAAATTGTGCCATATCATTTGAATTATGGTGAATCGTACTAGCACAAGTTAAGGGATTTACCTAATCAACTCAATCTAATACTTAGCATTTTTTTTTAAAAGTGACATAATAGCATGCATAATGAAGGCAATAAAATAGGCCATATAATCGTGCCATATATTCGAATATATTGTGAATCTTACTAGCACAATTAAAGGGATTAACCTAATCAACTCAATCTAATACTTAGTATTTTTATCATTTTTTAAATTCACATAGTAGGCCAAAATCTTCAACTTATGTAAGGTTATTTGATCAATATTACACATGCTTAATTACTTAATATAATTTCCAAGTTAATGTTATTTTTTTAGATCTTATTTTTTTTTAACATCATCTTATAAATACAGAAAGCCATTGTCTTCATTCACATATGCACAAACACAAATTAGTACCTACGAATTTTCCTTCTTTCCCATATTTTTGTTTCTCAAAATCAATTCATACATCAAACATATTCATATAACCAACGAATAATCTAGATATCCATTTTAATTAGTATCTGAAAGGAATACAAAGAACAATGGGTAAAGAGAATTCAAAGATTGTTCGTGACAAAAGGAGAAGATCAATAGGAGAGAAATATGATTCAAACAACAAACCTGTTGAAGGTAGTATTTTTTACTTGATTATGATATTTTCATAGCATTTAGAGTAAATTAAATGAACAATTGAACACTAAAGGTTAACTTATACACTAATTAAAAATATAGATTAGTTACATAATCACCTCAACAAATATAATAATTGTAACACCCCGTATATTTATACCTGTTTAGTAATCAGTTATATTATTTTAGTTTATAAAAAAAATATTTTAAAATACTCTTTTATTAAATATATTTTATTTTCCTCATGTTGACTTTACCTTAAAAGTGGTCAAAGACCTAACTCCTAAATTTTCTAGGTTAAACACCCTAATATAGTTGTCTAACTATTATAAAGAGAGAGGAAAAAAAAAAGAGAAAAGGAAACTAAAGAAAAGAAAAGAAAAGGAGTGTGTATACTGCTTCCTAATTTCCAAAACCACGACCATTACCTTCTTCCTTGGTCAACTTTTGCTTTCATCACCATTAAAACTGCAAACTTCTCCATCAAAGCTACTACTTTCATTATCAATCATCATCAAACTTAAACTCTTGTTCGTTGTTCTTCAATATCTCTCGGTTTTGTGGGTGTTTCGAAGAGGAAACTTTTGGGTTATTTAATTTGGACTTGCGGTTTTCGGGTCGAAAATCGGATCAAGAGGCCGAGATTGTTGGGTTCTTTTATAGAGTAATCTCACCCTATTACTTCCCCTAACCAAGTAAGTTCTAACCTAATGTTTTAAATTTTTAACTTGGTTTGATTTTGAATTTGGGGATTTGTTAAATTAGGGTTCTTGAGTAAATTAAATTGGGGGAAATTTATGTTATACCAAATTTGTATAATTGATTCGTGCTTGATGTATAATTGTATCTAAGTATCATATTTTCGACTTTGGCTTGTGCAATTATTATTAAGTTGGATCGATGATAGTTGACTAGTTTTAAGTATTAGTCCAACACTGTGAGGCTACATAAGAGCTAATGACGCATTGAACTCGAGCGTGATACTACATGCTCACGTCATCATCATATAAGTACAAAAGATAAATGAAAGGAACACAAACATAAATGTCCTTAGTAGCATAAAATAAGGATTAATCCTATCATCAATTTTCCATTCTCATTTGCAATATACTGTGAAATGGCATTATAGCATACTATATATATATATATATATATATATATATATATATATATATATATATATATATATATATATGCAGCTTGCGAGTGTTAAAAAAAAAAGGGTGAAGGCAATAAGCAGAATATTAAAGAGAGCACATCATGAGCAAATACCTTGATTAATGATTGTTAGAAGTATCTTAATTTCCCAAGTGGTTGCTATATGTGTTGTAGTTGTTAGTGGTTATCAGGTTGTCTTCGTAGTATTCTAATTTTTGTTAAAATCATAGTTTCTATTTAGTTGTGGTTGTTGCCGAAATGGATGTGGTATAGTTGTAAATAATAACGACGTCAAGGTGTGGGTAAGTTTTAACTAAGCTATGCCATTTATAATTGAATCATGTGAAATATAGTGAAATGACTTATACTATATTATTATATTGTAGATTGCGGGTTCGTAGAGGAACCTTTTTGACTTGAGATAGAGATTCATTGATTGTGGTTGCTGATAAGGTAAGATTTCTTACTTTGCTTGTACAGATGAGTTCAGAAATGTTTTCACATTGTTTGGAAATTTATTTTAACAATGAGATTGTTTTATGAAGTTTATACTTTAAGATTTAAATTATTCTCGATATTTATATCGAAAGAGGTTATGAGATTATTTATAAGATTTATATTAAAAGGAGGAAGTTCCTCAATGTTACCAAGTTTAATTAAATTGTGAGGTTGCCGGTAAGCGGTATTCCTCGAGTATGGAAGTATGTTGAGTTAACAGTGTCTCAACCGTTTATTTAGTAGTTGGGAGTATATTGATCAACACTATTTCCATGTGTCTTCCTTCTTGGTACGTTATCAAGTTAGGGTTATGCATACTAGGGACTTTGGTGTTTACCTTATCTAGTGAGCCTAGCTTGCTCATTGGATTTTAATTACTTCTTACTCACAGATTACAAAAGAGTCATATTTGAACGTTTTACGGAAAAGTTCAGAAAGAAAGAAAGATTGGATTTGAGGTTGTTAGAAAGTTAATACTGTACAACTTTTAAATGAATTTGTAAGATATTCCTATATATCTTACCTGCACATTGAATAGTTTTGTTTTATTAGAGTATGAAATCTTGCTCAGCCTTTGGCTGATACTACAGTGTTTAATGTGCATGTACCTGAAGATAGTTAGCTTTTGGTTAGGTTAAAGAGTGCGTTGGATCTCCTTTAGCTTAATAGACTTTAATAAGACTTCCGCTGTTATTTATTTGACTTTAGAATTTACATTCTGGTTTGTAATAATAAATTACTTTTTATCTAGTTGGTCTGTAATAATTATTTAAAACTTATTGTCTATTATTTTAGTTAGAACCATTAGCCTTGCGGTTATTGTTATTAATTATCGCGGCGTAGCACCTTTGGATTTCCGAGGTTATCTATTGTAATTGTTTTTAGAAGTATCGGAATTTCAGGGATGTTATAGTTGGTATTCAGAGCTTTAGGTTACTAAGACTTCTTTAAGATGACCTAAAACAAGAATAGGTAAATAAATTATTAAAATTGAAAAGCCGTTGTGAGGAAGTGATATGGTAAGAGAAGGAATTATATTATTACTATGTGTTGATGATATATATATACTTCACATTTCATTTGGTTGCTTGATTTATTGGAGTTTAGAAACTAGTAAAATTATAAACTATGTGAGTTCTTGCATTTTATTTATTATTTGGTAAGGGTGAATCATTTTTGGTTTATCTTTGTTTCTATTGTGCTTTTAAGATGATGCGTAGACACGTGCGTGCTCGAAACTCAAGTTCGAATCGTATGATGCGTGAGATAGCTCAATCCACTCGAGCCTTAACTGATTCTATAGAGAAATTCTATAGAGAAATTTGCTGAGGCTCAAGATGCTGCCCTTAATACTCCTGTTACTCCTGTTTCTGGCAACGTTAGTTCCAAAACTGCTGTGATCTCTAAGGCAATTGATCAAAAGAAACCTTCATCTTTTGATGGTAAGGGTGACCCTACCAAGATGGAGAACTGGATTAGAGAGTTTGACAAAATCTTTGCCACTCTCCAAGTCCCTGATGAGATGAGGGTTAATGCAGCTGCCTATTATCTGGTTGAGGATGCTGATATTTGGTGGACTCACAACAAGTTTGATCTGACTACTAAGGTGACTGTGGATGAGGAAGGAGAAGAGCTCATGGAGGAGAGAGAGTTTGGTTGGACTGAGTTCAAGAAGGCAATCCGAAACGAGTTCTTTCCAGCCCATATGAGGAAGAGGAAGAGGACGGAGTTTAATGATCTCGTGCAGGGAGATTTGACCGTTCATGAGTTCTATATGAAATTTCAGGAGTTGGCTCGTTTTGCTAAGGGGTTAGTTCCTGATGAGCAGAAGAGAGCGGTGAAATTCGAGGAGAAGTTAGACTCTGATCTTCATTCTAGGATGGGAGCTGGTGAGTATACTACAGTGAAGGAGATGTACACTCGTGCTTGTAATGCTGAGAGGATTGAGGAGAAGAGGCAAGCTGCAAAGAAGTTGAAATCCACCCCAGCAGGGTCTACTCAGGCGACAGATAGGGTGATACATCTGGTTCCACTCGTTACAACAAAGGTAGAGGGGGTTTCACTAAAAATTGGAACTTTGGGAACCGTGATTCTGGTGGTAATTACAACAAGGGAGGTTCTAGTCAACAGTATTCTAAGGATAATCAGAATTCCACTCCTTCCCGCAGCCAGCCTCAAAGTCAGAACCAGAGGACTGATCGGATTTTCTACAGCAAACGTTGTAGTGAGAATCACCCTGGCAAGGATTATGATGGTAATTTGGTGGAGTGTAATCACTGTGGGAGGAAGGGGAATCGTGCTTATGAATGCTTTACTAACCCAAGATCCAGGAACTTCAGGCCTGAGATGAGTTTGAGGAATGGGGAACAAGCATATAAGAGACCCCAGACAGGAAACAGTCATCCAGCTATTTCTACTCCAGGGAATGCTGCACCTAATCGCAATGGAGGGACTGCTAATGCTACTTAGGCACACAGAGGTGATGTGAGAAGGAACACTGGGCAGGTTCATGTGATGAACCAGATTGAGGCAAACACTAAGGGCAACATGGTCACCGGTACTTTTTCTATTCATTCGATGTCTGTTTATGTGCTGTTTGATTCTGGTGCTTCTCATTCTTTTGTGTCTGAACCTCTTATGAAAAAGTTAGGGTTAGAGAACTGTAGAACTTGTGATGTAGACATCTCTATTCCTTCTGGTGTCATTATAACTTGTAATAATTTGTATCCAGATGTCCCTATTATGTGTGGTAGTACCACCCTAGTAGCTGATTTGATAGTTTTTCCCTTGCATGATTTTGATGTAATTTTAGGGATGGATTGGCTTATTAAGCATAAAGCCAAGATAGATTGTGAGAAACAAAAGGTGTATGTAGTTGGTCCTAGTAGAGTCCATGAGTTTTATAGAGGGTCTTCTTTGAAAATCATTTCTGCTTTGACTCTGAAATCCTATTTGAGGAAGGGTTGTCCTATGTACTTGTGCCATGTTCACGACACTAGTAAGGACGAACCATGTGTTGAAGATGTTCGAATTGCTAATGAGTTTGTAGATGTCTTTCCTGATGATATTCTCGGCATGCCTCCGAGACGTGATGTTGAGTTCAGTGTTAACTTGATGCCTGGAACTGGACCTATTTCTAAGCCTCCTTACGAAATGGCGCCTCTTTGAAATGAAAGAGCTTAAGGCTCGGTTAGAAGAGTTGCTTGATAAGGGGTACATTCGACCTAGTGTATCTCCATGGGGGCACCTATTTTGTTTGGAAAAACAAGGATGGAGTCTTCGCCATAAGAAAATATTACGAAAAACAAGCCTTACCAAGAATAAATATGTTCCTATTGGGAGGTTTTCTCTAAGATTGATCGAGATCGGATACCATCAACTCCGTATTGTAGAGAATGATATTCCTAAGACGGCTTTCAGATTTCGGTATGGGCACTATGAGTTTACTGTTATGCCCTTTGGGTTGACTAATGCTCCAGCTGTGTTCATGGACTTGATGAATCGAGTCTTTAGACCGTACCTGGATAAGTTTGTGGTGGTATTCATAGATGATATACTGATTTATTCAAAGGATGCTAGTAAGCATGAAGAGCATCTTCGAACTGTTCTGCAGGTCCTGAGGGAGAATAAGTTGTATGCTAAGTTCTCCAAGTGTGAATTCTGGCTGGAGAAAGTTGCTTTTCTTGGTGATATCATTTCTAGAGAGGGCGTCTTAGTTGACCCAGCAAAGATCCAAGTTGTTTCTGAATGGCCTACTCCAAGGAGTGTGACTGAGATTCGCAGTTTCCTTGGCTTGGCGGGTTATTATAGAAGGTTTGTGAAGGACTTCTCAAAAATAGCTCGACCGTTGACTGCATTGATGAGGAAGGATACTAAGTATCGTGGGGATGATGATTGCGAAAAGGCATTCAAGATTTTGAAGGAGTGTCTCACCACAGCTCCTGTGTTGACCTTACCTGATGGAAACCTTGAGTACGAAGTGTTCACGGATGCTTCGAAGAATGGTCTTGGTTGGGTGCTTATGCAGGATAAAAAGCTTGTTGCTTACGCTTCTAGGCAACTGAAGAACCATGAGTTAAATTATCCGACGCATAATCTAGAATTGGCAGCTGTTGTTTTTGCACTTAAGGTTTGGCGTCATTATCTGCTTGGCACATCATTCAAGATATTTTCGGACCACAAGAGTCTGAAATACATCTTCACTCAGAGAGAGCTGAACATGAGACAGAGGAGATGGTTAGAACTAATCAAGGATTATGATATGGAGATTCAGTACTATGAGGGTAAGGCCAACGTTGCTGCGGATGCACTTAGCAGGAAATCCTCTCACTGTTTGCAAACTATGTGTTCGAGGAATCGTCTTCGAGAGGAGTTTCAGAATCTCGATGTGGAGATAGTGCAATTGGGAGCTCAGCTTAACTCTCTTATGATTCAGTCCACTTTGTATGATGAGATAAAAAAAGCACAAGTACAGGATAATTTCTTAAAGGACAAGCAAGTTAATGAGCCCCTCAATTTCACAGTAGCTGAGGATGGTAGCGTAAGATTCAAGGGGGAGATGGTGTGTTCCTAATGTTCCTGAGTTGAAGGAAAAGATCTTAGAAGAAGCTCATTCAGTGCAGTATTCATTTCATCCTAGGGGGGATAAGATGTACAAGGATCTCAAGCAGAATTTTTGGTGGCCGCATATGAAGACGGATGTTGCTAAGTATGTCTCGAGATGCTTGACTTGTCAGAAGGTCAAGAGTGAGCACAAGAGGCCTCAGGGGATGATTCAGCCTTTAGAAGTTCCTGCATGGAAATGGGACTCGATCTCAATGGATTTTGTTTTGGACTTCCGAGAACACCAAAGGGGAATAATATGATTTGGGCTATTGTGTATCGTCTTGCCAAGTCTGCTCATTTTGTTCCCATGAAGGATACTTGGAAGCATGAACGATTGGCTACTACTTATAGAGAGCACGTGATTAGACTTCATGGTGTTCCGAGTGATATTATCAGATAGGGATTGCAGATTCTTGTCTAACTTTTGGTAGAAGCTTCAGGAAGCTTTGGGGACTAAGTTGAAGATGAGTACATCTTTTCATCTTGCTACAGATGGTCAGACGGAGCGCACTATTCAAACATTGGAGGATATGTTGAGGGCTTGTGCCTTAGAGTTGCAGGGCTCTTGGGAGGATAAGCTAGATTTGATAGAGTTCTCATATAATAACAGCTACCATTCTACCATTCAGATGGCACCATTTGAAGCCTTGTATGGTCGGCGTTGTCGTACTCCTTTGTGTTGGAGTGATATAGGCGAGTCTGTTGTGATTGGTCCAGAGATGATTCAGGAGACTATTGAGTAGGTAAACCTCATCCAACAGAAAATGAAGGCAGCACAGGATAGATAGAAGAGTTATGGTGATAAGCATCCTCGCCATGAGGAGTTTCAGGTGGGAGAGAAGGTGTTACTTAGGGTTCCCCCTATGAAACGAGTGATGAGATTTGGGAAGAAGGGCAAGTTGAGCCCTAAGTTCATTGGTCCGTACGAGATTTTTGAGAGAATAGGGGAGGTGGCTTACAGATTGGCGTTGCCGCCAGGCGTTGATCGTGCACATAACATGTTCCATGTTTCTCAATTGCGGCGATACATCAGTGACCCTTCGCATGTGCTACAGCCAGAGTCTCTCCAGTTAGATGATAACATGACATATGAGGAGTTTCTAGTTCAGATTCTAGATCACAAGGTTCGGAAGACTCGCAAAGGTGAGACAAAGATTGTGAAGGTGTTGTGGTCAAACCACAACTCGGAGGAGTCTACTTGGGAAGCTGAGGATGCTATGCGTCTTAAGTATCCCCATCTCTTCACCCAGGTAAATTCTTAGTTACGAGGACGTAACTTTATTTTTAAGGAGGGTAGAATTCATATTAATGACGTGCATTAGTGTTGAAAGTTATTATAGTAGCAAATGTGATTGAATGTTTTATGATAAAGCTTTGATGTGTTTCACGCCCTACTTCTTATAGTATGAATATTCCTACATCCTTATGATAGTATAGAGTTTGTGATTTGGATTCATTAAATTTATCTATGAGAAATGTGAAATACAAGTTGAGGTTTTATACCTCAAGTGTTAGTAGTTGGCTGGCCTATAGTTAATGAGCTATTTTCTTAAACAAGAGTATGAGTTTGGTCATTTGAGTAATACCTTAAGTTTCCGGACGAAACTTATTTTAAGGGGGGTAGATTGTAACACCCCGTATTTTTATACCTGTTTAGTAATCAGTTATATTATTTTAGTTTATAAAAAAAAAAATTAAAATACTCTTTTATTATATATATTTTATTTTCCTCATGTTGACTTTACCTTAAAAGTGGTCAAAGAACTAACTCCTAAATTTTCTAGGTTACACACCCTATATAGTTGTCTAACTATTATAAAGAGAGAGAAAAAAAAGAGAAAAGGAAACTAAAGAAAAGAAAAGAAAAGGAGTGTGTATACCGCTTCATAATTTCCAAAACCACGACCATTACCTTCTTCCTTGGTCAACTTTTGCTTCCATCACCATTAAAACTGCAAACTTCTCCATCAAAACTACTACTTTCATTATCAATCATCATCAAACTTCAATTCTTGTTCGTCGTTCTTCAATATCTCTCGGTTTTGTGGGTGTTTCGAAGAGGAAAATTTTGGGTTATTTAATTTGGACTTGCGATTTTCGGGTCGAAAATCGGATCAAGAGGCCGAGATTGTTGGGATCTTTTATAGAGTAATCTCACATTATTACTTCCCCTAACCAAGTAAAAGGGTGTTTGGTTCAAGCAATATAGGTATGAGGTATGGGTTTAGAATGATCAAAACTCATACCTTGTGTTTGGTTTATGTTTTTGCAAATTTAAAACCCATACCTCAAACCCCCAAGGTATGGGGTTTAGAAACCTTAGGGGGGAGGTGGGTTTGGCTCATACCAATACCTCTAGATATAAAATACGGTTTTTTCACCAAATACCCCTGACAAATAAATTTATTCACCAAATACCCCCACTTTTTTCAAAATTCACCAAATACCCCTGACCTTTAAAAAAATTCACCAGATACCCCTGACATTTCAAAAAATACAAAAAATGCCCTTTTTGGCTAACGGACGTTAGTTCTCCGTTAATTAATTAACTAATTAACCTAAAAACCCATAATTAAACCCTAATTAAACCCTAATTAAACCTAAAAACCCTAAAACTCAAACTAACCCTAAACCTAATTAATCCTACAACCTAATTAACCCAACCCCGGCCCCCTCTTCACCCCAACCCCAACCCCCTCCCCCACGCAGCCCCCTCCCCCACGCAGCCCCCCAGTGCCTCCCCATCCCTCACTCTCGCCGGCGCACTCGTCCCCCTCCTCCTCCCTCACTCTCGTCGGCGGCCCCACAACCCCCCTCCTCCCCTCACTCTCTCGTCGGCAACCACATCCCCCTCCTATGACGCGTCCTCCGTTTCTTTCCGGGCGAAACGACGGTGGGAGAGTGTCGTCTCCTCTGTTTCTTTACGGGTAGAAACAATGGTGGGAGAGTGTCGCCTCCTCCGTTTATTTTTGGGTGAAACGAGGGTGGGAGAGGGGGAGACACGAGATTCGCTTCGAAGGGGTGGGGTGGGGGGGGAGGGGAGGCGCGGATTCGAAGGGGTGAGAGAGATGGGGAGGGGCCGCGCATGGGGTGGGGGTGGCGGCGGGGAGAGGGGAGGGGGAGCGATTGAGTTCGCGGGGGAAAGGGGGGTGGGGCAACCGATTTCTTGGGGGAAGGGGAGGGGATGCGGGGCTGGGGTGGTCGGGAGGGGGAGGCGCGGCGGGGGTGGGGTGGTCGGGAGGGGAGGCGCGGCGGAGAGGGAGGGGGAGGGGGAGGCGTGAGGGAGGTCGAGGGGAGGGGGCTGCGTGGGGGGCTGCCGGGGAGGGGGGAGGGGGGGGTGGTCTTTGGGGTTGGGTGGTGGGCTGGTGGCTCTAGGGTTGGGGGGTGGGGTTGGGTTAGGGATAAAGAGAGTTAGGGTTTTTAGGTTTATTTAGGGTTTAGTTAGGTTTAATTAGGGTTTTTTTAGGGTTAATTAGGATTTTTTAGGATTAATTAGGGTTAATGACTAACGGAGTTAACTCCGTTAGTCAATAAGGGTATCTGGTGAATTTTTTTAAAGGTCAAGGGTATTTGGTGAATTTTGAAAAAAGTGGGGGTATTTGGTGAATAAATTTATTTGGTGAAAAAACCTTATAAAATAATATGAAAAAACTAATTCCTAGATAACAACCAAACACTAGATATGAGGTATCAAGTTCCAAACCTATACCACCTTGATTTCATTCCTCATTCCAAACCCATACCAGCTTGCGAACCAAACGCCTCCTAAGTTCTAACCTTATGTTTTAAAGTTTTAACTTGGTTTGATTTTGAATTTGGGGATTTGTTAAATTAGGGTTCTTGAGTGAATTAAATTGGGGGAAATTTATGTTATACCAAATTTGTATAATTGGTTTGTGCTTGATGTTTAATTGTATCTAAGTATCGTATTTTCGACTTTGGCTTGTGCAATTATTATTAAGTTGGATCGATGATGGTTGACTAGTTTTAAGTATTAGTCCAACACTGTGAGGCTACATAAGAGCTAATGACGCATTGAACTCGAGTGTGATACTACATGCTCACGTCATCATCATTTAAGTACAAAAGATAAATGAAAGGAACACAAACATAAATGTCCTTAGTAGCATAAAATAAGGATTAATCCTATCATTAATTTTCCATTCTCATTTGCAATATACTGTGAAATGGCATTATAGCATACTATATATATATATATATATATATATATATATATATATATATATATATATATATATATATATATATGCAGCTTGCGAGTGTTAAAAAAAAAGGGTGAAGGCAATAAGTAGAATATTAAAGAGAGCACATCATGAGCAAATACCTTAATTAATGATTGTTAGAAGTATCTTAATTTCCCAAGTGGTTGCTATATGTGTTGTAGTTGTTAGTTGTTATCAGGTTGTCTTCGTAGTATTCTAATTTTTGTTAAAATCATAGTTTTTATTTAGTTGTGGTTGTTGCCGAAATGGATGTGGTATAGTTGTAAATAATAACGACGTCAAGGTGTGGGTAAGGTTTAACTAAGCTATGCCATTTATAATTGAATCATGTGAAATATAGTGAAATGACTTATACTATATTATTATATTATAGATTGCGGGTTCGTAGAGGAACCTTTTTGACTTGAGATATAGATTCATTGATTGTGGTTGCTGATAAGGTAAGATTTCTTACTTTGCTTGTACAGATGAGTTCAGAAATGTTTTCACATTGTTTGGAAATTTATTTTAACAATGAGATTGTTTTATGAAGTTTATACTTTAAGATTTACATTATTCTCGATATTTATATCGAAAGATGTTATGAGATTATTTATAAGATTTATATTAAAAGGAGGAAGTTCCTCAATGTTACCAAGTTTAATTAAATTGTGGGGTTGCCGGTAAGCGGTATTCCTCGAGTATGGAAGTATGTTGAGTTAACAGTGTCTCAACCGTTTATTTAGTAGTTGGGAGTATATTGATCAATACTCTTGCCATTTGTCTTCCTTCTTGGTACGTTATCAAGTTAGGGGTATGCATACTAGGGACTTTGGTGTTTACCTTATCTAGTGAGCCTAGCTTGCTCATTGGATTTTAATTACTTCTTACTCACAGATTACAAAAGAGTCATATTTGAACGTTTTACGGAAAAGTTCAGAAAGAAAGAAAGATTGGATTTGAGGTTGTTAGAAAGTTAATACTGTACAACTTTTAAATGAATTTGCAAGATATTCCTGTATATTTTACCTGCACATTGAATAGTTTTATTTTATTATAGTATGAAATCTTGCTCAGCCTTTGGCTGATACTACAGTGTTTAATGTGCAGGTACCTGAAAATAGTTAGCTTTTGGTTGGGTTAAAAAGTGTGTTTGTAACACCCCAGAATTTCAAAGCGGAAAAGAAAGAAATAATAATAGTATTAATAGGACGATGGAGGAAACATCGTTTTCTGGGAATGTCACTACTACAAGAATAGTGTTTCAATAACTAAGTGATAAAAACAAACATAAGTAAGTACTATAAGTAAATTAATTACTTAGATTAAAATCAAAATGAGAAAACTATCTCAAACTAAAGAGAAGTCTAGAACTAAAACCCCTAATAGATTATTTCTTGCATCTCAACCCGAGCCCAAAATCAAAGAAAATCCCCATCAACAAAACCTGCAAAATATACAACAAATATCCACAATCAGTGGGGAGTAACTAGCAGTTCTCCCAGAACAAAAGAAATCAAAGCATGATTCAGACATAGATTAATAAGAAAGGAAATAATTAAGTCAAGTCAACTACAATATGCATCTACTTCCATATAACTCACAAATAACGCAAATGAATAATAAATAGCAAGTGAGTTGGATAAAAAAATAAATAAATCAACTCAAGAGTACTTTTATAAAAATAAAATATAGGTAAAACAAGTTATTGAGTCAGAAACCGAACGCTAGTGAATCGCAATTCACTTCCTAAGGTTTGTCAGATCGCAATCTCCAGGTCAGTCTATGGGCTTACGTTCCCCACTGCCTGTGTCTAAGAATGGCCAAACTCCCGATGCAGGGTAGAACACGCATAACTCCCTGACCTCTCGGACGACAACAATTAACCCAGGTGTACCCCTAGTTCGCAAACTAGGTGGTTGGCATGTTCTTCACCGGGGACTACATCTATCCCACCGGATATTCTTATCTCAAAATAAAATCATGCATATCATCAAAGTATCATTCATCTTAAAAATATTCATCAAAAAGGGATGCCACCCGGCCTTATACCCATAATTCATCAAAAGTAATTTTTCAAAATCTTCAAAGTAGTAACTTACAAATTTACAATAAATATCTCCAACCACAATACTTTAAACATCACTAAGCATCAACAATGATAGTGAAATAGTTTTTACAGCACTACCAACATCAATCAAAAATGCATCCAATTAACTCCAAGGCTTATTAAATAAATGAATAGTACACAATTAATCATTTTTACATAAATCAAACATAAACATAATGATACCAATAATACTTACAGCAACCTACTAAACACCATCATCCAAGAACATAAAAGATCACAAATTATTTCTGATTAACAAGCTCTCAAATAATTTAAAAGAGTATCCTCAATTTCACAACAAAAACCCAACAATTATTATTAAACTAATAAGTTCGAGCAGTAAAATCACACAAAAATTATCATATAACCCTAATGGCTCTACTGACATGGTGCAAATTTTAGTTATAATTTTCGGATTCCAAAAGTAATTTTAAAAGTTAATATACAGATTACTCAATAAAGCCAATATAATAACTAAAAATATAAATAAACGCCCAAAAATTACCAAAAATTTACACAACATGCATAAACTCAAAGAAATACATATTATACAAAGAAATGATTTTTTCGGCCTCCATAAATAATTTTCATGATTTATATACTGACAGAAACAAAATTGCAAAAACTGATATATCAATTAAATAAACCAGTACACAGTAGGAAAAAATTATTCTAAGGCATGGAATACATACTACGCATACAACATGATCTAAGAAAAATAATTTCAGCAATTGTAACATCCGTTATTTTTCTCTTTACAGTTATCACACAGCATGCATCAAGTATAAATAAACACCAATATAAATAAACACCAATTAAATCAAATAAATACCAAAAATCATACGAAAATTATTTTTCTCTTTACAGTTATCACACAGCATGCATCAAGTATATTCATGTCAAATTTCGTCAATAATTTCATTCAAAAAGTATTTTAAATAATTCCTAGTGTAATAATCTAATACCGAATAATACCCTAATCTCTAGCGTTCTAAGATAACTACTAGTTACCTAGAACGTCGGGAGGAGAGCTGAGTCTAAAGAGATAGTTAAGAGTTACGCATACAATCCAATTTCTCTTCTAACCCCGAAGCACAACGAACGATAATTGAAGCAACCAATCACTAGGCATTTTCTTCTTGAACGTTGAAAATTCTTGTTTCGCACTGCTCTGTTACGACCATGATTCCCGGTGACCAAAAGTACAGATTCTAAATCCCTCCTGTCAGAGTGTAGAACAAGATGTTATAAACGTTCTGTCCAAATTTGAAGACGATCCAACGGTTAGATCTCCGGCTAAGGTTATTTTCGTGAAGGTGTGACAGGAAAAACCGGGTTGAACCTTTCTATTCTTTTCCTCTTCCTTTTCTCTCTTTCTTTTCTTGAAAACGGTGAGGGTTAAATGCAAATGATGCTGAACCTCTTTTAATAAAAATCAAAATTTTATGGCAAGGAAAAATGAAGGGTTTAGGAGAATGATTAGGGGGGTTATGGGGGTTACAATCTACCAAGAGTCACCAATTAAAAGAAATGAAATAAAAGAGGAGAAACTTCTTCCTTCTCCCTCCCATAGCTGGTTGTCCAAGCCCAAGTACACCAAGAAGATTTCGGCCCAAGTCATCAAAGGTCCATGAATCAAAAGTCTGTCACGCGGTAAATCGATAAATTCCTAAATCGCGCCTAAACTTTGAAAATACTTAATAATGAAAATAACTCTAATAAATTATATTATAAATATGAATATAATAAACACATTAACACGCCACATGCGATGCAACATTTCATCACCCAAGTCGGTCCAACAACGTTACAAAAACGCTACGCGACAAAATAGCATCCTAAACGCCTAAACAAATAACGAAATTAATATAACCTTTATAATAAATAACTAACAACTTAAAATAAATATATATATAAATATATCACAACATATAAATATATATACACATTGTCACACCACGTTCCAAAATAATCTAAATAATAAATTATTTATTTTTACGAAAAATATCATTTTAATGTAAACAAACACCAAAAATAAATAGTGAAAATTACGGGGTGTTACAGCGTTGGATCTCCTTTAGCTTAATGGACTTTAATGAGACTTCCGCTGTTATTTATTTGACTTTAGAATTTACATTCTGGTTTGTAATAATTAATTACTTTCTATCTAGTTGGTCTGTAATAATTATTTAAAACTTATTGTCTATTATTTTAGTTAGAACTATAGCCTTGCGGTTATTATTATTAATTATCGCGGCGTAGCACCTTTGGATTTCCGAGGTTATCTATTATAATTGTTTTTAGAAGTATCGGAATTTCAGGTATGTTATATTTGGTATTTAGAGCTTTAGGTTACTAAGACTTCTTAAAGATGACCTAAAACAAGAATAGGTAAATAAATTATTAAAATTGAAAAGCCGTTGTGAGGAAGTGATATGGGAAGAGAAGGAATTATTTTATTACTATGTGTTGATGATATATATATACTTCACATTTCATTTGGTTGCTTGATTAACTGGAGTTTAGAAACTAGTAAAATTATAAACTATGTGAGTTCTTGCATTTTATTTATTATTTGGTAAGGGTGAATCATTTTTGGTTTATCATTGTTTCTATTGTGCTTTTAAGATGATGCGTAGACACGTGCGTGCTCAAAACTCAAGTTCGAATCGTATGATGTGTGAGATACCTCAATCCACTCGAGCCTTAACTGATGCTATGGAGAAATTTGCTGAGGCTCAAGCTGCTGTCCTTAATACTCCTGTTACTCCTGTTTCTGGCAATGTTAGTTCCAAAACTGCTGTGATCTTTAAGGCAATTGATCAGAAGAAACATTCGTCTTTTGATGGTAAGGGTGACCCTACCAAGATGGAGAACTGGATTAGAGAGTTTGACAAAATCTTTACCACTCTCCAAGTCCCTGATGAGATGAGGGTTGATGTTGCTGCCTATTATCTGGTTGAGGATGCTGATATTTGGTGGACTCACAACAAGTTTGATCTGACTACTAAGGTGACTGTGGATGAGGAAGGAGAAGAGCTCATGGAGGAGAGAGAGTTTGGTTGGACTGAGTTCAAGAAGGCAATCCGTGACGAGTTCTTTCCAGCCCATATGAGGAAGAGGAAGAGGACGGAGTTTAATGATCTCCTGCAGGGAGATTTGACCGTTCATGAGTTCTATGTGAAATTTCAGGAGTTGGCTCGTTTTGCTAAGGGGTTAGTTCCTGATGAGCAGGAGAGAGCGGTGAAATTCGAGGAGAAGTTAGACCCGATCTTCATTCTAGGATGGGAGCTTGTGAGTATACTACAGTGAAGGAGCTGTACACTCGTGCTTGTAATGCTGAGAGGATTGAGGATAAGAGGCAAGCTGCAAAGAAGTTGAAATCCACCCCAGCAGGGTCTACTCAGGCGACAGAAAAGGGTGATACATCTGGTTCCACTGGTTACAACAAAGGTAGAGGGGGTTTCACTAAAAATCGAAACTTTGGGAACCATGATTCTGGTGGTAATTACAACAAGGGAGGTTCCAGTCAACAGTATTCTAAGGATAATCAGAATTCCACTCCTTCCCGCAGCCAGCCCCAAAGTCAAAACCAGAGGACTAATCGGATTATCTACTGCAAACGTTGTAGTGAGAACCACCCTGGCAAGGATTGTGATGGTAATTTGGTGGAGTGTAATCACTGTGGGAGGAAGGGACATCGTGCTTATGAATGCTTTACTAACCCAAGATCTAGGAACTTCAGGCCTGAGATGAGTTCGAGGAATGGGGAACAAGCAGATAAGAGACCCCAGACCGGAAACAACAGTCGTCCTACTCCTTCTACTCCAGGGAATGCTGCACCTAATCGCAATGGAGGAACTGCTAATGCTACTCAGGCACACAGAGGTGATGTGAGGAGGAACACTGGGCAGGTTCATGTAATGGACCAGACTGAGGCAAACACTAAGGGCAACGTGATCACCGATACTTTTTCTATTCATTCGATGTCTGTTTATGTGCGGTTTGATTCTGGTGCTTTTCATTCTTTTGTGTCTGAACCTCTTGTGAAAAAGTTAGGGTTACAGAACTCTAGAACTTGTGATGTAGACATCTCTATTCCTTCTGGTGTGATTATAACTTGTAATAATTTGTATCCAGATGTCCCTATTATGTGTGGTAGTACCACCCTAGTAGCTGATTTGATAGTTTTTTCCCTTGCATGATTTTGATGTAATTTTAGGGATGGATTGGCTTAGTAAGCATAAAGCCAAGATAGATTGTGAGAAACAAAAGGTGTATGTAGTTGGTCCTAGTGGAGTCCATGAGTTTTATAGAGGGTCTTCTTTGAAAATCATTTCTGCTTTGACTCTGAAATCCTATTTGAGGAAGGGTTGTCCTATGTACTTGTGCCATGTTCACGACACTAGTAAGGAAGAACCATGTGTTGAAGATGTTCGAATTGCTAATGAGTTTGTAGATGTCTTTCCTGATGATATTCCCGGCATGCCTCCGAGACGTGATGTTGAGTTCAGTGTTGACTTGATGCCTGGAACTGGACGTATTTCTAAGCCTCCTTATAGAATGGCGCCTGCTGAAATGAAAGAGCTTAAGGCTCAGTTAGAAGAGTTGCTTGATAAGGGATACATTCGACCTAGTGTATCTCCATGGCACTAGTAGAATAAATGTTTATTGCTGCGGTCATTAAGTGGCCTATTACGGCGGTTCTGACCGCGCAGCAATTCAGGGCGCAGCAATAGGTAATTTACCTATTGCTGCGGTTTTAAACCGCAGCAATATGCCAAGATATTGCTGCGGTTTCTGACACAAACCGCAGCGATATGCCAAGATATTGCTGCGGTTTGTATCAGAAACCGCAGCGATAGGAGTATTTTTTTATATTAAAAATTAGGTCTATTGCTGCGGTTTTGAATAGAAACCGCAGCAATAGGTGCACGTTTTTAAAAAAAAAAATTTTTTTTTAAAATTTAAGTATCCATATAATTTTCGACCTTAAAATGCAATTAAAACAAAAGTAACTAAACGAACTACTACAACATATTAAGTTCATGCAATGACTTGAAAAATAAAAAATAATGAAAATAAAGAATTACAATATCTAACAGATAAAATAAAAAAATCATATATTCTAATGAGCAAATAAAACTAGAACTAATTTAACATAATTACATACAAAAAAACGAAAATGAAAAAAAAAATAAAATTGAAAACCATAAACCAACGAAAAACCAAAGCAGATCGACGGCGAAGGCGGCGACTAAAGCCACGAGAGCGGCGAGCGAGGCTGGGCTTCGCGTGGTCAAACGACGGCGAGCAACGACGACGGCGAGTAGAGATCGCCGAGATCTGTAGGCAACGAGTAGTCGGATGTTAGAGGAGAGATTGTTGAGGATTTCAAGTAATTTCAGATCTGAAAAAAACAACAAAAATGAAAATAAAATGTAAAAAATCCATCAAGTAATTTCAGATCTGAAAAAACGAAAAGAACTTACAAAGAACTGAAACATACCGGTGAACGGCCGACGAAGAAACCAAAAAAAACATCGATGGCGAACCTTCGAAGAATCGCACCTTCGAACCTCCGTTTTCTTTGTGCGACGCCGGTGAGGAGGAGCGAAAGAGAGGAGCAGCGAAAGTGAGAAATGGGAGAACTGAGAAGTGAGGGAGGCGTGGGTTAGGGTTTAAATAGGGAGGTGACGAAAAACCGGTTGAAATTTTAGGGTTCAGTTGAGGAGGAATTGAGTGAGGGAGAAAGTGAAGAGAGAGGAAGAGAGAGGAAGGAGATGAGAGGTTGAGAAGAACCGTGTGAGAGGAAGAGAAGAAAATAGAGCCGTCATGTGAGTTTGAGAGAGGGAAAAGTGAGGAAAAAACCCTAACTGATGTGTTTTATACTTTTTTTTTAATGATATTGTTGCGGTTTCTGGCAAGAACCGCAGCAATATATTAAAATATTATTTTTTTAATATTATTTTAATATATTTTTGTTTTTTTTTGACAAAAACCGCAGCAATATATCTGGTCACATAGTCAACTTTTTTTCAAAAAATTTCCTGTTGATACCATATTGCTGCGGTTTTAGGCCGAAACCGCAGCAATATCTTTATTTTATATTTTATCTTTCTTTATACGTGATATATTGCTGCGTATGGGTAAAACCGCAGCAATACCACCGCAGCAATAAGCAATTATTTTACTAGTGTGGGGTGCTCCTGTTTTTTTTGTGAAAAAGAAGGATGGGAGTCTTCGCCTGTGTATTGATTACAGAGAGCTCAACAATGTTACAGTGAAAAACAAGTACCCCTTTGCCAAGAATAGATGATCTGTTCGATCAGTTGGTGGGAGCTGGAGTTTTCTCTAAGATTGATCTGAGATCTGGATGCCATCAACTCCGTATTTTAGAGAATGAGATTCCTAAGACGGCTTTCAGAACTCGGTATGGCACTATGAGTTTACTGTTATGCCCTTTGGGTTGACTAATGCTCCAGCTGTGTTCATGGACTTGATGAATCGAGTCTTTAGACCGTACCTGGATAAGTTTGTGGTGGTATTCATAGATGATATACTGATTTATTCAAAGGATGCCAGTAAGCATGAAGAGCATCTTTGCACTGTTCTGCAAGTCCTGAGGGAGAATTAGTTGTATGGTAAGTTCTTCAAGTGTGAATTCTGGCTGGAGAAAGTTGCTTTTCTTGGTTATATCATTTCTAGAGAGGGCGTCTCAGTTGACCCAGCAAAGATCCAAGCTGTTTCTGAATGGCCTACTCCAAAGAGTGTGACTGAGATTCGCAGTTTCCTTGGCTTGGCGGGTTATTATAGGAAGTTTGTGAAGGACTTCTCAAAAATAGCTCGCTTGTTGACTGCATTGATGAGGAAGGATACTAAGTATCGTTGGGATGATGATTGCGAGAAGGCATTCAAGATTTTGAAGGAGTGTCTCACCAAAGCTCCTGTGTTGACCTTACCTGATGGAAACCTTGAGTATGAAGTGTTCACGGATGCTTCGAAGAATGGTCTTGGTTGTGTGCTTATGCAGGATAAAAAGGTTGTTGCTTACGCTTCTAGGCAACTGAAGAACCACGAGTTGAATTATCCGACGCATGATCTAGAATTGGCAGCTGTTGTTTTTTCACTTAAGATCTGGCGTCACTATCGGCTTGGCACATCATTCAAGATATTTTCGGACCACAAGAGTCTGAAATATATCTTCACTCAGAGAGAGATGAACATGAGACAGAGGAGATGGTTAGAACTAATCAAGGATTATGATATGGAGATTCAGTACCATGAGGGTAAGGCCAACGTTGTTGCAGATGCACTTAGCAGGAAATCCTCTCACTGTTTCAAACTATGTGTTTGAGGAATCGTCTTCGAGAGGAGTTTCAGAATCTCGATGTGGAGATAGTGCAATTGGGAGCTTAGCTTAACTCTCTTATGATTTAGTCCACTTTATATGATGAGATAAAAAAAGCACAAGTACAGGATAATTTCTTAAAGGACAAGCAAGTTAATGAGCCCCTCAATTTCACATTGGCTGAGGATGGTAGCGTGAGATTTAAAGGGAGATGGTGTGTTCCTAATGTTCCTGAGTTGAAGGAAAAGATCGTAAAAGAAGCTCATTCAGCGCAGTATTCAGTTCATCCTAGGGGGATAAGATGTAACAGCTTGCACTTCCGAGCTGCTAGCTAATCACACTTAACATTCATAAACCTCGATTTACACTTAATAAACCTCGAATCATATTATCTAGTAGCGGAAACAAAACCTTTTTATACGATTATTAACCGGTGGAATTATGAACCAACAACATTATTCCAGAGTTTAAATACATTTACATAAAATGATCAAAACGAATCTCCGAAATAATACAATAATACACCATAAGGATTCTTTGAATTAAACTATAATCTCCACCATAGCTCATCCAAAAATATTCTCTTATAACGATCCTTTAACCACACTGGAGTTAGCTTCAACATTTCCTGCAAAAATAACTAACACTGAACGCTGCCCCCGCCCCCACCAGGACAGGTTTCAAGAACAAAATTAGCGAAACTGGGTACACACTATCCAACCAGAAGATACTTTTGGTGGCTTAAAACATATTTACAGATTTAAGATTATCATACGAATATTAGAAATCAACATATAAAGAAATCATAATGAGAGAGTAATATAACAGATACTTATAAACAACATTTCAATATTACTCTTTTTAAATAACAATAAGTATCTCACAAAATAAATAATATACACTTTCAATTAAGGAGACCTCACAAGGATTCCATAGGATCGGATACGATATTCTAAATCCATTCTGCCTGACATACTCTATGACATAACAATATCTAACTCCTTCCATGAGTTCTTAACGATTTTCTTAGTAAATCATTCTTATAGTCAGTTAATAAATTCCATAAACTTGGGCGAGTAAAACATTACCTCCATAATAAGGTTTGAACTAACTTTCCATGAAACCATTTCAACGTATTCAAATACTTATTCTATTTTCTTTCAGATTTCATAAGAAATCAGATAATACTGGGGAAGAGAACACGAATAGAGAGTTACCTTCTAGGCGAATTCTCTAAACTTTTACAAGGGACGTCTCCCTCTTCCGCTATGTACTGCTTGCAAGACTTTTCAGAACATATCCCCAGAATATATACAGAATACAAAATATACAGAATACAGAATGTTGTTCATCACTGCTCTAACAGCTTCTTCCCCTTACGGAAACAGAATCAAAATACAAAATTTATAACTTTATATTTTTCCGAAATTCAAATTCATTATTCTCAAATGCGATATACTCAAATCTCATAGCACAATTGCATCCTGGTACTTTATAACAAAACTTGGATTACTTGATAAACATAGTATACTTAGGTTTTCCGACAACTTAACATAAATCAAGCTTTGACAAAATTTATTTGACAAAAATTACTTAATTTCAGACTTTAGAAATATAGTCCAAATTATAGCTTACCGATCAAAGTCTCAAATTGGAATGTAAGTCTTATACACTTTATACTTTTGTTACTTTATACTTTTGTTACGATATTATATGTTGTGAAACACCTTTCGCTTAAATCTTATTAAACAACCTACACAGCTCATAACCTGAACAAATCTCAATGTTCATATTTACGTTGATCACGCTAATTATAATATCCTTGTCATACCTTAGTAGAACATAATCCTTTTCCAATAACCGTCATGAAGTTAAATGTAGCATCAAATTCTAAGTTGCGCATATCCATAGTCTTCATAGTACATAACATATATATATACCTAAAGCTTACGACGTACATCATCTTAGGATCCATTTATGTAATTTAGATACACAAGAAGATATAGCTTCTTGAGCTTTAGCTTGTATTATAATGAGAGTTGATGTTTCCTCCAACCTGACTTACTTATTAATCCCACATCTTAATGATTGAACCCGTCATGTTTAAGCTTCCGATCTTCTAGTAACTCAACTAGTATAACATTTGGAAACAAACTTTATTACCTCAAGTTTAATGTCACAGAAATTCCTTTTTCCTGACTCACTTACTTGTTTAAACTTTGTAATTCCAGTTATATAAACTTACATCCAACTTAACCCCAGATCTATATTTCTATCATTATTAAATCATATGCCTAGTTTCCAAGACTTCATTGCACAAGATCTATACGCCCCGACCTTCCAATTTTTTTTTATTATTTACCTCTTCCACTTAGAAAGTAAAATATATAGCCTTTTTCAATTTTGCCTGGTTTACTACTCATAATATAAAATTGCTAATTCGGATATAGTATTACTCACACCTTAATATTACTACCTCCGTCCCAGAATAGTCTGAAGACTTTCCTTTTATGTTTGTCCCAAATTAGTTTGAACACTTCCATTCTTGGCATGATCCCACCATTAATATATTATTTCTTTTACACATCTTTGGCCCACACTCTACTTTTTATCAATAAAAAGTAACCCAACTTTCTCTCCCCTCTAATAAAAAATACTCCACCAACTCCTATCACATCTACTTTTTAAATAAAATAACATTTGATAACCACACCACAACTTCAATAAGTGTTCATATCTTTCTGGGACGGAGGAAGTATAATTTTGTTACACCATTTGCTACTCCTTCGATTCATTACTCCTTTCCTGAGTTATTATGTCTCTGCTACAACTTCACATATCCAGTTTTACTTCCATAATACACCCTATTTGCCCGACTTACCATTCTAATATGACAACTTAAATTCCAAAAGAGCTCCCCAATAAACAATTTATCCTACAACCATCCAAAAGGGATTTTTTTCGTTTTATAAAACCCAACTCCAAGATTCTCCGAAGATACATGTAAATGATATATTTTAACTCTTATATATGAATTTATCTTCCTAACAAAAGTATAGTCATAAAGCTTACTTTATAACTTCACCAATTCACATTTTGTCTAATATCCCAAAAGATTTATTTGCTAACTTCAACAGTTATCATAAGATCCCAAGTATATATCTTGAATAATAAAGTGTAGTGTACTTACCATCTCCCGAGCAATACTTACTCTTGAAATTCTTCACCTTAACCTTTTCGTGATCCAAAATATAACAAGTTTACAGCATCATAATAGGATATAATCCGAGGTCTTGTATTGTCTTCAAAACATTTAGACTCATAACTTTCAAACTCATATCCTCAAAAAGTAAAATCCATATTTGTCAAGGTTGATTAGCAAAAGAACTTTTATCGTAATCCTATCTCAAAATTTATATAAAAGACATGAATCACAACATATTTATCTATCATAATATACTCGAATTCCTAGTAGTTTTGTGGAAACCAAATTCTTTGTAACTTCATCTGTTGACAACTATTTTATTATATAAGAATATTGTATTCGTGAGGACATAATTGAGTTTCATAAGCTTACCAATCCCATTGAATTAAAGTCGACCACTTATTGCAGAGTATATGAAATCGTTTAGAATAACTTATATATACCTTCAGAAATATATCGACAACTCTTGCTTAAAACTTATAATCAACATCCATGAATTTCATATAACATCTTAAGTTATCGGGCATTGATTAACATATACTATTGGTTCTTGAACCCAAAATATACTTGAATACGTAACCAAATTGACTTAGTATAATATAAGTTGATATCTTCGGATAACTTTTACTTACTTTCAAATATTCGAATAAAACTATCTTGCATAACTGAAACATATAATATATCTCAAATCATGATTAGGAAATCAATGCTAAACTCCATATAATCAAATGCGTTAGATCATATATTTCAAAAATCAGACAGATTTAGTACTTAAGAATTACAATTTTATAACAAGTTGGACTTAATAATCATAAAACCATACAATTTAAAGTCAGAAGTCCAATGCCTTTTTGAAAAATCATGAAATTCATATAACTTGCAATGTCGCAAATACGGTTTAGTTATAAGGTGGATGGACAATGTGTACCTTATACCCATCTTGAAATATCGTTTAATCCGCTTTCCATCATTAAGAATCCATAATGTCGCTCCTCCAATGAGACTTGAATTCCACCAATATTCACCTCACAACAATAGCATAATTGTTAACCATTCTCAAAATTATCTCATTCAACTACTATTCTTTAAATAAATACTAATTCACTTAAATCTCATAAGCTTATTTCCAATTCATTACTAATAACTCCATAATGTAACTCAATACTAACAATAACTGACAACAAATTCTAAAAAAATCCCAAATCAGAACTAGCTTCATTATTCTTAAAAGAAGACATATTCAAACACTAACTTATTTCCAAGATCAACTCTCATTATCTCCATAACAATAACAATAACCATAATTAGTATAAATTGACATTATTTTTACTATTTAAATCGAAAGAACAAGACCAATAGTGACTGAAACATACATCTTAAAAAAATTCAGATTTGGGTTAACTTAGAAACAAAAAGAATATGTGAAACTAAGTTAAGAGCGAGTTTAATTCATAGTTTAGAAAGGAAAGCTTCAATCTTTTCTTTAATCAAAATCTTATTTGCAAAGTTGCATCAAAATTCCGAGTATACATGAATTGGATGTTTTTCAAAGATGAAACGACTTATAGTTGAGTTTATGTATTACCATGCCAAAGAGAAGACTAACAAAAGAGGCGGCGACATAACCACAAGGCAGCACCACCAACACACCACCACTATGCAGCCAAGCGAGAAAAACAGGACCATGAGTGCAGCAGCAGCGTCGGCAGACGAGTGACAACAACAACAACACGCACAACATCAACAAGGGCAGAACAAGGGGGGGACAAAAAACAAACAATGACTAACAACCAACAACCGAGTAGATGAGAGAGAAAATAACAGGGGCGAGCAGTGACGGTGGCAACTCCGATGAGGAGGTCATGAGCTGAGGGAGACAGAGGAAGGAGGAGAAGGACCGAGAGTGAGAGAAGAAAATTGGGGGCTTTGGGCTTCTTTTATTTTTGCCAATGTTTGGTGAAAATTGGACAACAAATCAATGTTGTGGCATCCCCACCAAATGCCGCGAAAGACAAAGAAGAAATGGTTTTTTTTTTTTTCTAAAAATCTGATTTTAGATTATCAAATTTTCAAAACATTTTTAATTCATAAATTTCCACAGCACAAATAAGAATATAATAATATAATTCTCAAATAATCTCTCATTGATATTAAAGTTTAATTAGACTAATAAACATAATTAACTTTGCCTAAAACACGCTTTAAAAACACGGGCTATTACATAAGATGTACAAGGATCTCAAGTAGAATTTTTGGTGGCCGCATATGAAGACGGATGTTGCTAAGTATGTCTCGAGATGCTTGACTTGTCAGAAGGTCAAGAGTGAGCACAAGAGGCCTCAGGGAATGATTCAGCCTTTAGAAGTTCCTGCATGGAAATGAGACTCAATCTCAATGGATTTTGTTTGTGGACTTCTGAGAACACCAAAGGGGAATAATATGATTTAGGTTATTGTGGATCGTCTTACCAAGTCTGCTCATTTTATTCCCATGAAGGATACTTGGAAGCATGAACGATTGGCTACTGCTTATAGAGAGCACATTATTAGACTTCATGGTGTTCCGAGTGATATTGCTTCAGATAAGGATCGCAGATTCTTGTCTTAGTTTTGGCAGAAGCTTCAGGAAGCTTTGGGGACTAAGTTGAAGATGAGTACAACTTTTCATCCTGCTATAGATGGTCAGACAGAGCGCACTATTCAAACATTGGAGGATATGTTGAGGGCTTGTGCCTTAGAGTTCCAGGGCTCTTGGGAGGATAAGCTAGACTTGATTGAGTTCTCATATAATAACAACCACCATTCTACCATTCAGATGGCACCATTTGAAGCCTTGTATGGTCGGCGTTGTCGTACTCCTTTGTGTTGGAGTGATATAGGCGAGTCTGTTGTGATTGGTCCAGAGACGATTTAGGATACTGTTGAGCAGGTAAAGCTCATCCAGCAGAAATTGAAGGCAACACAGGATAGACAGAAGAGTTATGGTGATAAGCATCGTCGCCATGAGGAGTTTCAGGTGGGAGAGAAGGTGTTGCTTAGGGTTTCCCCTATGAAAGGAGTGATGCAATTTGGGAAGAAGGGCAAGTTGAGCCCTAAGTTCATTGGTTCGTACGAGATTGTGGAGAGAATAGGGGAGGTGGCTTACAGATTGGCGTTGCCGCCTGGCGTTGATCGTGCACATAACGTGTTCCATGTTTCTCAATTGCGGCGATACATCAGTGACCCTTCGCATGTGCTACAGCCAGAGTCTCTCCAGTTAGATGATAACATGACATATGAGGAGTTTCCAGTTCAGATTCTAGATCACAAGGTTCGGAAGACTCGCAAAGGTGAGACAAAGATTGTGAAGGTGCTGTGGTCAAACTACAACTCGGAGGAGTCTACTTGGGAAGCTGAGGATGCTATGCATCTTAAGTATCCCCATCTCTTCACCCAGGTAAATTCTTAGTTACGAGGACGTAACTTTATTTTTAAGGAGGGTAGAATTCATATTAATTACGTGCATTAGTGTTGAAAGTTATTATAGTAGCAAATGTGATTGAAAGTTTTATGTTAAAGCTTTGATGTGTTTCACGCCCTACTTGTTATAGTATGAATATTCCTACATCCTTATGATAGTATAAAGTTTGTGGTTTGGATTCTTTAAATTTATATATGAGAAATGTGAAATACAAGTTGAGGTTTATACCTCAAATGTAAGTAGTTGGCTGGCCTATAGTTAATGAGCTATTTTCTTAAACAAGAGTATGAGTTTGGTCATTTGAGTAATACCTTAAGTTTCGGGACGAAACTTATTTTAAGGGGGGTAAATTGTAACACCCCGTATTTTCATACCTGTTTAGTAATCAATTATATTATTTTAGTTTATAAAAAAAAATTTAAAATACTCTTTTATTAAATATATTTTATTTTCCTCATGTTGACTTTACACCTTAAAAGTGGTCAAAGAACTAACTCCTAAATTTTCTAGGTTAAACACCCTAATATAGTTGTCTAACTATTATAAAGAGAGAGAAAAAAAAAGAGAAAACGAAACTAAAGAAAAGAAAAGAAAAGGAGTGTGTATACTGCTTCCTAATTTCCAAAACCACGACCATTACTGGCGGGCCGCGCTTGTCGTGAACGCCACCCGGCCAAAGATAAAATTTCTCCTACTCTCTTTTACACTAAACAAGTATAATGGAAGTAGGGTTCGTATCCACAGGGAAACGGGGACGAGTTATATACTTAGCATGCGTTAGTACCTAGAAGACTCTTAACGGTCGAGAAACCTAATAATAATAAAAGGGGGGTTTCAAAGAGTTGTTATTAGACTACAACTAACTAGCATATAAATAAGATGAGAAATCAATATAGGAAGATCTTGAATCCGATTAACATGCACTTCAATTCATTATCGATCATTGAACCTCGTCTCTATTCATTTCCATTATTATCTATTGTTGAGAATTAATCTCGCATTCTCCTTATTCTTAGTTGAATAGCACGATCAGCGTGACTATAAAACCCTAACTAAAGGATAACCTAGTCCGATAGCGTCTAAGTTCAATCCGATAGCAGCAATAAACACAGAGAACCAACAGACCTGCTAACGTCATACAAGCGATAAACGTTCAACAGTTGATTCAATTTCCCCAAGAAATAACCAAGACGATCTGCATCTAAGTTACTCCCTAGTTTGCTACCAATTGATAAAAGAATAAAACAATCCGATTCTATTCTTAAATCTAGCATTAGATTAATTACACAATCAAACTAGTAACGTTCCTAGCATAATCATGCAAAAACCATAGAAAGCAAGCATAGAAATTAAACCATAATCAAAGGAAATACATAGAGAAGAAAGATCTCACAATAATGCTTGAAGCTCCATATTAATCTCGTTCAAGAACGGTTCAAGCTACAATCGGCATAGCATAAGCCAATCCCATAATTGAAATCTACAAAGACTAAACTAGAAAATAAAAACTAAAAAGAGAAGAGAAGAAGAGAAGAATGGAGTGTTGGATATTCTCTCTCCTCAAATGTGTGTCTTAGGTCAAAAAAACTAAGTTTAGTATTTATACTAAGGCTCAAAAGTCGCTCATTTAGACCGCCATAGGGGTCGCGAGGTGCGGTACAGGTCGCACCGGTGCGATGAGCTACGCCTTCGCAACGAGCGAAGACTTGGGCCAAACCACGCAGGTCGCACCGTGCGAGAATACTCGCGAGGTGCGAGATACGAGTCGCGAGGTGCGACCTATCTCGCGTGGTGCGAGCCGGGCCGCTGTGGCGCCCGGGCTTGCGCGATGGCCGGGCATGCGATGGGCGTGCGATGGGCGATGGGCGTGCGATGGGCGATCTTGGGCGTGCGATGGGCAAGCCAGGGCGGCTTGATGGCTCGACGATCTCTTGGATGGCTCGACGATCTGCGGCGAGCGAGGCTTGCCGAGCTCTACTTGGTTGGTGATGACGAGCTTGCGGTGATGCGATGCTTAGGCACACGGTGGAGTTCCAAGAGCTCGGAACTTTACAACTTTAACAACAATTAACATACAAAATTCCGAACTTCCGCTAAGGATGATTTATATGCAAACCTTAACAATTACGAACAAATCCCTTAGCAATGTGCACCTAAAATACCACAAAAACATCGTATAACTTGAGCGTATCAATTACCTTCTTCCTTGGTCAACTTTTGCTTCCATCACCATTAAAACTGCAAACTTCTCCATCAAAGCTACTACTTTCATTATCAATCATCAACTTCAACTCTTGTTCGTCGTTCTTCAATCTCTCTCAGTTTTGTGGGTGTTTCGAAGAGGAAAATTTTGGGTTATTTAATTTGGACTTGCGGTTTTCGGGTCGAAAATCGGATCAAGAGGCCGAGATTGTTGGGATCTTTTATAGAGTAATCTCACCCTATTACTTCCCCTAACCAAGTAAGTTCTAACCTTATGTTTTAAATTTTTAACTTGGTTTGATTTTGAATTTGGGGATTTGTTAAATTAGGGTTCTTGAGTAAATTAAATTGGGGGAAATTTATGTTATACCAAATTTGTATAATTGATTCGTGCTTGATGTTTAATTGTATCTAAGTATCATATTTTCGATTTTGGCTTGTGCAATTATTATTAAGTTGGATCGATGATAGTTGACTAGTTTTAAGTATTAGTCCAACACTGTGAGGCTACATAAGAGCTAATGACGCATTGAACTCGAGCGTGATACTACATGCTCACGTCATCATCATATAAGTACAAAAGATAAATAAATGAAAGGAACACATACAGAAATGTCCTTAGTAGCATAAAATAAGGATTGATCCTATCATCAATTTTCCATTCTCATTTGCAATATACTGTGAAATGGCATTATAGCATACTGTAGATATATATATATATATATATATATATATATATATATATATATATATATATATATATATATATATATACAGCTTGCGAGTGTTAAAAAAAAAAAGGGTGAAGGCAATAAGCAGAATATTAAAGAGAGCACATCATGAGCAAATACCTTAATTAATGATTGTTAGAAGTATCTTAATTTCCCAAGTGGTTGCTATATGTGTTGTAGTTGTTAGTGGTTATCAGGTTGTCTTCGTAGTATTCTAATTTTTGTTAAGATCATAGTTTCTAGTTAGTTGTGGTTGTTGCCGAAATGGATGCGGTATAGTTGTAAATAATAACGACGTCAAGGTGTGGGTAAGTTTTAACTAAGCTATGCCATTTATAATTGAATCATGTGAAATATAATCAAGTGAAGTATAGTCAAGTGACTTATACTATATTAATATATTGTAGATTGCGGGTTCGTAGAGGAACCTTTTTGACTTGAGATTGAGATTCATTGATTGTGTTTGCTGATAAGGTAAGATTTCTTACTTTGCTTGTACAGATGAGTTCAGAAATGTTTTCACATTGTTTGGAAATTTATTTTAACAATGAGATTGTTTTATGAAGTTTATACTTTGAGATTTAAATTATTCTCGATATTTATATCGAAAGAGGTTATGAGATTATTTATAAGATTTATATTAAAAGGAGGAAGTTCCTCAATGTTACCAAGTTTAATTAAATTGTGGGGTTGCCGGTAAGCGGTATTCCTCGAGTATGGAAGTATGTTGAGTTAACAGTGTCTCAACCGTTTATTTAGTAGTTGGGAGTATATTGATCAATACTCTTGCCATTTGTCTTCCTTCTTGGTACGTTATCAAGTTAGGGGTATGCATACTAGGGATTTTGGTGTTTACCTTATCTAGTGAGCCTAGCTAGCTCATTGGATTTTTAGTACTTCCTACTCACTGATTACAAAATAGTTATATTTGAACGTTTTACGGAAAAGTTCAGAAAGAAAGAAAGATTGGATTTGAGGTTGTTAGAAAGTTAATACTGTACAACTTTTAAATAAATTTGTAAGATATTCCTATATATCTTACCTGCACATTGAATAGTTTTATTTTATTATAGCATGAAATCTTGCTCAGCCTTTGGCTGATACTACAGTGTTTAATGTGCAGGTATCTGAAGATAGTTAGCTTTTGGTTGGGTTAAAGAGTGCGTTGGATCTCCTTTAGCTTAATGGACTTTAATGAGACTTCCGCTGTTATTTATTTGACTTTAGAATTTACATTCTGGTTTGTAATAATTAATTACTTTCTATCTAGTTGGTCTGTAATAATTATTTAAAACTTATTGTTTATTACTTTAGTTAGAACCATTAGCCTTGCGGTTATTATTATTAATTATCGCGGCGTAGCACGTTTGGATTTCCGAGGTTATCTATTATAATTGTTTTTAGAAGTATCGGAATTTCAGGGATGTTACAATAATAATAAGATATATGGTTGTTGAATTGTTAGAGAATTAATAATGATGGCAAAGGTATAAAAATTTTAAAAATATATATTAATGTTCAAAAATTATGAAAACATTAAAAATACTTTCTTTATATTAAAAAATATATAAATTATATTAATAATTTAAATGAATTACAAAATATCAATCAAGATATGATAACTCTGAAAACACTTTTTTTTTTTGCTTAAATGTTTCTCATATAATATAAGAATCTGAATTTATTGACATTTTAAATTTTAATATAACATTTGTACGTAGAATAATTGACCTTTTTTTTTTTTTACATAGAATAAAACAAAATAACATGCTTCTTTTATTATTTTTGTACTATCTACATAGAATAAAATAACATGACACACTTCTTTTGTAAGTTTTGTACTATTGCATTTATAATGAGAATTTTGGTTACAAAAAATCAAATATGTTTATCATATGCACAAAATAATCTAAAAGATCTTTTTTTAAGTTATATGAGTTTAATGAAACCAAACTTCAAGCTTCCCAAAAAAGTACACAACCCTTGAATAACTCAATTCCAAATTTCAACCATTTTTTCATCCATTACCCATGAAATAACTACAATTAATAGTATGACATTTATATTATAGGTACTGGATTATGGACATATTGTATATGTATTAAAAAGTCATGTAATTTGTCATCAAATAAAACCATTTATAATAATATGCTTGATGTAAATTATATATAAAAAAAATGATAATTACCTTATTTAGTATGTTATTATCATCATTAATTTCTACCTGCCAAAATAAGAACATACTTTTTATTATATTAAACTTCACAGTTAAACATAATATAGAGTTTAACATTAATGTTCAAAAAATGAAATACTAATCCATAAACCAACTAACATGGTTTAACTTAAACAAACCACATTTGAGCCCAACTAAAATAATGCAACTAAGATGGTTTAACTTAAACAAACCAGACTTAAACAAACCAGATTTGAGTCCAACTAAGGAGTGCAAGACTAATCCTTTAACCAAGTAAATTGGTTTAACTTAAACAAACCAGATTTGAGCCCAACTAAGATAATGCAACAATTATACTATATAGGTTTCAGTAAACTGATTTGTGCCCAAATTAAAGCTAATTGAAGTCAATTGTTAAAGTTTGTATACTATATATGTATATGTGTTATATTGTACTTGGGCCCATATTGATGTATAACATTTGTTTAGCCCAACCGGTTTGTTAGTTTGTGATTTGGGCCACGAGAAATCGATTTCCTAACTATTTATCCAATTCTTTTTACATGGATGTACATTTAGGGTTAATAAAAATATGTAATTTGAACATTATATTATAATAATCTAACATATTTACTTGCATGCATTTAGTTATAAAAATATATAAACATATCAACATAATTTTCTAACTATTTATCATCATACATATACCTAGAATTTTTAATTAACAAAGAAAACTTGAATAATTGTCAATATATCGAAGTTTTTTTACATGCATGTACATTTTTTTAAAATTAGTAAAAACTAATATTATATTAAACTTAAAGTTTTAGAATTACTTGCATATATTTAGTTAACAAAATATTGATTTATAGCCTTTTTTAAGCCCAACCGGTTTGTTAGTTTGTGATTTGGGCCCAAAAAATCGATTTTATAACTATTTATCCGATTCTTTTTACATGGATGTAGATTTAGTGTTTAAAAAAATATGTAAATTGAACATTATATTATACTTAATCTAACAGATTTACTTGCATGTATTTAGTTATAAAAATATATAAACATATGAACATAATTTTTCTAACTATTTATCAACAAACATATACCTAGAATTTTTAATTCACAAAGAAAATATGAATAATTGTCAATATATCAAAGTTTTTTTACATGGATGTATATTTTTTTATAAACTAGTTATTTAAATATTATATTAGACGACTTAAACTAATAGAATTACTTGCATATATTCAGTTAACAAATATAGATAATAATAATTAACAAAATGGAAGTGAATAAATAAAGAAAGAAACTTGATAAAAATAGAAAATTTGAAACTTATCAGATTTCGGTTAAATTAGAATTGGTAGATAAATTCGAAACTCCATGATATCAATCACCATCATCGTCGCATTTTCATTTTCTTTTTTTCTGGAAAAACAAAAATTCATCAACAACCTTCAATTTGTTCTTCATGAATTGCACCTTTTGGACCTTCAATATTCCCAAAAAAATGGTTGCATGTCAAAAAAAAACCATAGATCTGCTATTTAATCACAATTGTGTATGTGATTATCAAAAAAAAAAAATTCAAAAAAATTTTTGTTTACATCTAATTTTCGTCAAATGAACAAAATTGGAAAAACGAACTGATTTTTTGTTACGTGTTCCATTCCATTTTTCCGGTTTTTTAGAGAGAGAAATTTTTAGTGAGAGAAGTAAATTGATAAAAAATGGGGAAATGAGTTGAGGAAGTTGAAGGTTCGGTTGTTATAAACTAAAACAATTAATATCCATCTAATTTGTTTATTAAAACAAACAAATCTTATGTGTCACAAATACTCGTAATCCATATCATTTGGATACAATATGCTTAATTGTTTACATTTTTATTTAGTATATTTTGAAATTGCATAATGTTTCACATACTAACCATGTGATGTAATATAATTTTGTCAATTTTTTTTATATATGTTTTTATAATATATTACGAAATAATATAATGTTTATGGAATTTGTGTGATCAGTTTTTGTTGTTATTGCAATTATAAGAAATGAATATGTATATTGGTTGCCAAAAACTAATGTTAGGTGGAGACCACTTACTAATAATACATGAAAAATTAATATTTTATTATATTTTTATAGTGTATGTATTGCATTTTAGTTTTTTATATGTGTTTTTATAATAGATTGAAGAATTATATAATGTTTTGTCTTACTAATTCATGAATAAATAATATTTTTCAAACGTTATAGAAATTTTAAATCTATTTATTATATAAATTTATATGATAACTTCTTAAAGGTTAAAAAAAAGAAGCATTTAAAATGCATCTATTATATTTTGTGTCATTATTTTATGATATTATTTATTTTTTTTTCATTGTAGGCGGAGAAAGTATCTTATTCAATGCACCAATATTGTCACAAAATATTGTTGTACGGTCAAATCATAGGACACCCTAGGTGGACGTATCCAACGGTACAATCATATTTTATTTAATAGTATACGTAGTTATAATTAGAGAATAATACAAAATTGTTATTCATTTTTATTATTTTAAAAATTCCATTTTTTCGTAAACAGGGCCTATGACACTGAATCCAATTAGTAATCAATCTGCACGTATCACTCGAGAAAAAAGAAGGTGTATATTGAAAGACAAGCGTGAAGTTCGTCATTGTTCTACAAGAAGTTTGAAAGAAAATGAGACCCCATTAATTAAGTTGTGTTATAAGTAATAGCCAATGTAATACATTTACAAGTGCAGTAATGAAATTCATAAGTTTTATTTTATTAGTTTAGATTATTAATTATACATTTTTATGTAATTAGTGACTCATACAAAATATACAATTCCAACAACATCTGTTTACTAAAAATTCGAATTTCTTTTTAAAACAGGTCCTGTGATAGTCAATACAGTTCATAATCAAACTGCACGTATTAACGAAGATGTATACTTAAAGCAAAGTGTGAAGGTCGTTTTTATTCTCCAGGAGATATGAAAGAAAATGCGACTCCATTAAGTTGTGTTACAAGTACTAGCCAATGTAATAAACTTTTATGTGCATTATTCAAAATCATAAGTTTCATTACATTTATTTAGATTATTTATTTTAATTGTTTTTATATTTATTGAATTATACAAAATATACCATTAGAAATAATTTCATTTACAAAATTTAATTATTGTTTGAAACAGGGCCTATGGTAGTCAGTACGGTCAATAATCAATCTTCTTCACCTATTGATCGGGAACAAGGAAGGTGTATAGTTAAAGAGAAGTGTGAAGGTCTTTTTTGTTCTCCAGAAAATAACAAAGAAAATGAGACTCCGTTAAGTTGTGTTATAAGTAATAGCCAATGTAATACACTTTCGAGTTCATTATTGAAATTCATAAGTTTAACTTGGTTAATAAATATAATTGATTCTAATTTTTTTAATGTTCTTTTTCAAGTTTGGACCCCAACAAGATTACAACCTACTATGAATTCAAGGAGTAAGAAAAGACAACAACTACTATGTAATACCTCAATCATCAACTACTTTTGTGAAGTTATGTATTTACTAACTTCATAGTAACCAATATACGTCAAATTCTCAATGATTTCAGGCCCAAGCGACAAGTTAACTCCATTGAACTATGCTTACTCATCATTGAACTATGATGAAGCCAATGTAACCCCTCTTAGTAACACTACAAATGGTCAGTAATCTTCATCAAATTTCTCAGTCGACTAAATACAATAATTTTAAAATGCAATTTATTCATGTAATTAATTTTTTTTTAGATACCAATATCAACGAAGACGGACGCAATTCAACAAAGTTTAATCAGTATAAAACGTATGACAATAATGAAACAAAAGCGCTCAAGAAAAGGTAGATTGTCAGATCTACATATATCAAAATAATGGTGCCGGAAGATGAATACTTTAAATTGACTTTACATGGACTCTTTGGGCTAACAGAGTATTTGTTTTTGTAGTTGTTGAGAGTGATAATCAAGTCACACCAACATCTTCAAGTATTGCAAACGAGCATTGTACTTCTTTTAATAGTACTACAATGAACCGTGAGTATTGTTACAATGAACTATAAATTACTTCACTGAAGAATGCTAATTATCAAAACTATCATTTTATTGACCTGTGTTAATATTTGTTTGTTTGTATTGTAGAAGCTCAATCTGATTCGAAATTAGCACGACATAATAGAAGACTCTTATTGAATGAAAATCGAAATTTAGGTATTTTTATTTGATTTTTTAATTCTTAAATTAAAGTAATTATGTATACATATATATTGTCGTTATATTGACAAATACTCGATTATTTATAATTTAATTAGCTGCAGACAGCGACTTACTTCGATTAAGAGAAGGTCGTTATTCATTCAAATACAAAAAATATGTCGTCCAAAGCAAAAAGGTCGTGAAGCAAGTCAGACAACATATCAATTTAGGTATTTAACTATTCATATAGTATAAGAAACCTTATAAAACATTAATTTTTAATATATATATTTGCTCATTTTTATCAACTGATCAATATACGACAAACATAAGAGACCGTACTGTTGATGGAGAGGTTCATACTCACGAAAATAGAGGCAGAACCGTTGAAGTTCAAAATAAAGTTACAGGTAAATCACATATATATTCATGAAAATATTAATATATTGAAAATGCTATATATTTAGAGTATTGGGATATTGATGATCCAATATGGAAGTGTGAGTATTGTGGCGCAATGATGTGATATGAAGAAAGAGCAAAAAAAACCAAAATTCTCACTATGTTGTATGTAAGGCACAGTTGTTCTTCCTTTGTTGCATCAACCTCCACAACTATTGACTGATTTGCTAAAAGGAAAACATCCTAGAAGCAAGCACTTTATTGAGAATATCATACCATATAATATGATGCATTCGTTTACATCGATGGGAGGAAAGATACAAGCGTCATCCACTCAAGGACGCGGACCCTATAACTTCAAAATAGGTGGTCAGAATCATCACCTAATTGGTAGCTTGCTGCCAAATGAAGGATCCCGTCCAAAGTTTTCTCAACTATACATATATGACACAGAGCATGAGATTGGTAATAGGAAGTCTGCTTACAGGAAAATCATGCATTACATTTTTGTGACATGTACTAACTTTGCAAACTAATTAGAAAATTATGAATGCATGTTATAATAACTTCTAAAATGTTTATCACAGTTCTAAAAAATCCCAAAAAGTTTAAAGATTCCTTAATTACCGAATTACAAGATATGATTGATCAGCACAATCCTCATGCTAAGAATTTTAGGAGGGCAAGAGATCGCTTCAATAATCATCCGTGTGATGAAGTTCGGTTGAAATTAATTAGGATGAGAGACACTGATGGTAGGACATACAACCTACCTACAACATCTGAGGTAGCTGCCTTGATAGTTGGAGACATTGATACTGCGGATAAACGAGATGTAGTTGTCGAGACACGAAGTGGAAAGCTGAAGCAAATTTTTTAACTCCATCCTTCTTATTTGCCTTTGCAATATCCTCTGCTATTTCCATATGGTGAGGACGGATACAGAGTTGATGTTTGCCATAGAGATAAAAGTCTTCCTACCGGCAATTCCAAAAAACGAGATAGACTTACTATGAGAGAGTGGTTTGCATACCGAATGCAAGGTCGTGAAGAAGAGGCCGACACCATTTTGTTTTCCGGACGTTTATGCCAACAGTTTTGCGTCGACGGATATACAATGATGGAGGCTGAAAGATTGTCATTTGTAAGGAATAATCAACAGAGTTTAAGGGCTGATAATGTTAAGAACATACGTGGTGCAACAAGTCGAGGAGTCGAGGAGATACAGAAGGAGCATCTACAGGTAGTCGAGTAGTTATACCAGCATCATTTACTGGAGGACACAGCTACATGAGAGAGAATTATCAAGATGCAATGGCTATTTGTAGATGGTATGGCTACCTAGATTTGTTTATAACATTCACATGTAATCCAAAGTGGCCTGAAATAACACGGTTTGTATCGAAGAGGGGCCTAAGAACTGAAGATAGACCATATATTGTTTGTGGAGTGTTTAAGATGAAGCTTGATCAAATGGTTAAGGATCTTAAGGATAAATAGATTTTTGGCAGAGTTCAAGCAGGTAATCATCTACAAAACTAGAAGGTTCTACATATATATATATATAGATTAAGAAAATCTTAACATTAATTGGCTAAATATTTGGCTTACTATGATTTACAGTTGTCTACACTGTGGAATTTCAAAAGAGTGGCTTGCCACATGCGCATATACTTTTGTTTTTACACCCAACGACAAATTTCCTAATGCCGAAGCAATCAACAAGATCATTTATGCTGAGCTTCCGAATAAAGATGAAAATCCGGAGTTGTACGATTTAGTTTCAGAGTTTATGATACATGGTCCATGTGGTGTTTTGAACAATAACGCCCCATGTACTACGGATAAAAAATGCACAAAACATTTTCCGAAAAAATTCAATGAGAGAACAACAGTGGACGAAGATGGCTATCCTGTTTATAGGAGAAGAGATAATGGTGCAACCGCTGTCAGAGGTCGTATAATGCTTGACAATAGATTTGTGGTACCACATAATCCAGAATTGTTGTGTAAGTATCGTGCACATATAAACGTTAAATGGTGCAACCAGCCGAGGTCGATTAAATATTTGTTCGAGTACATCAATAAGAGTTATGATAGAGTGACGGCAGCAGCATATCAAAATCGTCAGAACTCTGATGATCCTAAGGAAATTAATGAAATCCAAATGTATTATGATTGTCGGTACATATCCCCATGTGAAGCCATGTGGAGGATATTTGGGTTCACTATCCATTATAGAATCCCAGCTGTTGAGAGGCTAAGCTTTCATTTACCCGATGAGCAAAGCGTCCTATACACTGATGATGCTAACTTAGAGTCGGTGCTTGAAAAACCTAACATTGACAGAACAATGTTTCTGTCATGGATGGAGTGCAATAAAAAATATCCTGAGGCGAGACAATTGAGCTATGTTGAATTCCCAACAAAATTTGTATGGCAAACAGGTCAACGTGAATGGACACCTCGAAAGAAAGGGTTTTGCATTAGGAGGATTTATCATGTCAATCCAGGAGCAGGTGAAAAATTCTATTTGAGGACACTATTGAATTTTGTTAAGGGTGCAACATCTTATGAAGAGCTACGAGTTGTCAATGGTGTACAATATTCGACTTTCAAAGAAGCATGTTATGCCAGAGGTTTATTAGACGATGACAAGGAGTACGTTGACGCCATAATAGAAGCAAGATTTAGAGAATCGGGACAATATCTACGTAATCTTTTCTGCATGTCGCTAATGTCGTGCAGTTTGACAAAACCCCAGGCTCTTTGGGATAAGATTTGGCACCTTCTTTCTGTTGATATCCTTCAGACAACGAAGACTTCTCAAAGACAATGGTATATGAGCATCTTTATCTCTACCCTTATTGAATTTTGTCATAAAAATTATATTTTTTATGAAATAGTTTGCATTGGTACTAACCGTCAAATGTGAATGTCTCTGTAGCATTGCGCCTAACTGATGAACAATTGCAAAACTTAGCTCTCGCTGACATTGAAGCTAAGCTACAAAGTAATGGTAGCTCCCTCCGTAAATTCGCCGAAATGCCATTCCCAGATGATTTGATTATCTCAGATGGTCAAAACAAGCTCATAATTGATGAGCTATCTTATGATAGAGAGCAGCTAGACAAGGAATTTAAAGAACTTTGTTCAAGATTGACGGCTGAACAACGTGGAATTTATAAAGAGATCATGTCTGCTGTTTCCAGAGGTGAAGGGGGCGTCTTCTTCGTATATGGTTATGGAGGAACTGGTAAGACGAACCTGTGGAGATTAATGTGTGTTGCATTAAGGCGTAAAGGGGAAATTGTCTTGCCAGTTGCGTCAAGTGGAATAGCCTCTTTATTGCTTCCACGAGGAAGAACTGTCCATTCTAGATTTGGACTTTCCTTAAATGTTACTGAAAACTCGACGTCTACAGCAATTAGGCCAGGTTCGGACCTCACAGCTCTACTTATAAGGATAAAACTGATCATTTGGGATGAGGCTCCTATGATGCATAAATATTGCCTAGAAGCTCTAGATAGAAGCTTAAAAGATGTTATGCAATGCATGAATCCAGCAAATCAACATATTCCATTTGGTGGAAAGGTTGTTGTTTTCGTCGGTGATTTAAGACAGGTATTGCCCGTCGTTCCCAAAGGAAGCAAACAAGATATTGTGTTATAAGCCATCAATAGTTCTTACTTATGGGATTTTTGTCTTGTGCTAAGATTAAAAAAAAATGCACCTGAGAACAGGTTCAGGTAGTTCGAATGTGGATGACATTAGGGAGTTCTCATAGTGGATTTTGAACATTGGAGATGGCAAAGTTGGTGAGCCGAATGATGGTGAAGCCGATGTAGAGATTCCTCAAGAGACATTGATAGATGGAGGAGATGACCCTATTTCTGCAATAGTAGATAGTACGTATCCCAACTTAGAGAATCACATATGGGAAGCAAAATATTTTCAGGAAAGAGTTATTCTTGCTCCAACTAACGAGATAGCTGGCATGGTTAATGATCATGTTTTGTCTCGCTTGCCAGGTGAAGAAAGAACTTATCTTAGTTCAGATGCAATTTCCATTGAGGAAGAAAATTTTGGAGTTCATGAGATGTTTTCAACTGAATTTCTAAATACTATCAAGTGTGGGGGATTGCCAAATCATAACATTACATTGAAGGTAGGGGCACCGGTGATGCTCCTAAGAAAAATTGACCAGACTTTTGGACTATGTAATGGTACAAGGTTAGTTGTTAAGCATCTTGGCAATCGCATTATTGAGGTTGTTGTTGTGTCCAGCAGTAATGTGGGGGACAAAGTATTCATTCCTAGAATGACACTTACACCATCAGACGCAACAAAGTTCCAGATAAAATTCCAAAGAAGGCAGTTTCCCTTGGTTGTATGTTTTGCAATGACTATAAATAAAAGCCAAGGACAATCGTTAGCTCACGTAGGATTATATCTCCCTCGGCCAGTATTCAGCCATGGACAATTCTATGTTGCTGTATCAAGAGTTATAAGCAAAAAGGGTTTGAAGATTTTAATCTGTGACAAAGAGCGTGGGAACTCAAATGTTACCACAAATGTAGTGTATAAGAAAGTCTTTCAAAATGTGTAATAAGTACTATGAAAACTTTGAATTTATGTGTTTAGTTTTACTTTCAATTTTGTTAATATAGTCACTGACAGTTGGTAGTTGTCTTATCTTTTACTTTGTTGCAATATTATACAATAACTGCTTCTTTTTTAAATAATTATATGTCACTTTGTTGGTTGTATTTATGTCGCATTCATACTCTTTAAACTTTTTTTCAAAATATGAACGCAAAAAAATTAGCATCCAGTGCAGTTCTGCACGGGTGTTAAACTAGTTTGGTAATAACTCCACGTCTCATAATTACGCCTACCATTTCTAATAACTGAGTATCTAACTCCAAAGTGTTAAAACAATGAAGTTACACACCTATCTAATATACTTCTACGATTCTAGACATCCCAAATTGCCCCATAAGTTCTAGTGTTTTACATTCTCTCCAAACCTCTTGGTTGCCACTTGCCAATAACTCAATAACTCCATGTTATGAATGTAATTTGTTTCTAATAGTTATGAAATGTGAAAAACTCCCTAATGGTTAAGGTGAATTGTGGCATAACCAAAGGAGTCGTATCTCATTGATCTAGGGGATACGTGTACATTTTCATAATAAATGAATAATAATATACTATCACACATCTTAGTAAATATACTATTGCACTTTTGAAAATATAAATTTATTTTAAAAAAAAAAATAAAGTACACTAAAAAATCACGGTAATATATTTGATTAGTGCGATAATGGCCTTATTTGGCATTTAACGTATAGCTATTAGTTGTTAGATGATTGTATTAGCTGACAACTGATTGTATTAGCTGATTTAACTAGGTGATTATATTAGCTGTTTATATAGAGGTGTTTGGTAAGTAGCTGATAGATGATTGATACTTGATTGTGTAAAATGACTAATAAGGAGATTAATAAGTCATTATAGTCTTTGCAAATGCCATTATTTGTTTATGAGGTCGGATTTCACCAAACATCTCCTCTCCCACACATGCCACTTAAATTTAAACAAATTCTCATATTTCCCCAAATTTTAGAGGATTGAAATTTCCCCAATTTAAGAGGATTGAGAGTGAGCTACTGAGGTGTGAGTTGAGAGTTTCCCAGATATCTCCTTCCCTTGTTGAGTGTTGACACAGCAAGCATAGCAGAGGAGGATGTCCATGTCCTCGGTTGTACCTTCATCAACCATTTCTCTTACCCCAACATCTCTTAAAACGCGACCTCTCTTTCCCTCTCTTCCCCTCTTTCGTCTCTCAACTCTTCAGAATCGGTAAATTTCTCCTCCACTAATTATTTGCATGTCTTTTCTTTTTCTAAGATGCAAACATGATTTTGTTTTTGCTTTCAAGTACTGAATATCTGTTGTTTTCTTTACCAAATATATTAATTTTGTTGGGTATTGTTTAATGCTAAGTATGCATGTGGGATCGTTGGTGGTGCTTGATTCTAGATTATAATTGGGTTTAAAATGCATGGAAAAGGGCAGTTTATAGATTTTGGTGTTGGTATGATTTGTATCGTACAAATGGATTTGTAGTCAAGTTTATGAATTTACAGTCATTGGATTATGTGGCAAATTGGTCTCAAATCACAACTGGAAAGCTGAGCTCCTAGTGAGTTTTTGTTAGATGAAATCATGGCGAAATAGGGGAAATATATACATTCTTCTTGTCATGGGAAAAATTGATAGCTTTTTTTCCACAAGGGTTGATAATGGAAGTGCAATTTAGTTCAGGAAGATTGGGGAATTAGGTCTCGCGTGTCAGCTTGTTATATCTGGCATGAATTGTTAATCTCTAAAGGGTCCTCATAAATCAAAGTTACACTAAATCATCCATCCGCGGTAATTGTGCCAGAATGTGAATTGAGTGCTGTGTCAGAGCTCGATTGATGTGGAAAACCTCATCAGCAGAGACTTCATCAGAATCTGAATTATAAAATTCAACCTTATCAGTGGCTTCTTTAACTAGTAAGAGTTCTCTAAACACAGGATACCAAAATCGATCAACAGCTCCCTATTTTCATCGGAGAAGTTGTGATCGTCTACGAAATGACGTATCCAGCTCAAATCAATGAGAGGAGACGATTTATTAATCGTTTTTAACATTTGAAAATTTCGATTCTTTGTGTCATTCAGCTATAAGTGAGATTTTACCGATACGGTATCATGTTTGTATGGGTGTCTCTACCCTGGACAATCCTTGAAATCTTCTCTTATTGACGTAGGATACCGTCCTAAGATTTATCAAGGTAACTTTCGTTTTCCGTAAGGATAGATGCAATTTTCGTATTTTACCCCCGGTCATGAGAGGAACTCGGCTACTCAGCCTACAGATTCATACTACCAGAGGCTGGCATCGCTGGGTATTCATCATTTAAACATGTTGTAATACCCTACCTTAAGGAACGTCGAAAAGATGTACTAGGGTTACCATCATTATGGCTCAATATATGAGCGTTTTGACACACGAGGGATTTAATCCTGATGCTTTGGCAGTGTTAGTGTAGACATATGGTTATCGTAAATAGTAATTGTTGGGATACTTAGTATGAGGACCAAATTCTCAATGTTCCTTTTATTTTATTCAATTACAGGCTCAAGAATTGTCATGTCAAGTGTACTTATTCGGGAACAAACATAGAGGAGGGCTCCAGATCTACTACAATAGATGTGACAGCTAATGTTAGAACTGAAAAGGTATGAATATGTAGGATTTGGATCATTTTTTTTTGTCCTGAGATTAGTTGGATCTCCTATTGAGCATAACTTTATTGCTCACTGGAGCTTCAATTCTTAACAGCTAGTTGTTTTGGGAGGCAGTGGTTTTGTTGGCTCTGCAATATGTAAGGCTGCAGTATCAAATGGCATAGAGGTTGTAAGTCTAAGCAGGTTCGGCACTTATATAGCTTGCACAATCTGATATGGCTGATATTAATGCAAATTAGTCTGAGTGTCTGACTGTACTTGTTTCCGCATATCCTTTGGATCCTATACAGAGTCTGAAGTTTCAATGAACTTTATGCAGGTCAGGACGGCCTCGTATCTCAGAAACTTGGGTAGATCAGGTTTCCTGGTTGCCAGGCATGTGTCATCGGTCCTGCTATCTTACTATGCCATTCTTACTGTAACTTTTATAAGTTGATCTATAGAAATCATGCTGGATCCGCTATACTGGTATCTGTACATTCCTTTCATGTTTCATCAATTCCATTGATCGAGAGAATCCATATTAATTGTTGAAGCATTTCTCTGATGTTTCCGGAGCTGAAAGATATCCGACATAAATTTCTTTTTTAGTCACTGTCTGTCAAATTCTAGACTGAAATTCTCCAGATTCTTCACTATAGCTGCTTTGTTTGGGAGTTATTTACAATTTTAAGTAAATGACCTTGCTGAATGTGGATATCGTGTACAATAACATGATAATTTATGCTGCTCTAGTATTCCACGCACAAACATCAGACTATACTTGAAGAGCTGATCTAAATTATGCCTTTCTTCCTACTATGATTGTTTGTGCTGACTTTGTTTATAAGGACTACTTCTATCCTGATCTGTCTTCACCCATTTGTTCTAGACATTTCACTTATGGTGTAGTTTGCTTCCATAAATATCTTGGGTTGCATTAAGAGATGAGTCTGAGAAGAGGTGATTTTACTGCCATCTCTACATGCCAAGAACGGTATATCATGCCACTATTGTGGCTTCCCAAGTCATATTATAACTTATAAGCATGGGTGAGGGAGCTATGCTTTTGCGAGGCTCTTCCTAACATAAAGTCTTTGTTATATGTGAGTGTGATTCTCCTTCAGTTCATCCTTCAGGAGAAGAGGGATACTCCAAGAATGTAGAAACCAACTAGGAGACCTGTTACCTAAAGAAGTGTATGAAACTGTCTCTCTTGCTAGATTTGAAGATTAGCAGGGGAAGCCATGGAATTAGAACTCTCCCGTTCCGTTACAGAACGGCCGTTCTGTAACGGATTTTGGATTTGCCGTTTCGCTAAATGCCGTTACAGAACGCCATAATAAAAATCACATACTTCTCGCCGCGTTGTCCGTTCCGTAACGCAAACTCGCCGCGTTAGAATGCTTTTATCCCCGTTACATCCGTTCTTTTCAAATATTAGCCAAAAATATTTTATAATTTAATTATATAGCTAATATAACATGATATTCTGATAGATTTAATTATATTATGTTGTAATAATGCTTCATAAACTAAAATAAAGCAAATAAGGTTAGAACATATTAATGTGAATTTTTAAAAAAAATTCACGCCGCCTCGGCCGTGAAACGTTCTATTTCCCCGTTACAAGCCGTTCCCGCGACAACGCGACCGCGTTTTTTTTCTATGGGGGAAGCCTCTATTGTTCACAGTTATAAGTACATGAGTAGATGATTTCGCACAAAAAACATGTTTCAAATCAACAAATCCAATAAAATCCCAAAAAGAAAAGATGAAATATTCTTACCTGATTCTGCTGATATGGTGATTTTTATTCTGGACTATTTATCTTAATGGTTTTCTTGTACCTGAGATGGCAACCTTTTATTGGGTTGCTGTCCTTTGTGCCATGGATGTTTTGCCCCCTCTTATGCTTGTATAAGAGGTCTTTAATCAAATAGTTTCTGGAGTCTATGTGTATATGATGTTTTGCAAGTGAATTTCTTTGTTCTTGGCTCTATGGTAATTGTCAAATAGCTGTGGACTTTTCATGGAAACAGATCTAAACCCTCATTATTTGTACAGGGGATGTATTTTATGCTAATTGGGATGAAGTCCTTATTGGAGCAACTGCTGTTGTTTCAACCCTGGGAGGTTTTGGAAATGAGGAGCAAATGAAAAGGATCAACGGTGAGGCTAATGTTGTTGCAGTAACTGCCGCAAAAGAATATGGTAAGACATTAATCTTTGATCTCAACGAGCAATGTGATCCCTGATCATTCTGACTGTTGATATTTGTTTTGACACCAAGCCTATATTTGTCGTTTCTGTTCAAGAATTTGTCAAAGAAACAGAAAACAGAAATTAAATTATAGACAACTATGCACACTTGTAAGTTGTAAGTCGTAACAGTTGAACTTGAACTTACCAATGTATCGATGGGGTGTGATAAGCCAATGTCTCAGCTTTGCAAGATTTATAATTGTGTATGGAGTCTGCTGTGAGTTCCAGAATTTTGTTAGGATATGATCTTGTGGATAGTTGCTTACCATTCTGATAGTAGCAATACTGGTCTTTAGTTGTCACATTTCCTCAAATGTCGAGTGAATTGTATATCAGGCCATCGAGTTACATTGCTTTCCATAGAAATCTCACTGGACTTCAAAATGTTCTCACTAATGCCACAATTAGTTTAAAGAACATTATTGATATACCACTAGGTTTTACCTACAATTAGTGGTCTAATAGGATCAGATCCTTCCAGGGTGTTTGGTTATCAATCATAGAGGGAAGGGAAGGGAAAGGGAGAGAAAAAGAGGGATAGGGAAGGGATGGGAGGATATTTCTTTGCAGATATTCAACATTAGGAAGGATTTGCTTTCTTAGAAGGGGAAGGAAAAGGGATGACTCCAATTTCTTTTACACCCCTTCCCCATTTCTATGTCCAAGTAAGAAAAGAGGATCCTACATTCTTCCTTCCCTTGCCTCCCAATTGTCTTCATCCAAATGCATTTTAGTAGCACTTTTATCGATTTGGTAGATAATGGCACAAAACTCAGTGGCTTTTTATGCCTTTTAAATCTCTTCTCTTTTGAATTTTTATTCCTCAGACCATGATAGGATTAATGTATGGTCTAACTATCTAAACCAGGATGCATCTGGACATTCATAATTACTGTTTATCGGTGATAAGTAAATAAGTATGTAGAATTTTGTTTTTGCAGTATATCTTATTGAATGGGGAGAAAGCTTTTCCTAGATGATTATTTGGGAAAATGTTAGAAGTATCTCTAAATCGATTTGATATGCCAAAGATGTCCCAACTTCCCAAGTAGTGGCTTTACTTATACACTGCGCTTTTATAGTGAATGGAATATTACATTATGACATCATTTGGGTTTTGTTGCAGCATTAGTATATAGGGTGTCGAATATTTAGTCATTTACTTATAATCAATGTTTTTATTGGAGGAGTGGGAGATGGATAGTCACTGTTCAGGAGAAGCTTGAGTAGCTCATGTAAAGGATATAGCCAACTCTATTAGTTGCAATTTTGAGGATAATTATTTTATGTTTTCATGTTAAATGGTCATAGGATGCTTATATTTGTTAGTGCCGTTTAGTTGTCACTTATACCTGGAATTATACCTTATCACGGCTTGTGATCCTGTTAGCATTTCCTATTGCTGTGTTAGGCATACTACACATATATTGTAAGTAGTTAAGTTAGCAATTTGATCATTGACTTCGCCTATCATATTCTGTTGTATTGGGTAGACAAACACAACCCCCCGCCCCCCAAACAAAAGATAAAAAACTGCCCTCGTCTTCACCAGTGTGGCAAAAGCCACGAACAGCTGGCGGGAAAATAGATTCAACTTTCAACACTTGATGACTGCCTTAACATTTCCTGTCTTCACTTGTAAACGGTATTTGTGTCAATGTAGAGGAACTACAGGGTTGAAAGTAGTAACAAATTTCGGGACAACAGTTAAAGAGAAACTAAATCCAATGCACATTAAAAGATTGATGGAGTGATGAAACATGAATGCTTGCCATTTTTGTAGAAACAACCATAGCAACAAGTTTGTAGATCCTGCCATTGCCAAAGTTCGGAAGATTAGGTTGTATGCAGCCTTTGTTTTCTTATTCTATTGGAGATCGATTTTCATTATTTTTACTTACGTCTATGCAGGAGTCCCTAAATACATCTTGATATCAGTGCATGATTACAATTTGCCGCCCTTCTTGCTTGAATCTGGATACTTCACTGGAAAGAGGAAAGCTGAATCAGAGGTTCTTTCACGATACCCTAATGCAGGTAATAAACTATCACATTATAGTTTCATCTTATGTTATGCTTGGCTCATTTCTCGTCCACCTCATTTTTGAACTTTGAAGTATATACTTTGGGAAAGCTAACTAGCAATAGACTCTTATGCTTGGTTTCATCTAAAGTTTCACCTTTTTCATGCTGGTAGTTATTCGATAAATTGGAAACGGGTGTTTGTTTCCCTCGAAGAAAGATAAAGAAATGGGTTGTTATTATTCTTACTTTGTTGGCCATGATCTTTTCCTAGATAAAACTTGCTAGGGAGGGGCCACTTAATACACTATATGAAACATTATATCTTTTTCTCTAAGAAGACGTTTTTGGTTCTCATTAGAAGCTCTCCCATAATAAATTTCCTTTCGCTCTTATATTTCACGTTTGTTTGGGGTCACTCTCTTTGAACCTAAACACTCGCTAAGCTGTGCGCAATTTAGATCCTTAGCTTCGGGTTGCATGCTCTTTTCATTATACCTATATATTCTCTCTTTTTTTCCCATCATATTTACATGTTTCATTTATGTACTTGCATGCTCTTATCATTAATGTACTTGTATGTTCTAACATTATACTTGCTTGTTCTTTTAGCATTCTAAAAACATATGTATGTTCTTTTTGTAATGCTTCTATGCTCTTTTAATTTGAATATACAAGTGTAACAAAAGGAACATGCAAGTGTAATGAAAAGAACGTGGAACTGAAAGCACGATTTGCATCGTGCTCCTGGGGTGTAGGATTTGAGTCATGTGGCTTTTCCACATTTTACTATCGTACTATGTGAACATTTATGTTTCCATCAAGGAGACAATGCTTACATCTAGGTTGGGTTTAATTTCCGCAGGTGTCGTACTAAGGCCGGCTTTTATATATGGTAAAAGAAGGGTGGATGGCTTTGAGATTCCTCTCGACTTGGTAGGGGAGCCGTGGGAAAAGATTCTGAGTGTTACAGAGAATCTTACCCGGCCATTAAATTCTCTTCCTGCTTCAGACTTGCTTTTGGCGCCTCCAGTTAGCGTCGGTGATCTTGCACTGGCAGTAATTAATGCCGTGAGAGATGACGACATGTTTGGTATTTTTACAATTGACCAAATTAAACAAGCTGCCAAATACGTCAAGGTGTGACCATTTAGATTGGAGCTCTTTACCAGCATCACCGACTTTGCTACTTGCTAGATAGTCAGCTAAATATATATAGTCTGATGTACGAAGCAGGCTTACTACTCGTACTCTTTCCTACAACCTTAGCCCTCATAGTAATGTGTATATTTGTTTAGCTACAGGGAACGGTACGAATTTTGGGCTACGGTTTCCGTATGCATTGGATTCCCCTTTTCCCCGAACCGCACTTTATGTGCCTATTATTGAGCAAGTTGCGAGAAATGATAGGTTAATCTCTGGTATTCAGATTCTTATAGTGTCATATCTTGGTGACATTTTGAATAATCTCCCATCATTTCCTGAGTGGAGTGAAAATAAGGAGGGGCTTTTGGGTAGATCTAGCGGTTTTATTTGGACTGTTAAATTTGAAAACAGATCTGAATAATTAATTAGTAATTGATCATAGGTATTTAAATACACAATGAATCCAAGCAATGATAGGAAGCAATTTTGGCTCACTTTGCACTGATTGTTATAAGTACTAGTTTCAATTAGACCTCGTTAATAATGAGCATGTCGCAATGAGATGGGCCACAAGCGAGTCATCTAATTAATTAAGCCGGTCGACGAGAGTTGCAAGCTAATAACTGGTTGATAACGAGCAAATCAGATACGAAAACAAACAAAAACTAAACTATATGTGATCCTACCCAATAAAATCCTTTAAACTTAACTCTTGTGTCTCCACCCTTATGTCCATTAACTGAGTTTAAGTGTATAGTTGGGTACTAAATGTTCATAAAAGTTGCATTTTGGGTACTCTAGTGGTAAAAGTTGTAATTTGGGTACTCAACCTCAACTTCAACTTCTGTTGGGTACAGCTGTTAACTTGCATTTAATTAAAAAAAAAGACTTTGCTATTCTCTCTCCTCTCCCAACGTCATTCTCTTCTTCCTTTGTTTTTTCTTTCCAAACTTTCTCTCATCTCCACTCAAAACACTACAAATCCCATGAATTCCATTGCTTATTTTGCGATAAAAACATCATATTAATACTCTACTTGTTGTTGCGAACATGTTGGTACTAATTTTGATCCATTTTATTGCCCTTTAAAAATTAGGATTCCTTTGATTTGGGGCTTTTTTCTTCGTTTTTACTCTGTTTTGGGTGATAGTTATCACTATGCTTTCATTGGCATAAGTACCCTCTTTGGGTGGTGGTTGTGATGTTGTCAATGGCAGAGAGATAAGCAGTGATGATGGTAGTTTCGTAAGTTTTGATTTTTGAAGATCCATTTGGTACGTTTTTTTAGTATATTATGTGGGATTCTATTACTGCTCATAGCTATAAATTGTGTAAAGAGAAAATTCAAGGAATTATTGATGTTACTAATGATTGTGGCCTGTTTTGGGTGATAGATTTCACTCTTTTTCACTTTGTTTTGGGTGATTGATTTCACTATGTTTTTATGGGTTTTAATTTCCCTGCTTTATGATCGTTGGAACATTTTTTTGCTTTTAAATTCCTGCTGCTAAACATTTCACTATGTTTTCTGGTTCGAACATTTGCAATTGGAGCACTTCATTGATTTCTTCGGTTTGATTTCTGAAATTAAGTTTTTCTTTATGGAGTTTATGAGAGAGATTTGAAAGACTAAATCAGGAGGGAGGAAAGAGAGAGGGAGGAGAACGAAGAGTGATGAAACAAAGAAGAAGAAAAAGGGACGCAAATGTTTAAGAGATACGAAGAGGGGAATGGTGGGAAGAGGTGGGTGGGTGGGTGGCCACGCCTAGTGGGGGGGGGAGGAGGAGAGAGAAAGACATAATAATCTTTTTTGAGAAAGAGAAATGAATTTTTATTTTGCAAAAGTATTTTTTTAATTATTTAATTAAAGTTAACAGAAAAAGTAACGGAAGTTGGGTTGAGTAACCAAATTGCAACTAGAGTATCCAAATTGCAACTTTGGGCAAAGTTTAGTACAAAACTTTGCACTTAACTCTTCCATTAACTATACGTCCACTTACAACCAAATTTGCACAGCGTAACGAGTGGTTAATCTGTCACTTAGGTTTCGCATAGTTATGTATAACATCTTATAGACTATGGTAGTGTAATATGTCCTCTGTACCAAAATAATTCTAACATGGACAACACACAAAAGCTCATGTAATGAGAAGAGAAATAGCAAGATAGGTCATGTGATGAGTAGAGTGATATAAATGCAACAAGGAGAGACACAAGAGTTTATGTTGATAAATTTGATAGAACTGAAAATAGGCCTAGGCAACCCAATACGGAGGAGGAGAATTCGGTCCACATACAAGCCCAAATGAGGATCGACTGAAATGGGCCTCGGAGGTGGAGAGTTCAGTCCACATACAAGCCCAAAGGAGGTTCCTTACTAAAACCAATTGGCAATAGTAGGAGTAACTCCTCTAGCTTATATTGTAGTACTTTCTCTCCTCTTTCTCCAATGTGGGACAGCTCACATGTGCATAACATATATGGGGTTCAACACATATAATGAGAGGAGAGAGAAAAAAAACTATGTGATGAAGAGATATAGAGAAAAAAAACCCCATGTGATGAAGAGAGATAGAGAAAACTCATTGGTCAAATAAATCATATTGCAATTATATTAAAACTTCCTATAATGAAAGGATATTACAATTATTTTAGAACACAAATTGTATACGCTAACATTCTAATGTCTAGTTTAGTTATGTTATTAGGTTTGAATACATTGTTTTCGTTCTTAATATGCTTGGTAATAGTTGGAGGAAGTCTTTCTTTCCGAGTTGTTAGAGTTGTTCTTCATGGTTGGTTATGGACATTGGAATATTTTTGTCAGTTGGATATGGGATGGTTGTCCAAGTTGGCAGATGTAGTTGGGTATAGTAAATTTCCCTTTCTAATCTCTAGAATAAGATCTTACCAAGATACTAGAGTGGACTACCTTGATGTTGAGCAACAAATTTTCTCAATATTGAGGGTGAAGTGGGGAAATGGTTCTAAAGTAAGAGACCGAAAAGGTAACGCCTTAGAACCGAAGAAGATGGAGGATGAAGTTAGGGAACCGATGTTTAGGGCTCCCTCAGTTGATTATTTAATCGTTTGTGAGCGTGGGCAAGGAGGGGAAAAGTTTTCATGGTTGGGTGGTTTATTCTCCGATTTCATAAGACGGAAGTCTGTTCGCGAGCTAACAATGCTTAGCTCTCATTCTCGCTTGGCAATGCTTTTAATTTTCATTGCCTTGAAAAAATCAAATCTGAAGGCGGTACCCCAGTTGAATCTGGTGGATTACAGCGCGTCAACTCAAATGCGGTTCTCCTATCAGAAGGAGAAACCCAAAATACTCTCTCAACAGAGTATTGAGTCACAAAGGAACGTGACTCTTCAAATAATCCCGAGTCAAGAATTCCACATGACAGATTGTCATTGGAATTGCTCATGCAGTGAGATGAAAATCTCGCTATTAGTCGTTCGTTGCCCGGATCGTGAACATAATTCGCTCCTCCCATCACTTCCATCGGGTATGATATACCCTTTTAGTGCAGGTTGTTTCTCTCTACAAAGCTCCAGTGTCTTTGCATTTGTCGCTATCATGGATAAGCGATTATCACAACCTTTGAACAATGAAGACCTCCATAGCAAGCAGATTTGTACCAGCTTTAGGTGTTTTTACTTTATATGGTTTGTAAGAGCTTGTGAAGCTCAGTTTAGTGTGTGGTTAGTTTCAATTTTTAGTTTATGTGGTCTTTCCTTAGGTTGTAATTCCGGTTTTAATTAATGCACATTTTCTTGATGTCAAAAAAAAAAACAAAAACATTCTAATGTCTTTTTCATTGGTTTTGCGACACACACTCCATTCTGCAAAGAAACGTCCTGAAGACTATGCACATGTACAATCGACTCTAAGTATCACATTACACCAAAACTAACATCTATACAAATATATTAAAAGGTGTTCCTAAACAAGGAACGGCGCCACATGGCACTCTTCCTTAAGTGTTTTACAACATGTAATACACATACATTAAAAAAAAGATAGGATAATGTCATTTATAAGATTCGATCTTGTGACTTCAAGTTTATATACTACAACCATAACCACTAAAACAAGTTATATTTGATATTATCATTTCAAAGTAAAATATTAATAAATGAAAACTAGTTTCACGTAAAAGAGAGGTAATATTGTATCGGCATTTTAAAGTGACTGATACTAATATAGGATAAGGAAAATTTTGACCAAGTTATACGGAGATAGCTTTGTAATCTTATAATTTCTGATAAATTGGTTGGCTAAGCACGGTAAACTATAGGGTCAAAAACACCCCCTGCCCTTCGGCTAATCGTTTCTAGTTTGGAAAGTAAACACATATTCGGCTTGTTGGCAGCCTATTCGAATGGTTAACTGACGATGATTTGAGTTGTTTACAAACTAATATCACTTCCCTCTTTGGCATACACACTGAATGCAGCTTCTCCATGAAAAATACAGGAGCTACATGTACCATGGTTCGAAAAATACAGGAGCTACATGTATCATGGTTCGGAAATATGGTCGAATCAATTTTGTTCACCCTCGTTAAAACGATTTTCAACTTTGGCGAACCAAATTTGACGTTTCAGCTAGATAGATTTAGGTAAGCTAAAAATTTGGGCGAAGCAACCATGACAAGGCAATTTCACCCGCATTTCCTGTATTTCCCATATCAAGATGCTACTTTTTTGTGAGATGTTCCCACTACTCTCAGTCCCTCCCTCCAATAATGGCATAAATCAACATAGAATGATATAGATGGAGAGAAGAAGAGGCAAGCAAACAGAAATCATAGCTCTATGGTGATTCTAAGGGGAAAAGCAAATGTTATATAAGCTAATCTTATAATATATAGTGCAAATAACAGTATGATAAACCGTGATGCGGTCTGTGTTGAACGTATCCATTCCGTTCCTAAAAAACAGCAATAATTTCCGCAATCGTGACCAAAACCGTATATACGAACCATGATGTGTACCTAATCATGTTGCTTTTTAGCAAGAGACTGCTCTGTTAGATACCTGCGACAGATTAAAGATATTTCAAGTTAGTATGATGAGCACATTTTTTTTTTTTTTGGTATGATGAGCACATGATTATAGCTACATAGTACATACTACTACAAAAATATCAAGCTAGCCTTAGTCTGGTGGTAGGAATTGTAGCTTAAGGCTTTGAGGTCACAAAATTGATTCCTCACTAGGGATCTTGGGAGAGGGATTCCTTATCCTCCCCTCTCCTCCCCCTCCCCCCCCCAAAATTCTCAGGAGGCTGAGCTTTTGATTAATCCGCAGAGTCCCCGGCAATAGGGCAGTCAGATCCATTAGCAAGTGGGAGTAAAGAAAGCCAAGAGGTAAAAGCACACTGCATGGGAGATGGCACTGCATCTATGTTGTTGTGGCAGGTAAGAGGATTGCTGGATGACTTAGCAAAACCTGGAGAATGGCATCACTCGTCAAGACTCCAGGACAGGTGGAAGTAAAATAGAATTAAAGATGATAAGTTTGAGGTTACATGCACTGCAGCTTGCCATTGCCATCATATATAGACAATATAGTGTTGAAAGGACTCTACTACGTTGTTTTTCACATTATTAATGAATATGATATCTAGTACAAACCAATGCAAAAAAGATCTTGCAAGGGCCCTAACATTTTATTTATTTATTATTTGTTGTAGAGAGACTGGGCCTAGAATTTTGGCCCAAGCAGAATAGATGAACAACGAATCATACACGGTCAAACAAGATCAGTTATGTTCATATTAATATCAAATCCTTCTTCAAGCCTACTCCAAGCCAACTATAGAGCAGGCTAATATAAAGAATCTATACACCTCAGAACAAGAATCTTTCAGGTGATTGTCTAGACTCTGGTGCAGGAGAAGTAGGCCTAGATGACAAATGAAAGACTCGAGGACTCCAGGAAAGCATGGGCAGGCCAGTTAAGATGCTGCAAATGAGCAGGAAATTAACTAAAAGGATAGGTACATCATCAACACCAACAGAAAAAGTGAGGTTATGTCAATGGATTGGGTCTGAAGAGGTCCACATATGCAGGCTTACCTAAGCAGTGTCACCAAGGGTCCGGATTGATAAATGAACTTGAACATGCATAGCAGATAAATCAGAAATGGATCCAGCAGATTATGAAATTCAACCTCAGTAAGTTAAATTAAGAAGTTTATTATCTAATGAACTAGATTCCTTAAAGTAACTGAACCTTTATAGTCAACCATTCTAAAGAAAAGGAGAATTCTAATAGTTGAGCAAATTAAACCAGAATCACGAGATGGGGTCAGATGAAAACCAGATAATCATACATCATTCATACATCAGGCAGGGGAAGGGCATGGGAGTTGTTCAATTCTGAGAACAATGGATATGTTCATATACTTACTTGCCAGTGTATAAACCTGCTGAATACCACGCATTCAGGACTATGCTTAGATCTGTTCCAGAGTTTGCACTTTGTTCCGCTCCCTCGCTAATTTTGTTCTCATTTGAGTCTGCATTCCATTAAAGAGGCATAAGCTATGTCTCTACTCTCCCCAATCCGAAAATGCACACAGCAAAAAGAAGCAGCAAATCCTAGCTAAAAATGATTTACAACAAGAGGTGGACGTCTGCAGACAAATAATAATTTTCACGAGACCTCTAAAAATCTGTTTAACATGTACCTTCAGTTGTCTCCCTCAACAGAAAGGTTATCTCAGGTCACAAGAGGACCATCCAAGAATAAAGATATACTTTTTTATATTCTTATTTAGATATAAATTTATAAATATCTAAGAATAGCATTTAATAAATCATTTCTCACATGTTCAGTAGAATGAACAAATGAGGGTCAACATCAGAAATGTGGTGGTCATCTTCAAGTATAGATCACAGGTCAGTCGAACAACACCCACACCCTGTAAGGGCCACATACCCTTTGTTCATGCACATTTTACATATGCACTACCTCTGCTTCTGTTTTATCTACACAATTTGACTTTCACGCTTGCAAGTTGCAATAACGCAAAACTTTGACTATGAATAGCATTGATTATGAGTAATAAAAAATTGTCAGAAGTAGATATTTCGAATTTATAAGTCGAGACTTGCGATGAATCTAACAAGATTCCACATGACTATTTTTGTCCTTATGAATGAACCACAAATGATGATCAAAGTGAAGTATATGAATATTGTTAAAGTACAAAGCACATAGATTAAAATAAACAGAGGGAGTACTACTCTTGAGTTAACCAGAGTTGAGGATTGAACTTCAAATCAATCATGAAATTTTACAGATTCGACAATGTGGTGGACAAAGCAATGAAGCACATAACCAAAGCCTGTAGAAATCATACTATTATATGCCTAAAGGCCCTAGAATTCATTTATCAAAAAAGAAAAGGCCCAGGATTCTATCACTAAACTCTCTACCCACTGATAAACAAAGGAATAAGTAGAAAGAACAAGCACATGAAGCAACAAGGATTGAGGAGCTTGCCAATAACAATAATTGATACTAGTCTAGATGTATATGACAGAAAAGCATCATTCCAGAAAACACACAGCAAAACAGAGTTTGCTCAAGAAAGCAAATTACCAGAAGTTTGGTTTTTTAATGTCGAGATTGCTATTTCTGCAACTCCCATCGCCGTTTTAACAACATCACCATCTTCCATTGCCGGCTTCTTTACCAGATCTTTTGTTGCGCAAGGATCCACACAAAGATTAGTAGCAGAAACACCAGCTGAAGGGCAAGGTAAAGAAGAGCAAGAAGCCATAGAACATTGACAAGCACATGGACAACAAGAAATGGCCATTCCCCCATAAGGCACTTGACTAGAGGATTGATATTCTTGGACAGCAGGATACGTGCCCCATTGCCAGCCATAAGTAGGTGGTTGGCTAAAATTTGAATAATAGTTACTGTAGTTTTGCTGCAGGTTCTGTAAAATCTTTTGCCTTTGTTCCTCAATTTCATAATACTGTTTACATAGCTCGCTGTATTCATCCATTTCAACTGAGGTTGAATGGTTCTGGGACTGGTCCTGAAGGGGCAAACCATTTGACCCAGCTGCATGTTCTCCAGGAACATCTGAATCTGCAACTTCATTACCTTTAGCTGCTTCCAGAGTTTCTGTCTCTCCCACTTCTGGTATAGCATGCGAACCATTATCATTGCTCCCATCAAGTTTTTCTGGTTTACTTCACCCAAGATAAAAAAAAGTAATAGCAAATTTAGAACGAGCAACAGTTCAGAAAATGACAAAATGGACCAACTTTATGGTAACATTCAAGCCATTGCAAAAGAAGTATCCTATTCATACTAATACCATTTTAATATCAGCAATTCAGCATGTCATCCATATACTCCCATCGGAGCAGTTATTGCTTGCAGTTAATGAACCATAATATGGTCAAGTACTCAAGTTACATGGAATGTTGTAGCCTTCCAGCACTTCCTACAATTATGCACAATAAGAAGCTTCAAGAGACTCATTTTTTAATAAAAAAATTTAAACTGATTTTTATGCTTCAGAGTTCAGATTATCTATCATGTTACATCAACTAACATCTCTCTTGGGGGTTTGATGGAAGCATAACACAGATCTTCTAAAAGTTGATTAGAATAAACATTATCAAAACAATACGTTATAGTAAACATCAACATTCTATATTCTTATTTCCACAAACTCAATATTTAAGGGTGTGGGTTGTTATTCTTAACTTTACATGAAATGAATGCAGCAACGAAAACTGAAAATTTTACATTCCCAAAAACATAAAGTTTTGAAGGACAGTTGAAATACAATTATTTTTCCATAAGCATGTGCATCAAATTAGATATTCATTACTTGGAGACTTCATTTCACCATCTAAGAAATATATCCAACCGTAGACTAGTTGGATAATGCATAGCATTCTGAGCACCGAAAACATAAAAAGAACGTACAAAAGATCCCTGGAATGAGCTAATCTTTTACCCTTCACCACTTTGGTATAGGTGTCGGCTATGCTATACAGTCTCTACATATGATCTTCAGCACCTATGTCAGATAATCAACATTCTGATACGGATACAGACTTAGACATAAATTAACCCTGAGAAATGTACTTGATACTCGTGGTCGATACACGTAACCGAGAGAACGAGACTACTAGCCAAGGGCAACACAGAACATATATATATATATATATATATATCTACCTCCATCAACAAATGATTTGTACAATATTCTAAGTCTTCATAACTAAAATATAAAAAGAAATGAAATAAGTTCACTAGAAAAGAAAAAAAAGAAAGTTGGATTGTTAACACTCTTCACATCACTTATACGAGCATCAAATTAACAAAGATGACAACTTTTTACAAACACCCCAAAAATTTAAGCAACTATTATTCCTTAAAAAGGGTTAAATAATTCATATCCCACTAAAAATTATCCCAGATGCTACAATATCAGTTCATGGGCAAACCTCAATTTACACCAATAAAAGTAAAAAATAAAAGAAAACCCTAAGAATTAAGCAAGAGTGAGGGTTAACCTTTTATCTTCATGACTAGCATCAAGTGCATCAGTATTGCAGCTTTTGACATCTGCAGCAGAAGTATTTAGATTCCCTTTGTACCCTTTTCCGTGCATTTTCTGCTTCAGTAAAAAAAAAAAAATGATTCAATCATTTAAAGTCGAAAGTTACAAATTTGAGCAAAAAAAGTTGGTTTAAGCGAGAGAAAATACAACCTTGTACTTGGAGATGGCACCATCGAAGGCATTGATGAGAGCAGAATCGTCCCATAATCCACCCTCTCGTTCTTCCATATTATCTGTACCACTTTCTTTCTACCTATATTTTTTTTTTTTTTTTTTGACGGGTTCTTTCTACTTATCTTTGAGTTAGCCAAAGCACCCAATTTGCAGAAAAAAGACACCCTTATTCCCCCCCCCCCCTCTTCCCCGCCCCGGTTGTGGTGGTTTGGTGGGACGATGGAGCTAGTCAATCTGATACTGACTTAACTTGAACCTGGTTCGATTTGTAAGGGTCAGTCCTCAGACCTGACCTGGGATTACCCAGACCTGACCGGCACCCGACAAAATTATATTTTGACCTAACCATATAAACCTGTTTTTAAACCCGAACCTGACTGTAACCCCGTCAAATATTAATCAAAACCAACTAGACCCTATAAATACCCGATTCAACCCAATTTGTTTATAATTAACCCGAATTGAACTAGAATTCAATAGAACCAAATAAAATAAAATATTGTTGTGAGAAATATGTATAGAGAGAAGCTATTGATAGAAATTTATCACAAGAGTGTATTGTATTCAATTGTGTAAAACTGATTTCTTACATCGACGGTATCTATAAGCAAAATATTTACTGTGCGCAATTGTAAATTCAACAATTTCAGCGCGACGGAAGAAAACTTTTCCTAACATGCATTAAATGCATGTCAAGGCATTCACCATACTTAAACAGTGGAATTTGCCATTCCACTGTTTCTCAACACTCCCCCTTGAATGTCCACTGATAACTCATAATAGACGTTGTCTCATTAAGAACCTTGTTAGGAAAAACCCTGTGGAAAAAATCCATAACTAGGGAAAAGAGTACAACTATTATGTATCCTTATATGCTTAAAATTAACTGCCTCATTAAAAACCTTGTCAGGAAAAACCCAGTGGGACAAAAACCTAATCGAAGGGAAAAAAGAGTGCAGTGCATATAACTCCCCCTGAATCTAGCATATATCACGAAGATGACGCATTCCAATTTTTCGGACTAATTCTTCAAATTTCTTCGCCGGAAGGGATTTGGTGAATAAATCTGCAAGATTCTCACATGATTGGATTTGTTGGATGTTTATCGTCCCTTCCTTTTGGAGGTCATGAGTGAAGAAGAGCTTTGGTGATAAATGTTTAGTTATGTCTCCTTTGATGTACCCTTCGCTTACTTGGGTGATACATGCAGTATTGTCTTCGTAGATGATAGTTGGATTTGTTGTTATTGTTTCCATTCCACATTCTTCTTGGATATTATTGATCATTGACCTTAGCCATACACATTCCCTTCCAACTTCATAAAGAGCAATTAATTCAACATGATTTGATGATGTGGCCGTCAAATTCTGTTTCGTGGATTTCCAAGATATTGTAGTACCTCCATTAGTGAATAGATACCCGGATTGAGACTTAGCCTTTTGTGGATCTGATAGGTACCCAACATCTGCATATCCAATGAGTGACGCATTTGGTTTCAACTAGTAGAATAATCCAAGATCTTGTGTTCCTCGAAGATAGCGTAACAAATATCTGACTCCATTCCAATGTCCCTTCGTTGGTGCATTGCTGTATCTAGCTAACAAGTTTACTGGAAAAGCTATGTCAGGTCGAGTATTGTTAGCCAAGTACACTAAGGCACCAATCGCACTTAAACATGGTACTTCAGGACCAATAATTTCTTCATTTTCTTCTCGTGGTCTGAATGGATCATCTTTCACATTCAGAGAACGCACTATCATTGGAGAACTTATTGGGTGGGCTTTGTCCATTAAAAAACGTCTCAGGATTTTTTCTGTATAGTTTGATTGATGGACAAAAATCCCATTTCTCAAATGTTCTATTTGCAAGTCAAGGCAAAATTTTGTCCTCCCGAGATATTTCATCTCAAATTCTTTCATCAAGTACTTTGCAGTTACTTCGAGTTCTCTGGGAGTTCCAATAATATTCAAATCATCGACATAGACAGCAATGATGGCGAATCCTGATTTGGATCGCTTTATGAAAACACAAGGACTGATTTGATTATTTTTGAATCCTTCTCTCAATAGGTATTTACTAAGACGATTATACCACATTCTTCTAGATTGTTTTAACCCATAGAGTGACTTTTTCAATTTTATTGAAAACATTTATGTGGGCATGTGATCGTCTGGTAGTTTTAGTCCATCAGGGACTTTCATATAAATATCTGTGTCAAGTGACCAATATAAGTATGCAGTCACTACATCCATTAACCTCATTTGCAATCCTTTCGAAACTAATAAGCTTACTAGAAATCTTAGTGTAGTTGCATCAACTATTGGAGAATATGTTTCATCATAATCAATCCCTGGCATTTGCGAGAAGCCTTGGGCTACTAGCCTTGCCTTATATCTAGTAACTTCATTTTTCTCATTTCGTTTTCTCACGAATACCCATTTGTACCCAAGTGGTTTTACAGCTTTTGCTATTTGGGTTATTTGTCCGAATACCTCACATTTTTCAAGTGATTTCAATTCTGCTTGAATTGCTTCTTTCCATTTTGGCCAATCTTTTATGCGACGACATTCATCTACTGTATTTGGTTCTATATCATTTTCATCGTATGTCATTTCAAACGCTATGGAGTAAGCAAAGATTTCATTCAAGACAACATCTTTTCGATTCCATTGTTTCTTTGTAGAAACATAATTAATTGAAGTTTCATTGTTGTCTATGCTTTCATGTTCATGTTCTTCTGGAACATGCTTATCTTCATTTTTATTTTCATCATGAATTTCATCATGCTCCTTTGGAGGATTTATATTAATTTCGTTCGTTGTTTCTCCTTGCTTTATCATTTTTCTCGGTTTTGAGTCTTTAGAACCTGGTGGTCTACCACGTTTTCGACGTGCTATTGACTCATCTTCAATGGCCTTATTGTCACTAGGAATTTCAATTCGTGCCGGGGCATTCTCAGCATGCACATGTGACTTTGTCACTTTCTTAGTATCTGTGAATGCATCTGGCAATTGGTTTGCAATACTTTTCAAATGAATAATTTTCTTGACTTCATGTTCACATGAATTTGTTCTCGGGTCCGGAAACGACATTTGCGATGCGTTCCATGTAATTTCTGTTTTTATATTTTGTGGGTCCACTTTCTCTCCCCCTAAGGATGGGAATACTGACTCATTAAAATGACAGTCAGCAAATCGAGCCGTAAATAAATCGCCAGTTGTTGGCTCTAAATATTTGATAATTGATGGAGATTCAAATCCAACATATATTCCCATCCTTCTTTGTGGACCCATTTTAGTACGTTGGGGAGGAGCAATAGGTACATGTACAGCGCACCCAAAAATTTCCAAATGTGAGACATTCGGTTCTCGACCTGATACTAATTGTAACGGTGAGAATTTATGATAGGTTGTCGGCCTTAATCTTATAAATGCTTATGCATGTGATATAGCATGATCCCAAGCAGAACAAGGCAATTTTGATCTCATTATTAATGGTCTTGCAATTAATTGTAATCTCTTGATTAATGATTCAACAAGACCATTTTGTGTATGTACATGAGGCACAGGGTGCTCTACAACAATCCCAATAGACATGCAATAATCATTAAAAGTTTGAGATGTAAATTCCCCAGCATTGTCTAATCTTATTCTCTTTATTGTATGATATGGGAATTGAGTTCTTAATCGAATTATTTGAGCCAGAAGTTTTGCAAATGAAACATTTCTACTTGACAAAAGGCTCACATGTGACCATCGAGTAGATGCATCAATTAATACTATGAAATAGCGGAATGGTCCGCATGCGGGGTGAATAGGCCCACAAACATCTCCTTGTATTCTTTCTAAAAACATTGGAGATTCAGTAGCAATCTTATTTATAGATGGTCTAATTATCAATTTGCCAAGTGAGCATGCAGAGCATGATAATCCATTTGACCGAGGAATTTTGTCCAATTGAATTTTCAATGATTATATGCATCATTCCTGTGCCAGGATGGCCAAATCGGTCATGCCATATAGTAAATAAGTCTCTATTATCTAACTTCTGGTTAGATATCATATTAATTTCAATCGGACGTATATCTATGCGATATAGTCCCGAGGAAATTGCTGGCAATTTTTCATTGATGTATTTCTTGCCGCATTTTTCTACCGTGAGGAATATAAATTCCTCTTGGTTCACTGTCATTGTTTCCAAATGGTAACTATTCTGACGTACATCTTTGAAACTTATGAGGTTTCTTCGATATTTACTCGAATATAATGCGTCATTGATTATCAATTTTGTCCCATTTGGAAATATAATACAGGCTTTCCCAGAGCCTTCAATTAATTTGGATGTCCTAGATATTGTGCTAACATTTGCCTGGAATATTGTAAGTTTTGAAAAATACTCTTTATTTTTCATATGGTGTGCGTTGTTCCACTGTCGAGGAGACATTTTTCTTTGGATCCAACTTCTGGTAAATCCATATCTTTATAAATAATAAATATGAAGATCAGTATAAGAAAATGCATATTTTATTAATATTCAAAAGAGGGAATACATGAAAATGAATATTGAAGCAATTAAAATAAACTAAGCATATTAATTCATTGCAAAGTTGTTTTCGGCTTTAGCATTATCCATAAAAAAATCTGAAACATCAAGGCTGGGCATGGATGTGTTAGATTCATTAACAAAGTTTGCTTCAGCATTTTCCCCTTTGTTCTTCATTGAAGCCTGATATGGTCTACCAAATGTTTGGCAGTACGACATGTGCGACCCCAATGCCCAGTCATGCCACATCTGTGGCAAGTGTCATTTCCTTTATAAGACGACTGCCTCTGATTTCCAGATGATTGTCCCCAATTTTTATCAGAATTTTTAAAATTGTTATTTCTTGGGGAAAATCGACCTCTGCCACGTCCACGCCCTCGGCCACGGTAATTACCACGTCCTCTCCCACGACTGTTGTAATTACCGCGTCCACCTCTATGTATAGCATTTGCTTCAGGTGGATCAGAGCTTTCTATTGCATTTATTTCATATGTGGCTGAAGACCCCGTAGGTCTAAGATTATGATTTTTCAGCGGAAGATCATTATTTTGTTCAGCCACAAGTAGTACTGATATTAGCTCAGAGTATTTTTTGAAAGCTCTGAACCTGTATTGTTCTGCCAATATTATATAAGAAGCGTGGACAGTGGATAGCATTTTTTCTATCATCTACTTTTATGTGATGGGATGATCACAATATTTCAACAAAGATACAATTCTAAACAACGTTGAATTGTAATCACTGACTGCTTTAAAATCCTGGAACCTCAAATTGAGCCAGTCAAAATGTGCTTTTGGGAGGAGCACATTTTTGTGATGCCCATATCTTTCATTCAGGCTATCCCATTGTTCTTTGGGATCCTCCACAAAGAGATATTCAGTTTTTAAACTTTCATGTAGATGATGCCTGAGAAGGAGTAAAGGCTTTTGCCTTTTCTTGTTCAGTCGCTTTTTTAACTGATGCGGCTGATGTAGTTGCATCCCCTTGTTGGGTTGTCACACCCTTAATTGTATGTTCCAGTCCTTGGGCCTTTAAATTCATTTGGGTGTCCAACGTCCATTCTAAAAACTTTTGCCCAGATAAATCTAGTATGTTAAATTGTCTTTTCACTAGATCTCCCATTTTTTACTACAAACATGTAAATATTTGAATTTAGTAAATGATAATAAATCATATATATTATCTCCCCCTGATTTATATCATTATAATTATACATAAACAGTACAAACAACAAAAAAAAAAGCAAAAAAAAATACTAAAATAGTGTACAATATTAATTAGGGTTAATTGGCTAGAACAGCACAACCTTGGGCTCTGGTGCAAGAAACAGCACAACCTTTAACGGGTGCAATGCGTAGCACCAACTTAAACACGAGGTGCACAGAATAGCATAAATGACGCCTGAGATCGGAGATTCCACCGGAGCTAGGGAATCTTCAATTTTTTGGAATTTTCTTTTAATTCCCTACCCTTTTATTATTATAGTCACGTGCCCCCCCCCCACATTTAAATTTTTTTTCCCCTCTTTTATTCTATTTGAACTGCCATTAACCCTTTCTAACAAAAATCCCCAATTCTCAATTAACATAAACCCTAAGTTTGCAATTCTACCATCAACCTTCATCATAGTTCGAAGGCTTGGGAAAGTTTACTGCCACCATGGAGGATCGACAATTTTGGTCCTTGTTCTTACAAAAAATCTGACTCTTTTAAACTTGGTCTTTGGAATTGGTTAGTTTTTTTTTTTTCTTTCCTCTCTACTTTCTTATACCCAGAAAAAGTTGCAAACATTTTTGGTTGATATTTGATTGTTGCAATATTTTTCAGGCATTTGGCAATTGAAAAAAATCGATACTTCTATGTAAGATTGTTTCCAGAACCATCTAGAGTGTCGAAGGATCATCCTCCAATTGCTCGGTTTATTCTTAGAGTATCTAATCTTGGTCTTAGTCGCAGACCCTATATTTCTTCCAGTAAATTCTATCTTTCTCTCTTTTCAATTATTATTTTTTAGTTCATGAAGTGGGTTTTTTCTGTTTGTTGTGAAATTTAATGCTTTTTTATTTTATTATGATCAATAATTGAAGGGTTTATTTTTATTTTTAATTTTATTGTTACTGTTGTTGAAAAGAGCATTTTTTGATCCTTCATAGTTATTTGAATTACTACTGTTTTGGATGTTCAGGAAATTAGAACTGTATGTTTGAAGTTCAAGTGGAGAAGAAAGAAGAAGACAAGAGAGAGAATTAGAAAAGATTTGAGGGCACGTGACTATAATAATAAAAGGGTAGGGAATTAAAAGAAAATTCCAAAAAATTGAAGATTCCCTAGCTCCGGTGGAATCTCCGATCTCAGGCGTCATTTATGCTATTTTGTGCACCTCGTGTTTAAGTTGGTGCTACGCATTGCACCCGTTAAAGGTTGTGCTGTTTCTTGCACCAGAGCCCAAGGTTGTGCTGTTCTAGCCAATTAACCCTATTAATTAAGCAAAAAAATGCCAAAATTAGAAAAAAAACAACGAGTGAAAGAAAAAAAAATTCCTAAAATGCACTTAAAGATACAAAAGAAAATGATATTCATGTGCATTTTTTTCGTCATTCTTCCGGGGAGATAATTTTTTTTTGTCTCCTACTTGTGTATGAGGAGATATATCATTAATGCCATAAGAAGGAAAAAGAAACCGGCTATAAGGAATAAGTATAGCCTTATTATCCTAAAATCCTCCTCAAAAGAAGAAGAGCAAGGTGGAGGACGGTTGTCGTCGGCGTGGAACATGGCGGCCGGAAGGTTGAGGAAGAAAGAAAAAAAAAATTGTGAGTTTAGAGGAAAAGTTGGAAGAAGATAAGGGATGTGTGGTGAAAATGGGGTGGGTAATCCGCTTTTATAGAGGGTTATCCCTAACTGTGCAGTTCATCTACAGGTAAAAATACACAATGCAATAAAATTTTAAGAATGGCAAATATATATATTAGAGCAAATTATATGTACTAAATTTGTCTACTATTATGCATGTTGGTAAAACGGTGATATAGTATATGTAACTACAAATGCAAAAACAAATAGAAGATTAGAGACAATAATATATAATAGTGTTCTGAATGCTTGTTCCCTGCATACATATAACATTATTGCACATACAAGAGGTAATAATTTTATCACTTCACTAGGTCGTCCATATAGCGGCAAGTTAAAAAAATAATTAATCCGTCCATATAGGCGGTTCAAGAGCAAAAAGAAATAACATAAAATAAATGTCCTTGCACTCCATGAAGGTGGCTTTATTATCAAATTACTTATTTTCTGGGTTAGTGGCATGGTGACGTTTACTATTAGTCCCTTCCTGTTCATCCCTATTTCTTTTATTACTTGGTGGAGGTTGATTTTCAGTTGGTTGTATATGAGGGTTATTATTGGTGTTGGGAACAGGGGATTGTGGGTTTTCTCTGGTATGAGTATTTGTTCCGTCGTTAAGGTTAATGGGTCGGGGTTGTCTTACAGTTCCCCTCGCTGGGTTGGTAGTGAATGGCACATTGTTTCGCTCTATCCAAAAGTAAACACCCGAGACAGAGACATTGTGTAAAACAATGTTAATCCCGTTACTTTGTTGATCCATATTCGGATAGTAAAGGGTTGGGCTTGGAGAAAAAAATTTAGAACTTGAAACAGAATGGATGTAAAAATTTTAAAGATACCTTTAATTTTTTTCGGTAGCAAACTCGTGCTGATAACGTGTTGTGAGAAATATGTAGTGAGAGAAGCTATTGATAGAAATTTATCACAAGAGTGTATTGTATTCAAATGTGTAAAACCGATTTCTTACATCGACGGTATTTATAAGCAAAATTTTTCCTGTGCGCAATTGTAAATTCAACAATTTCAGCGCGGCGGAAGATAACTTTTCCTAACATGCATTAAATGCATGCATACTTAAACAGTGGAATTTGCCATTCCACTGTTTCTCAACAAATATGTCTAATTTGATCCTACTTTACCAACCTATTTTTGGATAAGTAAACCCAACAAAATTACTAAAATTCAATTATTGTTCTATATCTAAGCTTGGAAACATTTATTTAATGGAGCTTGAATATATTGGGTTTTATAGTGCAACGCACAGGCTACGTAAATTCCCAGAAGCAAGCTGTTGTGGACTAGTGGAACTTTCCACTTAAGAAAATAAATTTAATATCATTGTGGGACATTGGCCCACGTTTTGGATACTACACTTGATCTTAGCCAAAGGCTGAGAATGGTAGCTTATACCGTATGCAGCAGTGCACTAGCCTTTTAAGACTTTCTTGCTTATATCATCGATGTGGGACAATTTCTGTTGTTCATTTGTGCAATTCTGCTGTGCTCAAGTGTGAGCTATGACTAACTTGTTAGTACATAATCCATGGTGAAATATTAATGCAATTGAAATCAAGTAGATTGTTTACTTGATATTACATTATTACTGATAATTCTATCTTTAGTTTTTTGGTCGTTGACTTTTTGTTGTTATTTAAAGTAGTATTGCCTTCATAGGTTTCTTGGTGTAAATTTTTTATTTTTATTCATGATGTTAGAATTATGAGCATATGTAATTGTTAATGTTCATAAGTTCAATTTTATTCTTATAATCAGGTTGGTTATTTAATTTTCAAAGGACAGCAAAACTATATATTTTTTCTAGAGGACCAAAAAAAAAGTAAACGGATCGAATAATCTTACTAAAATAGTTTGTTTATAGTCACAAATGTACAAAGTTAAGAGAAGATCATAAACACTATACTAGTATTAAACTATAGTATAACATAAAGACAATGAACTTAGATAATCTTATAACTTATAAAGACACGAGTAACTGACTAAATGTTTAAGTTACCATATGGTTGTTAACAAGTTACTATCTAGTAACTAGTAAGTACTTGTTAACTTATTTACTTATGATTGTTACTTGTTAACTTATTTATTTATGGTTACTTGTTAACAGTTAACTTATTGATTTTACTTTTTATTAAGTTATGATTAGCTTTTATAGGGGAGAATGATTTGGGGGTATGTTGTTATGTTTATTTTTATCGTTGTGCAACTTTTGAACCCTTGTTATAATCACTTATGCCTCATATGAACCGTCATTGTAAACATATGAATGTATGATTGTCATTTGTTATAATATTACAACATATCAAGAGTCGTCATACTAATTTATAATCAATAGAGTATTAGATTGGTTTGACAATTATTTTAAATTTTCTACTAAAATGATGAAACATATTGATAAAATAGTTTGTTTATACTTTATCATATATAGTCACAACATAATGCATATACACCGCTTTATGTTTGTTATTGTTATTGCTATTATTAGCATTGTTGCTACTATTACTATTACTATTAGTATTTATATTATTATTGTTAGTAATCATGCTCTTATTTGTATTTATTGCTATTGTTAGCATTGTTACTATTATTGTTATTATTATTATTATTATTATTATTATTATTATTATTATTATTATTATTATTATTATTATTATTATTATTATCATCATCATCGTTTTATGTTTATTATTATTACTATTCTCATTATCATAATAGCTATATACAAACTTATCTATCAATCATAATGCTTAGAATAATAAATCATTTATATAAACCTTGGAATTGATCGTCTACTCGTTATTATTATCATTGGTTGTATTATATAATATTAGAACATATGAAGAGTTGTTCTACTCCTTTACTTATTAGAGTGGTTTTCCGCAGTTGATTAGTCGAAATACAAGTTGACTAAGAGAATACACTAAACATTACGCTAAACAGTATAGTGTTTTTATTAGTTTTTCGTTATCATCCATATATTTATCGCACACACACATATATAAGTATATATATGTCGATCTTAATACTTTTACTAATATGATTCGTTTACAAAATCCATAACAAAGTCAAAATTACCCGACCAGGAGTTAACCGAAGTTGAATGGACGTTCAATAGCGAATGGACCCGATGCTCTACAATGATCGAACTAAGGTCATTAGTAATTTAACCCGAGTACACGTGACTCTACCAAAAGCGTACATGAAACACAAACACGACCTGCACAAACCCGGTTAAAAAATGTTCGCGGACAATCATACCCGAGAATAAATCGACTTGTAAACGGAACGCTCAGACCTGTCCAGCAATCCCATGATTCAAATGTGATCGACCCAGTTGAACAAAACCTGACCAATCACGACCTGGGGCAGTGACTGTCAGAATCCTGACCTGTTCGGGTCTGACCTGGTTCGCCGTGGGTATATCCAGAACCTGTTTGAGAACCTGTTTTGGCACCACTGGGTAAGCTGTGTTCTCCTATATGGCAATTTATGCACGTGACGCGTGTCTCATGTTTTTAAACATATATTCTAGCCTTTTTTTGGGGTAATATTTGAACATTAGACATACTTATTTTTTTGGCTAGCTAACTTTTATTGGTTAAGCCTATATCACTTCATCAGTTAAGCCGTTTTTTATTTATTTTATTTTATTTATACTTTCTTTAAGGTTTTTAAAATAAAAAATGATGAGCGATAAAATAATGTTACATAGGTTATTTAGGATTTCTTATATTTTTATCAACAAAGTATTGTTTGTTAATTAAATCATTTCGCTTTGTTAATTGATTGTATTTTCTTTTTAGATGTAATACTTGATTGTGTAGTGATTGATCAAATATTTGATGGATATAATTTCTTTTTAACTTTTTTCAGCAGAACATGAATGTACTAAGTCTTGTGCCTCGCCAAAAACAATGTACTACCTCTTGTGCTCAATTGTTTTTTTTTGCGGCTCAATTATTACTTAATTGCCTCCAACATTTTAGTTAATTTTTTATGCTATATTTGAGTTTGACTTTCTTTTATCCTTGTTTGGTAGAGTAGTTGAAATGGTCTAATGGGCAATTAAGTAAATTCAAGGGGGGACACCATAGGACCCCCTTCCCTTATATAATAGAGATTGGAAAATTTCAATATGTTGATCTTGTTTTGAATTATACATAGTGTAAGTTTACCGCTTAAATGCCCTATTAGTTGACAAGATGAGAGAGAAAGCTAGAAAGAGTAAGAGAAGGAAAGAGGGGAAAAGCCCCAACTAAATACTCGAGAAACCTAGCTCATTCGTAAAATTCGCTCCATTTAATTCATTCCACCAGATTTCTCTACCAATTTTCTTTAATCTCTGAGATAGGCAGCTCTCGCCGTTTTCACAGTACAATTAAGTTTACTTGTTGGGTTTGCTTTATCCTCCTTCGTTTATTTTAGTGGGAAATTAAGCATTTTCAGGAGTAATGATTTCACTCTATGCTATGGCTATAGGTTTAGTTCTCAATTGAAGCTATTCAATTACTTGTTGGATGGTAATTTACAGGTTGGTACCCATAATTTGGGTCAGCTATTACAAATAATTATCTCTGAGCTAGGGTTTCAAAATCGAATTGTTTTTTTTTATTGGATTAGTCTCTTTCCTTCATTTAATGCGTTGTAGAGTGTTAATGTGAGGTGTGTGAAGGTGGTTGGCTTTGTCGTGGTGTCTTTCATTCTCAGTGAGATTTTATCTTGCTTTTCCTTCGGGTTCTGGTACTATTGGCGTGTTTGTTTGTATTTTCTCAGAGTTTTCTTTTAGTTTGAAACCCTAGCATTTATGGCGATGGTAAGTATCAATCTTAAAGAAATTTTGGCTCTTGCTCTTAATTTGGCTCGTGCGCATTATAATTTCTATAAAAGGCATAAGAAGGTTAGTTATATCTTCATAACTTTTCTCTTCTGTTACTGTAATAGCCTAGTTTTTAACCAGTGTTTATTAAAAGGTAATCATAATTATTATTTTAATTAATTATTAATAATCTACATTTATACTTATATTTTGGAGCAAAATAAGATTTTTGATCTATGATTTGGTATTACGAAAATGCTCTTATGAATTTTAAGAAAAAAAAAAAACAACAATTCTCATTTCTTCCTCCTCATTCGTGTCATCATCTGTTGAAGACAACTATCTCAATTCTTTTGAGTTGTCAATTGTTGCTTTGAAGATTTTTAGTTTAAATACCCCAAATTAAGTTGAAATGAGAGGAACCCAAAAATCCCCAAATTCTTCTCACTCTCGTATTCCTCCTCTCACTCAATCATCTCCTTCTGTTGTGCGTTGCTGTTATTGCTCTGTCAAGGCTGCTGCTGGCGTCGCGCAACCACCCTCTCCTGCACTAGTTCTGCTGGCGGAGCACCGCCCTATCTGGTGTCGCCGCCGTGTTGCGGCTGCCGCCGCTGCCATTCTTGTTGCTGCTGTTGTCCTTCGTTCTTCTTTCCATCCTCTGCTTCGTGGATGCTGCTGCCATGAGTTCCGGTTGGTGTTGCTGCTGCTGCTTTGATGGAGCTTCAGCTTCCCCATTCATTTCAGTCGCCGGAAATACGTTGCTGCTGTCGTTTGTTGTTTGATGTTGGTATTATCTTCTTCTTCTCGTTTGTTTCATGTTTCAAAAGGAATTGATTCTAATTTTAGAGGTATAAATCAAGCCCTCATCTTTCTCATGTTCGATTCATATGTAACAAGCTCTAATGTTGCAGTTATTATTGTCGATTTTTTACAAATAACATTCAGTTCTACATTTTATTGTTGATTAGGAAAATCAGTTGATATAAGGGTTTGTTAAGCTTAAAGATTGAATCTTTTATTCTTATTTAATGGATTAAAGCTTATAATATGGATTAATCCTTCTTAAGTAAGTTATAAAAATCTGATTTCTTATAAATTATGTTGTTTGATAGTATCCTCCATGAAACAGATATGGGTTTAATTAGAATGAGCTTGTGAGATTGATGTTATGAGTTGGATTAATAATATAGGTTGCATATAAGGGTTGTGGTAGTCTATGGAAGAGATTAGAAGTGTGAGCAAGTTAATTTGTCATCTAAAATTATAGTGAGAATGGTTATTAATTATTGATATTGTTGTTGAGGTATAATATGGATATCGATGTATGGAGCTCAAGTATGTTGGATGAACCACGACTCGGTATGGATTAGAAGTAGAATTGGGAGATCGAAAAGGTACACATTGTCCCTCCACCTTTGAACTGAAATTTTGGTGTTTCACATGGTTTAGTGAATCATATACTTAACTATTAGAATTTAATGACGGTTGAGTTTATTATGTTATTGGAACAGTAAAGCTAAATATTTTTTAAAGTGCCTTTGGGTATTTAAAATTTTGATTAAATATACGAACTTATGGTATAGTATTTAAGTTTCACTTTTGCTAAGTTTTAATCTCTGGATGCGTTGTGAAAATAATATGAATAATGATTATACGTTTTAGTATCATCGGTAACGAAGTATTATGAGCAAATTATATTTACATAAGGATATCGATCTATGACGTACTAAGTCCATTATGTCCTTGGAACAAGATAATATAAGTTTGCCTATCGGCACATGTCTAATATACGGAACTGGTTATAGGCATTCAGTTAGAAGTATTGAAGTAAGGGTTCTCAATATATTATCAATGTAATTTCGAGTATGAATTTCTGAATTGGATGATTTGATATGTTCTACAATAAAGTGAACTGGGTGATTCTAAGTTTATGGAACCTAACTATGTTTTCACTAAAAATTATTTACATATATGTATATCTAGTTTTAAGTGTATAAAGGTACTAAGAGTTTTCATAACGTTATTGAGAATACGAGTATATTGTGAAAGTCAAGTGTTCTATTGATTCAAGTTTCTTATATAAGTTCTAGAATATGAGTTATGATACCATATTTTGAATATAATTGGTTATGTACTTTTTGAACTATGGATTTGACTATTGGAGGATATGAGTTTAAAGGTTCAAACTATAATAAAAGAATTTGGGATATATCCTACAATGAGTTTTACGTGCTTACGATTATTGGGTCATAAAAGAATGAAGTTGGAAGTCAGAGATATCAAAAGTGAACTATGGTTTCAGATCTCTAGGTATAGTACAAATTATGATTTAAGGAAGATTTAGTTACCTACTTGGATTTTATGATATTATTGGAACTTGAATAGATCTTTTGGAACGTAGATGGAATGTGAATTAGGAAAGTTATAAAGCAGGCTTTATGATCCTATTTTTTTTTTCTTAGAAAGAGAAATCCATATGTAAGTGAAATTATACTATCTATAAATCTCTTCGGAGAATCTTTGGAATCGAGTTTTATAGAATTGGAACTTTGTGCTCGAGTGATTGAATAATTAATACATATAGGAATTTTATTAGAAATATGAATTATTACTTGAGGAATCTGAGTTGGTGACTCTGGTATGTTTTGCGTTTCAATTTCACTGAGTGAGTTAATACTAATACAAGACATTCATGGGATCGAAAGGTGAGATGACTAAACAAGTATCCGAGGATGAGGTACACCATATAGAAGGAAGAATAATTTGGTATGTGAGCTCTACGTTGGTTATATGTGGACAAGAGTTGAGAGATGGGGAAAGAATATCGAACACTAAACTGAAATATTATTACTCAAATTTGTGAAGAATGGAATTGGTAAACTTTATGTCTGAGTATCAGACTATGAAAAGTAAAGAGTTTAGATTAGAGGTATGCTCTTCTAAATTGGGAATTTAATAGAGTTAAAGAAGGGAATGTTGGGGGAGTATATATATATATATATATCTTGTGAAATGGAGTGTTGGGAACTACTGATATGATTTAATAATGGTGGAAGTATAGATATGAGGTTAATTTTGGCATAAATTTATATAATCGGGATTACAAAGTCTAAACAAATATCCGAGACAAGAAAAGAAATGAAGCTGGGAACCCAACTAACATTGTGTAATATTGAGCTTGAGGTAAAAAGTTATTTCCAGATGTCATATTAGTTGAACTACTAGAAGACAAGAAGTTCAAATATGAAGTTTTGAATCATTAAGATGTGGGATTAACCATCAAGTAGGTTGGGGAAAACAATTATAATAATAAATATAAGTCTGATCCTAAAAGTCACAAGTTTTTATGTATCCGAATTACAGAGTTAGAATATGAGGTGTTTGTGTTATGAGGTTTAAGTATATGTGATATAAACTTTGAAATCTATGGATGCGAGTAATGTACAATTTACTAGTATTATAACATTTTGACATTCGGGAGAGTATTCAAAAAGAAAAATGAAAGTTCTACTTGGAATATGACAAGGGTATTATATTTAATATGATTCACATAAGTATAAATATCGGGATTTGCTCAAGTTATAGGTTTTATAGGTTGTTAAGTAAGATTAAACAAAAAGATCATTGTATGTAGAAAACTTCAACTAAGATATATAGTTATTTAAGATTAAATTCTGTTTTGACTTCGATTAGTAAGCTATGTTTGAAGCTATAATTATAATAAGCTTGGATTATATTTCCTTTAAAGTCCGTCTTTGAATGGGTTTTAGCAAATGAATTTTTGTAAGGGGTTGAATTAAACTAAGTTATTGCAAACTCGAGTATACAGTGTTTATTAAACAATAAATTGAGTTTGTATCAGAAGCACTCTAATGTGATTATGTAATGAGATTTTGATATATTTGACTCGAGAAGTATGAATTGAGTTTCAGAAAATATTGATTTATGAATTACGTTTTCTTTGAGGGGAAGAAGCTGCTAAAGCAGTGACGAACAACATTCGTAGAGCGGGTATTGCTCATTATGTGTTAGAGCGGGTATTGCTCTGGAGCGGGTATTGCTCCGTTATGTGGGGTCATGACCTAAAAGTCTTGCAAGTAGTACACAATGGAAGAGGGAGACGTCCCTTGTAAAAAGTTTAGAGAATTCGCCTGGAGGCAACTCTATTCGTGTTCTCTTCCCCAGTGTAATGTGATTTCTGAAAGAAAATGGAATGTGTATTTGAATATTCGAGTGGTTTCGTGGAAAGTTATTTCAAACTTTAATTTCTGAAATGATGTTTTACTCACCCAAGTTATGGAATTCATGCGCCGATTATGGAAATGATTTACCAAGAAACTTGTTAATTAAGAATTTATGAAATGTGTTAACTACGATATACATATTGGATTAAATGTTTTTGTATATGAACCACAGAAGTGGGAGATATTTATTGACTAAGTATGTTAGAATTGATTTCGGAAGATCGTATTAGTTCTATAGAAGTAACATTATAAATTGTGTTCAAGTATTTGTTATATAATTCTTTGTATATGACTTCTCTGTATCTTGATTTCAATTGTCTCGTAAGATAAACTTAAATCTGTAAATACGTTTTAAGTCACCAAAAAGATTTTCTGGTTGGACAGTGTGTACTCAGTTTTGCTGATTTTGTTCTTGGAACCTGTCCTGGTAGGGGCAGAGTTCATGTTAGTGATTTTTGCATGAAATGTTGAAGTTTGTTCAAGTGCGGTTAAATGATCATAAGTGTTTTGAAAGACGAATTTCGTTTGAGCTATGATGGTTATTATATAGTTTAAATAAAGGAGAAAATTTTCTAGTATCTTATTGTATTATTTCAGGTATTCGGTTTGATCATTTCATGTAATTGTATTTAAATTTTGGTTTGCTGTTGTGGGCTCATGACCCTTAAGTCCAAGATGGTATGGAAGGTTATTTTTCCGCTGCAAGATGACGTAATATGAGGTTTAGTAAATGTAAATTGAGATTTGTGAATGCTAAGTGTGATTTGCTAGCAGCTCGGAAGAGCGGGCTGTTACAGTTACTCTATTGCTTATTGTTTTTCTTCAGATTGTGTGAGTAAGTGTGTTCTCTTTCAAATGTCTTATAAAGAAGCGATTTTCTGTGAGTTCTAACCAGGGAGGATTTCCTAGTCACATTGCTGGTGCTAGTGATCCTCCTTGTGTTGGTTCTGGTTCTGATGCTCCTAAGAATGGTGCTAATGTTGATCTTATTGATTGTTTACATGATCCTCCTACTGATGCTGCCTTCCTTGAGGCCACTATTGTTGATGAGCTATCTCAAGTGCAGAAGGATATTGAAGAACTCTCAAAATCGTGTCTGTTTGGTAAGATGCTAGGCGAACCTTTAGATGTGCGCACTATTATTTCTCGTACGAAAGCTGAATGGAAGTTTGTTAAAGGAGATATTGAATTTATGGAAATGGGAAACCATTGGATTTTGTTGAGGTTTGCAAACCCTAATGACCTATTCTTAGTTTGGTCTGAAAGACCTTGGCTTATCCAAGGAGAATTATTTGTGTTATAGGCTTGGAGGCCCAATTTTGACACTTTCTTAGAAGAGATCAGATGGGTTGATATTTAGGTGCGTATCACTAGGTTTCCCACTGAACTTCTCAACTTTCAATCCATTTCTAATCTGTTCTCTGCTAATAATGTAGGGGGGGCTTATTAAACTTGACTCTAATTCCCTGCTTAGGAATAAGATAAGGTTTGCTAGGGATTGTGTGCGTGTTGATATCATTGAACTATTGCTTGAATATGCTGAATTAGTGCGTACTGGTGGGAAAATATGTGGTTATAATATTTGGTATGAGGATTTTTCAACTAGTTATTCCTTTTGTGGCTCTGAACATCATGCCAGTGATGGTTGTCCAATACTTAATGCTCCTAAAAAGGAAATTACCATTTCCTTATTGAAAAACCCAAAACATAAATCATTAGCTGAGATTCTTTCTGTGGCTTCTAGGTAAGAAAAGCTTGTTACCAGGGCTAAGTAGGCCAATGTGGTACAAGCCAAGCCTAAGTCATTACCTGGAAGCTCTGCTAAAAAGAAATTTATGTCTCAAAAAGCTTTTGTGCATGGGAATAATGTTGATGCTTCTAATAAGGAATCTAATGTTGGTATTGTGTTCAAAGATCATGTTGGTGCTTCCTCTAAGGCTATTGTGGTGCCTGCTTATGGCAAAGGTAAAGCTATATTTGCTGCTGCTCTTGAATGTGTGGATGTTAGTGACTCTGATGATGATGCAAATGTGAGTGCTGTTAGCCCTAAATCCCCCCCTCTGATGCCTGTTTCCAAGCTACTATGCATGAGTTCTCTCCCTGTGAGGGAGGTGAGGATGTAGGGTTGGCTCATGCTCCACCAGATGCTATGGATATGGTAATGTTTCATGTCCCTCTTCAAGTTGTCTATCCTAATGAATTCCTCCAAGGTAATCAGTTTGCTCCTTTGGGTGGCTTTGTTTAGCAAAACTATGGGGATTTATCTTTATATGAGTCTGGGGTAGAGAATGCAACTACGATTATCAATGTTGATGATAAATCTCTCAATGAGTATTGTACTCAACCTGAAAATTGTTTCCACTCTGTGGATTCTGAGAGCTCTATAATTCGCCATATTGGTGCTATGGGTGTTGAGCAAGAGCCCCCTATGGAGCCCACCTCTCTCTAGTGCTGCTAAGAGGAGGAAGGGGAATGGTGAGGAAGATTCAGCCTCATCTGCTCTGAAGAGGTCTAAAGCTTAGGTTCTCCTGTTAGAGGGTCGTTTTTTGTGGGATTTGATGTTTAATGTCTCTGGGCTTTTGGAATATTAGGGGTGTTAAAAGAAAAAATGCGTTATAAGAAATTAAGATGTTTTGTAATGTAAATAGTATAAGTATTGTAATGCTATGTGAAACCAAGTCCATCCTTCCTCCTTCGAGTGCTTATTTAAGGAGGTATGGGTTCACATTTTATGCTTTTTGCCCCCATCTAGGGTCTTGCTGGTGGAATTTGGTTGTTACGGAAAGATGATGTTTTCAATCCTTTCACTAGTGGACAAAACCTTATATGACACAAAGAAACTGATCCGGTTCTCCCGAAACCAGATCAATAAGTTTAATGTTTTTTAGCGCAAAATTTTGGGCTAGGTAACTGATCCGGTTGGGAGGAGAACCAGATCAATTTCGGTTCTCCCCACCGGATCAGTTAGCTGACCGAACAATTACCAAACCCAGTTCACTCATTGTTTCTTTCAGCCTACTTTCTCCTCTCTAACATTAGTAAGATATAAAGTTAAAAAAACCCTAACCCACTCACACGCCTCCCACTCTCACGCCTCTCTAACCTCACTTCCTTCCTCTTTCTCCGATCCTTTCCTCTAACCTCACTTCCCTCCTCTCTCTGGTCAGATCCACACAACCCCAACGCCACCATCGTTCTGCTCTCCACTCACGGCACCATCGCTCTGCTCTCCACTCACGGCACCATCATTCCGCTCTCCACTCACGGCACCATCGCTCTGCTCTCCACTCACTCCACCATCGTTCTGCTCTCCACTCACGCCAACATCGTTCTTCCCTCTCATCCGCCGTCTCTCCTCCTCTGACCCACAAAACCCCAACACAACAACCCAACACCATTGCAGCGAACATTCTAAAATCATCGAGTAATGGCGGTGCGAAGAGATGAAACACAGAAGGAAGAAACGAAGAGATGAAGAAGATGAAAAAATGAAGAAGAAGAGATGAAGAAGACGAAGAGATGAATTCTAAAATCCGTCGCCCTTTTCTGTAAATTTTAGTTTATCTTGTTTCGATTATTTTAGGGTTTACTTGTAATTTTTATCGATTTAATTTCGTTTGTAATTTCTTGTAATTTATCTTGTAGTTTTTGATTTCTTGTAATTTATTTTGTAGTTTTTAATTTCTTGTTAATTTGTAATTAGTCAGTTTTTCATGTTAAATCAATTAGTCACTAACTGGTGATTGTCGTATTTTTTTTTTTTTTATTTTTTTGGATCTAAGTATGTTGGTGGACTTGTATATGATTTGAAATTGGGGTTTGCGATTTTTGGATTTTAATTTCGTGTTTGTTCAAAGAAGTAAATTTTAGGGTATGTAATGTGGGGTCAAAAAGTACCTAGATCTGACTATTAGCAGTGGTGCCAGACTGCCAGTCATAACCAAGACGCCAAATTTTTTTTTTAATACACAATTAATTAACTGATCCGATTTTCTTGCAAAATCGGATCAATTAGTGATTAACTGATCCAGTTTAGGACCGGATAAGTTAATCTTTAAGAACTGCTACATGTCCACCCGATCCGGACCAAAAGCGAATCTGTAAGTCCGGTTTTGACCGGATCCGAAGGGCTTTTTTCCACTGATGTTTTAATTTGATTGTGGTTCAAATTTCCTCTAGATTTACTGCCTGTAAGTTAAATTTTTTGAATAATTGCCTTGAATTTATGGTTCTGTTTATATATGCCCCCTCATGCTCGGGATAAAGATGAGTTTTGGGATGAAGTCTCGAATTTGTTAATCTTGCTGGGTTATCATTTTCAATTGTTGGTGACCTTAATGAGCTTAGTTCTAAAAAAGATATAATGGGAGGTGCAAATTTTAAATACCAAAGACTTGCTAGATTTTCAAATATATTAGCTTCTACTGACTGTGTTGATTTAAGTCATTTTTTTTTGATAATTTGTTGATTTAAGTCATTTTGGGCAGCCATTTACTTGGCGTAGGAAAAAAGGGGGAGCTAATAGCACTTTAGAACAGATAAATAAAGCTATTGCAAGTGCTAGTTGGATCAATTTGTTTCCTTCTACTAAGTTACAAAATCATATTTTTACCTCTTCGGATCATTGTGAAGTTTCTCTTAATCTTGTTAATTCCAAATCTAGTAAAGCTCCTCTGTTTAGATTTCAGAAAATGTGGTGTATGCGCAAGGATTTTGATTCGCTTGTTAAAAAAACTTGGTGTAATAAATTTCAAGGATCTTTAATGTTTTGCTTAGTTAAAAAGCTTCGCTTATTAAAAGTTAAATCAAAGGAATGAAATTGTACTAAGTTTGGTAACATATTCAGACAAATTAAATTAGTGGATATTAGGCTTGAAAGAGTTCATAATTGTTTGTTACAAGATCCGAAGAATGAAGCAAGATTGGAACTCAAGAAAGACTTCTAAATAAAAGAAGGGACCTTTTCTCATTTAAGTCGAGTTTTTGGAAACAAAAGAGCAAAGATAATTTTTGGTTAAAAGGAGATTCTAACACGTCCTATTTCCATGCGAGTGCTTCTATTAGAAAAAACCGAAATTTAATAAAACTGTTTAAATCTAGCTCGGATGAAGTTTTTACTACTCTGTCTCAAATGGAGGAGGAAATCACGAAAGATTTTCGATTAAGATTTACTTGTAATCCAGATTGTTATTTTGATGAAAATACGGTTTTTGAACTTAGTAGGCCTATTATCTCTTCTCATGAAAATGAAGAGCTAAGTAAAGAAGTCTCTTCGGAAGAAATTAAAGCGGCAGTGTTTGATATGGCTCCAGATAAACCCCCTGGGCCTGATGGGTTCCCTCCGTTTTTTTCCAAAAGTATTGAACGTTAGTGAAAAATTCAGTTACTAAGGCAGTTAAGGCTTTTTTCCATTATGGGCGAATGCTTAATGAAATTAACCATACATTTATTACTCTTGTTCCTAAGATCGATAATCCTGAATCAGCTAATAACTTTAGACCAATTAGCCTCTGCTCAACAATTTATAAAATTATCGTTAAAGTTCTGACTAATAGATTGAAGGTTACGTTAAGACAAATCATCCATCCTCTTCAAGGAGCGTTTATTCCGGAAAGAATTATTCAAGATAATATTTTGCTAGCCCATGAGGTTTTTCACTCCTTTAAAAATTAGGGTGGGAACGAAGGTTGGTTAGCGATTAATTAAGTTGGGTATAGAGAAAGCTTACGATCGATTAGAATGGGATTATGTTCTAGTTACCCTATGGAAATTAGGCTTCCATAATCGTCTGATTGACTAGATCAAAATTTGTATCTCTTTTGTGTCGTTTTCAGTTTTAGTTAATGAGATTCCGGGATCTCAGTCTACTTCGTCCCGTGGTTTGAGACAAGGGGATCCTTTGTCTCCGTGTTTATTTATTTTATGTGCTGAACTTCTGGCTAGGAAAGTGCATCAGCAAAGTTTTTGGGAGTAAGGATGTAACACCCCGTCCTTCTACTACTAAGATACCAAACAACATCTAATCAAGAAATACTAAAGAGACGTTAGCGGAAATAACGTCGGGACGGTTATGCCACTCTAAAACAATAATTAAAGATAATTCTTCAAACCAAGTTTCATAGCTTCAAAAGAAAATTAATATCCAAGAAAACATAATAATTCTAAAATAAAAGAAATATCCCAATTACTTCATATCATCAATCCAAAACTATGAGACATGCAAGTCTCCCGATAAAACTGAGATAAAAACTAAATGTCCTTGAAAGCTATACAAAAGTAAGTCTCTCTATGGTCTACATAGAATTAATCCACCAAAAAACAAAACCAGGAGCTTCTTCTCACTACTAACCCTCACTCTGCTAGCCCAAGCAGACACAAGTCTAGCAGTCATTTCCATCTGCAAGGATATATATTAAATAATTCCACAGTCAGTGGGGAGTAACTAGCAGTTCTCCCAGAACAATAGCAATCAAAGCACGATTCAGAAATAGATTATTAAGAAAGGAAAATCATGCAATTATTACATCAATAGCATGCACCTAAAAACCATAAAGCTCATAGGTAAAACAAGTGATCATCAACAATAAGTAAACAAGATATAGTGAGTGAAACAATTCGAGAATATATAAATAATAATAAATCAAAACTACAACAAGTTATTGAGTCAGAAATCGAACGCCAGTGAATCGCAATTCACTTCCTAAGGTTTGTCAGATCGCAATCTCCAGGTCAGTCTATGGGCTTACGTTCCCCACTGCCTGTGTCTAAGAATGGCCAAACTCCCGATGCAGGGTAGAACACGCAGAACTCCCTAACCTCTCGGACGACAACAATTAACCCAGGTGTACCCCTAGTTCGCAAACCAGGTGGTTGGCATGTTCTTCATCGGGGACTACATCTATCCCACCGGATATTCTTATCTCAAAATAAAATCATGCATATCATCCAAGTATCATTCATTTAAAATATTCATCAAAAACGGATGCCACCCGGCCTTATACCCAAAATTCATCAAAACAACTCTTCATAATTCCCCAAAAATAATAACTTACAAATTTCCAACAAATGTCTCCCACAATAAACACTTGAACATCTCTAAACATCAACAATGATATTAAACTAATTTTTACAGCACCTACAATTCAATCAAACATACATCACCAATTAACTCCAAAACTTATTCATTAAAAGAGTAGTAACAATTAATCATTTTCTTTCATAAATCACACATAAACATATGGATGCTCAATAATACTTACTGCAACCTACTGAACATCAAAAACACAGAACATAATAAATTACAAATTATTTCTGATTAACAAGTTCTCAAATAATTTAAAAGAGTATCCTCAATTTCACAACAAAAACCCAATAATAATTATTAAACTATTAAGTTCGAGCAGTAAAATCACATAAAAATTATCATACGACCATAATGGCCCTACTGACATGGTGCAATTTTTATTTATAATTTTCGGACTGGAAAAGTATTTTTAACAGTTAATATACAGATTACTCAATAAAGCCAAAATAATAACTAAAAATATAAATTAACGCCCAAAAATTACCAAAAATTTACATAACATGCATAAACTCACGGAAATGCATAATATACAAAGAAATTAATTTTTCGGCCTCTAGAAATAATTTCCATGATTTATATACTAACGGAAACGAAATTGCAGAAACACATATATCAATTAAATAAACCAGTACCCAGTAGAAAAAAATTATTCTAAGGCATGGAATACATTATTAGCATATAAGATTATCTAATAAAAATAATTTCAGCAATTTTAACATCCGTTTAATAATTATTATACAATTTAGCCAAAAACGCACAAAACACCAATTAAATCAAATAAATACCAAAAATCATAAGAAAATTATTTTTCTCTTTCCAGTACTCACACAGCATGCATCAAGTATATTCATGTCAAATTTCATCAATAATGTCATTCAAAAAGTATTTTAAATAATTCCTAGCGTAATAATCTAATACCGAATAATACCCTAATCACTATGGTTCTAAGATAACTACTAGTTACCTGGATCGTCGGAGGCGAGCTGATTACTTCTGGAAAATACCAATATAGGCGTGTACTCCTCTCCTTCTTCAATTCCCAAGCAACATGTATAAGAAAAAGGCATGAAATTCGAGTCACGAACAATTAACAAGGAGTAGAAAATGAAAAATTTTGAGAGATTGAGGAAGATGATGATGGCCGAAATTCATAGAGTATGGTAGCAAAGGAGTTCTAATTTTTTTAATCAGAATTTGAAGTGCTAAAGGTTGGATTAAAGGGGTTTAATTAAGAAGAATGATTAGGGGGGTTATGGGAGTTACAAAGCTACAAAGAGTTACAAAGAAAAATAAAAAGAAAAGAAAGAAGAGAAGCTCTTCTTCTCCTTCTCCTTGGCCGGCTGTCAAGCCCAACACACCAAAAAAAATTTCGGCCCAAATCAACAAGTGTCCATGCTTCAAAAGTCCGCCACGCGATAAATCGATAACTTCCTAAAACGCGCCTAAACTTTGAAAATACTTAATAATGAAAATAACTCTAATAAATTATATTATAAATATAAATATAATAAACACATTAGCACGCCATAAAAATAAAAATAATAATTCGGCTCCCAAAATTATAAAATAAAAATCATTAATTTAGAGAAAATTTTTGCGAAAAACTAGGAGCAAAATTATGGGTTGTTACAAAGGATCTAGGGGTTAAGATAGGTCGTGCAGGCATCAAAATTTCTTTTTTAACCTTTGCTGACGATACATTATTATTTGCTAAGGCTTTCAATGTACTAGTAATGTTTCTATGCAAAATTGTCTGGTCTTTAAGAGTATTCTATGGATAATGCGCTTTCATTAGGAAAATATTTGGGTTGTCCTGTTATTACTGAGAGGATTACTAAAGAAATGTTTGGAGGAGGTTGGTCTCATATCCCCCTGCTTCTTCTTCGTGGGAATGGAGGAGGTTGTTATCTTTAAGACCAACTTTTAGGAAAGGGTTAAGATGTCAAGTGGGTAATGGCTTAAAAATTTCCTTTTGGTTAGATAATTGGGTTTATGCCTATCCTCTTGCAGATTTGTTCCCAGATAGTGATTTTAATGATACTATTAAAGTTAGTAATTTTATTTCGTCTGAGAATCAGTGGAATGTTGACATAGTCTTCTTCAGGTAGTGCCTAACAATGTAATGTTAGACATTAAGAGTTTGTTTCTTCCTTCCCGTGATATGGAAGATAAACTAGTCTGGGGTTTAACTCCGATCCTCATGGTGAGTATTCTGTTCAGTCAGGGGCTAGCCTTCTTCAAGGGTTTGGTGTTCATTTTACGCCCAAAGTTAAGTTTGAGTGGATCTGGAAGCTGGAGGTTCCTCCGAAAATCAGGTTCTTGATGTTATGGTTTTATATAGTGTTTTTCCCCCTATATTTGAGCTAAAATGTGTATCAATGGTGCTCTTAGGAGCCATTTTATGCTAACTTTCTCCATCTAGATGTGGTTTTCTGTTCTATGTCTGACTGCAGGTTTTAGGGAGTTATCTCCTTATTTTCTACAATTATTTGACCACTGGAGAGGTTCTATGTGGAGTTTCAAAGTCCTGAGGATACTTTCCGGGATCTCTGAGCAAATAAGCATTGAAGCCTTGGCGTTTGAAGCCAAGGAATGAAGTAGCGGCCTGAGCCCGATCGGATCGGGCGCAACACGCCCGATCGGGCGGTCATCGCCATCAGAAGCAAGAGATAAGCGTCGTTGCGGGCTCGATCGGGCGACGTTGCCCGATCGTTATTTCGGTGAGGAGCCCGATCGAGCGGTTCGGCCCGATCTCATCGGGCGTCCTTGGCTATGTTCTGCGCTGGCTGTGAAGCGTCGGTGTGCGGCCCGACTTCATCGGGGGGTCGGCCCGATGTCATCGGGCGAGGTCCGTTTTGAAGCTTAGCTGCTGCTTTTGCGCCCGACTTCATCGGGCGTAGTTGGCCTGATCGGGCGACTACCTCCGCGCACTCATTTAATGATTTTCGGGCACTTAGTATAAAGGGGAAAGTTAGAACATTTATTAATTATCTTTGTTTTATCTTGGTTTTAGCTCTTATTTTTCTCATAGACTCTCTCAAGAACCCTAGATTTTACTACTCTTCATTGTGATTCAAGATTGAACCTTTGGATTATTCACAAGTTTAATATAGTTCATTAATTTGGTAATCTTCTTCTTTATTCTCTTCATATTTATTTGCTTTCTCTATTATTGATTAGTTTAGTTTCTTAGTTATTTGCAATAGTTCAAAGCATGGATTTTTATATGAAATTTGTTATTGTTTTCTTAAGCATGAGTGAGTAGTTTTATTCCTAGGATTGTGGGGATCTATGTATGCAATGAAGGATTGATAGATTAGTATAATTACCCTATATTTCAATTGTTTCCTGTGATTGAATCGTTCATGCAAGATTTATGAATTAGGCCTGATTTATATTTCTATTATCGCAATATTGAATCTATTTCGAGAGGAGAGATTTCGTATAGGCTTTCAATCACTAGGCATAGTGATCCTTGACCATGCGAGAGCGGCTAGGTGATCTTTGAGGGAGGTAATGTTCGAGAGAAATTACATGTGCCCTAGATAAATTGGCTTATTGGGTAGTTATTATTCGTCTCTGATTTCCTGAATTATATGCATAGTGATCCATAGTCCTAGTTCTTTATTAATTGATTCTTACCTTCATATTTAGTTTTGTCATCTGTCTATTAGTGTAGTCACACACCCCTTTTCAACTGATTTAGTTAGTATAATATTAGAATTCAGATACAATACTATAACTTTCTCCCTGTGGATTCGATCCTGACTTCCCTGACTACTTGTTAGTGGACCTTAGGTTATTTTTGATAAGGTGATACGACTTTAGCCTGTCAAATTTTGCCCAAGCTAAACCTTTGCTTGTCCTCAAGCAAAGCACTACAGGAATAAGAATATGATTGCTTCACCCCTCAGATGGAAAAGTTTAAACTCAATTATTTCCAACTCAAAATCATTCAAGCAAGCAAAATTCAAGTTCAGTTGCTCAGATCACCTGACTACCAATCACTTAAGTAAACCATCAAACGCAGCCGCCCTACATATCATGCAAATCTTGAAAACGTGCTCACCGAGGTGTCACTCCTCTCAATTTTGTGGCAGGCAAAATATGTGCCCGATCTCTCACCAACCCAACCATAAAAGCCCTTCCCACTCACACTCTCATGTGTTTAGAAAGGTATAATATCGCTCATCCTAATCAGGTCGACTCAAATAACAGACTTAATCTTTTACTTTGGCATATTGACTCAATATTATTCCAATAAACAATCAAACATGTGCTCAAAAGGTCTTTTTCAGGGTTGTAATGGGGCTCGGGTAAAGGTATGGAAATTATTTGGGAAATGTGGTGGAAAAGCCAAGAAAGGGGAGCAAAAAACACTAGTAAGACTAGGTGTGGTAGAAACAACTCCCAAGGCATCAACAACTTAACCAAGATAACAACCAACTTTTGAAATTTCTCGAACCAACCAACAATTGTCATTTTCAACATAATTTCCAACACTTTTGATAGTTAACGAATGAAGATCATAGAAATTTTTCAGATTTTTCACTATCAAAATTTTTTTCTTTCTTTCTTTCACTTTATTTTTCTTTTTCTTTCTTTTCTTTGTACAACCATATTTTCCAACCGCCCTACGGAATCAACCACACAATATGATTTAAACTTAACAAATGCTCCCCCAAGCTAGGCTTGGGACAATAGTCATTGCAAAGGCTCAAGGTGTGTAATGTGGTTTAATATATATCCAAAAAGAAGTCATTAGGCTCAGCGGGGCTGGGGGGAAAAATTCATTAAACAACTCTGGGGCTTAAATTTATTCAAATGAACGCCTCTATCACAGCACATGCCTAAAGTTACCAGAACTCAACGAGTACAATGCCAAAACCAAGATAAGAATGCTATGAGGAACTAACACACAAGAATAGATCGAAAATAGAGATAAATCCGAGGGCAAGAATGAATCCTCACAATCTAACCAATTCAAGCATGCAGTTAAAATAGGCGCTTTATCAACAAAATTCACTCAAGATCAAGGCAGTCAAAGATCACATCACAACGTCTCAATCACAAATGCCCAACTATCCAGTATAATGAGTTAAATCATTTTTCAAAATAAGTTCGGGGCACAGGGAAGCAATCAATCTATTCATATTCAACTCGTATTTTTGTGTTTTTTCAGCAATATTTCATTTTTTCGTGATTTTTCAATTTTTTTCAAAGCAATTAAACTAACTTAACTAACCTAAAAAGCAGTAAAACAAAACGAAAAACACTAAAAATAAAAAGAAAAACACTACTAATACTTACAGAAGTCCTCCCCCAAGCTGAACTTGGCAATGGCCTCATTGCAACAAAGGAAAGGAAAGGGATATGGACATCAGCCATCCATAGAAATGTCCTCACCATCATCATCCGCATCTCCATCATCCTCACCTCCATCATCCTCACCTCCGCCACCCCTACTACTGGACCCCGGGCCGGTCGTAATTCGGGTTCCAAGTGTACCGGGATGGGTGGGCATCTGTTCTCGCAATTGTATGCTTGTCGGCGGTAATCATCGTACGGGGGATACAGAGCTAGGTGTTGATCATTGGCCAATGTATCAACACGCCGGGCCGAGGCTCGGAGAAGGACCGAGTTGGCATCAACCCGCCGACCGATGTTACGAATAGCGGTAGAGTTGGCAGGTGATACCGAGACTCCATCCGCTGGAGCATGCTCATCATTCCCCGAAAATCAAAAGAAGGAGGGGAGCAGCGGGAATATGGGGGAGGGGAGCATCGGAATTAGAAGCAATATCATCGGAATGAGGGGGTCGGCGGTGAAATGTGCGCTGGGGAATCTCGGGGATAGGGGTGGGAAAGTCGGAACCAGCTATGGGAAGGTGGTAATGGGGCTGCCCTGGTCGAATTTTGGCTAAGGGACTAGGCAACTCAATAGAGCGCCTCCCGTTGATGCGCCATTGATATTTATCCCCAGCCCTCTCTAACCACTGGAGGCGATCGAAGAAAGCATAATCCAGGAGGGTGGGTCCTAGGGCTGGCTGGTAGCGAGACTCATCAAAACCAGGAATTTTCCTAGCAAAAAGAGTCACTAACCCCCCATTTACAATAGCCCGAGAGGTCAAGGTACCGTCCGCTCTCCTCTTGGGGTAAGTGGTAGCAATACGCTCCATCTGGAGCGCAACATGATGAGGGATGTTATATTGAAAATGATCGGGCGTCCCTTTAAGCATGTAGCTGCCAATTAGGTACAGTTCATCCCCCCTTATTAATTGTCCTTCCACCCTCCCAAATAGTGTATGCGAATAAATCGAACCCACATTTTAAAGATGGGTTGGTGGATGAATTTGCCCTTGCAGTGTTGTAGGGTGAAGTCATTACCATCACCTGTGATGGCAAAGTACGTGCTACGATGGTGGTAGTTAGGGGGGTGCCCAATCTCCCCACCACCTTGTACTCGAAGTACCCGTGCAAATTCTGGCAAAGTGAGGTGGAAATCCTGATTGAGCAGTCTAAAGGATACATGTGATACAGGTCCAGTTCGGGGTTTGGTAACCTTAAGACTGCTATAAAATTCATAGACCAGTACATGATAGGTATTAACATGGACGGAAAAGAAAGATTCCATGCCGATTATTTTCATGAAATCTTTGAACTCATAAGCAATACCCAATTTATTTAAAAATTCAATATCAAGGAAATGGGTAGGACTCACCTCGCGCCCTTTTAGGCGCTGAAACCGTTCACGTTGCTCCGGCGACGAAAAGATGACATCCGGAAAAGTCTCGTCCCGTGGTGGTGGTGGTGGTGGTGGTGGTGGTGGCCCAAGTGCCGGATCCGCGACGCCTCCTTGAAGTCATGATGCTTGAAAAAATGTAGAGATGTCACACTCACTTTAATGGGGATGTTGCTTTTCTCTCACTTCAATGGTGGAATGAATGTGGAAGAGGATGGATGAGAGAGATGGAGTGGAATAAAAAAAAAAAAAAAAAAAAAATAAAGAGGATGTAGTGGGTAATTGGTAGGGAAGATGGGAGGATTGACTTTTGTGGAGAGGCAAGGAGCTTGGATTGGATGTTGTTAATGGTGGATGGAGAATTTGGGGAAGAAGATGAGAGAGTTGGGGTTAGGGCTTGAAGAAGAGAGAGAAAGAGATTGGGAGTGAATGAGGAAAAGGAGTGGGGAATCCCGTGTTTAATGAGAATTCCGGCACGAAGCCCGATCGGGCGAGGAGAGCCCGATTTCATCGGGCGAATTTTTTTTTTCTTTGGTCAGATTTCCAGTTTCGGGCCCGATCGAGCGGCTTCGCCCGATGCTATCGGGCGTCTGAGTTTTTGTGACAGGAACTGACGGTGCACTACCCGATCGGGCGATGGTTTTTTTTTTTTTCGCTGACGGAGGACTGCCCGATCGGGCGTAATACCCCGATTTGATCGGGCGTTTTGTTTATTGTGCTTTTGCCCAGCTCCCTGTTGCGGGCCCGATCGGGCGAAGTAGCCCGAGTACATCGGGCGGTTTCTTTTTTTGATTCCTGTCATGGGGTCTTCGCGGGCCCGATCGGGCGGAGGAGCCCGATATCATCGGGCGGCTGCCGGAACTTGCACTTTTCGGGATTTTGCAATATTTTCCATGAAAAACGAGCCTCGCAATCATCGGAAACGAAAACTCCTGCACACATATAACCTCAATGTAATGATCAATACCCTCTCACTCTCTCACCTAAACTACAAAACTAGAAAAACTAAAAACAAAACTATACTAAAAAGAAGAAAAGAAAAGGGAAAATCGGGTTGCCTCCCGATTAGCGCCGGGTTTATGAGGGTCCCGCACGACCATAATGCCGCATCCCTCAAACGAAGGGGGAAGGGGGTTGCGGGTATAATTCCTCCACGAGATCCAAGTAAGGGCTCCCGTATGATAAAGCTTTAAGCGTTGGCCATTAACCTTGAATTTTTCACCGTTGCATTCATCACCTCAATAGAACCAAACTTGTTAACATTAGTGACGAAAATGGACCAGACCACCTAGACATCAACTTACCAGGAAAAAGTTTTAATCTAGAGTTGTACAATAAGACTTTGTCACCAATTGAGAACTCTCTACTCAAAATTTTCTTATCGTGCCATCTCTTAGTGCGCTCTTTGTAGAGACGCGAACTATCATAAGCATTCAGCCGGAGTTCATCAAGTTCATTAATCTGCAAAAGGCGTTTTTCTCCAGCTAACTTAGCATCAAAATTCAGCTCCTTAACAGCCCAAAAAGCCTTGTACTCTAGCTCAACAGGTAAGTAACATGCTTTCCCATAAACTAACCTGTAAGGGGTAGTGCCAATAGGGGTCTTAAAAGCAGTTCTGTAAGCCCACAAAGTGTCATCTAATTTGTCACTCCAATCCTTCCTAGATTTAGCTACCACTTTCTCCAAGATAGTCTTTATCTCACGATTAGACACTTCTACCTGCCCACTTGTCTGAGGGTGATAAGCTAGGCCAGTCCTATGGTAGACACCATAGTTCTTAAGCAGAGCCTCAAAAGTGCGTTTATGAAAATGAGATCCACCATCACTTATGACAACCCTTGGTACCCCAAACCTTGGAAAGATAATCTTTTTAAACATTTTCATAACGACTTTAGAGGTGTTAGTTGGTGATGCAAGGGCTTCTACCCACTTAGACACATAATCAACAGCAACAAGTATGAAATTATTGCCAGATGAAGAGGGAAAGGGGCCCATAAAATCAATACCCCATACATCAAATAGTTCAACTTCCAAAATGGGGGTTTGAGGCATCTCATGTCTTCGGGAAATATTTCCCGTTCGTTGGCATGCATCACAAGACTTAATAAAGGTACTCGCATCATGAAATAAAGTAGGCCAGTAAAAACCAGATTGAAGTACCTTAGCAACAGTTTTGGAGGGCCCAACATGGCCTCCACATGGTAGGGAGTGGGAGTGCTTCAGAATGCCATGCACCTCCCATTCTGGAATACATCGCCTATAGATGGTGTCAGCGCAAAGCTTGTACAGTAGAGGGTCGTCCCAGAAATACTTTTTAGCCTCATGGAGGAATTTCTTCCTCTCGCTGGTAACTCGGCTACCGGGGAGTCTGTCCACTCACACAAAAGTTGGCGAAGTCGGCATACCACGGGGTGACGAAGTGAGCCGCCAGGGAGCTTATCATCGGGAAATGAGTCATCAATGGGTAGACCTTCTTCCATGTCTTCATACTGCAATACGGACGAGATGATCGCCCACTACATTTTCTCGCTCCTTTTTTGTCTCTGATCTCTAAATCGAATTCTTGGAGCAGCAAAATCCACCGAACGAGTCTAGGTTTGGCCTCCTTTTTGGCTAGGAGATACTTCAATGCAGCATGGTCAGTATAAACAATGACCTTAGACCCCAATAAATAAGTTCTGAACTTGTCCAGTGCATAGACCACAGCGAGAAGCTCTTTCTCAGTTGTGGCATAGTTAACTTGAGCTTCATCTAGGGTCTTACTAGCGTAGTATATCGCATGGAGAATGTTGCCCTTCCTCTGACCAAGCACAGCTCCCACAGCATAGTCGCTAGCATCACACATAATCTCGAAAGGAAGGTTCCAATCCGGAGATCGAATGATCGGAGCAGTAATCAAAGCTTGCTTGATCCTGTTGAAAGATATAAGACAGTTATCAGTAAACAGGAACGGGGCATCCTTGAGGAGCAACTGAGTAAGTGGTTTAGCAATTTTAGAGAAATCCTTGATGAAGCGGCGATAAAACCCCGCATGACCAAGGAAACCTCACACCCCTTTTACATTCACATGAGGGGGTAATTGCTCAATCACTTGAATTTTTGCTTTATCCACCTGGATGCCACGTTCAGAGATAATATGACCAAGTACCACTCCTTCAGTAACCATGAAGTGGCACTTCTCCCAGTTCAGGACAAGATTGACATCTTCACACCTTTTCAAAACTTTAGCCAGATTTAGCAAACATGCATCAAAATCAATTCCATACACGCTAAAGTCATCCATAAACACTTCAATAATGGACTCAATGAACTCAGAAAAAATGGCCATCATACAACGTTGGAAGGTGGCGGGGGCATTGCATAATCCAAATGGCATCCTTCGATAGGCAAAGGTACCATAAGGGCAGGTAAATGTGGTCTTCTCCTGGTCATCTGGGTGGATAGGGATTTGGAAGAAACCGGAATACCTATCTAGATAACAGAAATAAGAATGACAAGCTAGCCTTTCCAATATTTGGTCAATGAAGGGGAGGGGAAAGTGATCCTTCTTGGTGGCAACATTTAATTTCCTATAGTCAATGCACATACGCCAACCAGTTACTACTCTTGTAGCAATTAATTCATTTTTTTCATTTTTAACAACAGTAGTACCTCCCTTTTTAGGAACCACTTGAACTGGACTCACCCACTTAGAATCAGCAATGGGGTAGATGATTCCAGCATCAAGCAATTTCATGACCTCTTTCTTAACCACTTCCTGCATATTGGGGTTCAAACGACGTTGGCCTTGTATACTAGGACGATGATCATCCTCTAAGTGAATTCTATGCATGCGAAGTCGGGGCTTATACCTTTCAAATCATCAATATTATATCCAATGGCTTGTTTATGTTTTTTCAAAACAGACAAAAGTTGAGACATTTGACCATCATTCAATGAAGCACTAACAATCACAGGATAGTTTTCAGTTTCATCCAGAAAAGCATAGCGCAGGGAAGAGGGAAGGGGTTTCAGTTCATGTTTCTTTACCTCTACCGGTTGAGTATCATATACTAACCGTTCCTTATCATGAGTGGTAATACCGTCAAGCTCTTCACATGCTAGAACCGCTTCCCGGTCATCCGCGGCAAAGCACTCAAGGGATTACCATCACCCGTAGAAGATGCAAAACAAAGCAAAGCCTCCAGGAGGATCCCTGAAGGGATTGAGGCATGTCATCGTTAACTAGCACATCAATGACATCAATTCTATAACAGGCTTCCTCTAGCATGGGACTTTTCAAGGCATTGGTTAAACTAAAGGTCACCTTGTCATCCCCCACGATCAACGTTAATTTACCATTCTTGACATCTATGACACTCCAAAGAAGATGAAGAAAGGGTCTCCCTTAAATGATTGGGATCTGAGTATCCTCTTCCATGTCAAGCACAACAAAATCCACAGGAATAAAAAATTTACCTACTCTCACAGGGACGTCCTCTAAGATACCTAAGGGGTATTTGACAGAACGATCAGCCATTTGAAGAGTAATATTGGTACATTTTAAATCTCCCATGTCAAGCTTTTTGCATACAGTAAGGGGCATGACACTAACACTAGCACCCAAATCACATAAAGCCTTATCGATAAAAATGGTGCCAATGTTACAAGGGATAGAGAAACTCCCCGGGTCTTTCAATTTAGGTGGGGATTGGTTTTGCAAAAGAGCACTACATTCTTCAGTGAAAGCTACAGTCTCAATTTCATTAAAGGCTCTTTTCCTAGTCAGAATTTCTTTCAAAAATTTAGCATATGCAGGAACTTGAGTAATAAGTTCAAAAAAGGAACAATTACTCGCAGATGTTTCACTATCTCCAAAAACTTACCGAGCTGATGATCAAGCTTAGTCTTCAATAGTCTATTGGGGAACGGTACCTTGATCACAGGAGTGGGAGGTGAAACTTTTTCAGCTACTGTCTGCTTCTCTGCATTGCTGACATCCTTAGGAGCTGTGGAATTGTCAGTGACAGCTTCATCCTTGTCGGAGCTAACCGGATCATCTTTAGGCATCTCTCGGACTATCATCTTGCGCTCCACTCCTAAGAGTGATGGCATTGGCAATATCTCTTGGTTGCATAGGCTGCGAAGGTAATGATCCGGGTGGCCTACTAGCGGAAGAACTAGCCAACCGAGCTAGTTGAGTCTCGAACATCTTGTTATGCGTACCCAAAGTTTTCCAACCGAGCCTTTGTGTCGGCTTGAAAGGCATTAAAACCCTTCCGCATCCGAAACATCATATTCTTCAACTCTGTCATGGCCGGGTCGGTAGGAGGAGCAGGTGGTTGTGGAGCTTGATTTCTCCCGAAAGCCGGGAGGAGCTTGTTATTGAGGTTGATATTGTTGAACCCGATTCTCGTGGGACATATGGTTGTTGAGGTTGAGGATTCAACACATTATTGCTCCGATATGAGAGGTTGGGGTGATTTACGTACCCGGGGTTGTAAGTGTTAGAATATGGATTGAAGCGGGGCCCTAGGTTGTGATCGAAACGCATTAACCGCCTCACGGTTGCTCCCGACATTAGAAGATAGGAGCGCAGGGCACTCTTGACGCTTGTGCCCGGGTATCCCACAAACATCACAAATGGGAGCAATATAATTAGAAGCACTAGCCATCGCATTACCACTCATATGGGAGGAGTCATTACCTAACTTCAAGGAATCAATCTTCCGGTTGAGAGCGGCTAGTTGCCCGACAATAAAGAAATGGCCTCGACATCATGTTTCCCTCCCTTCTTCATGGAGGAACGAATGGTGGATGCTTGATTAGAAGCGAGTTTCTCCAGAAGTTCATACCCCTCATAAATGGCTTTATCCATGAAAAACCCACCAGAGGCTCCATCAATTACCCTCCTTGTATCTGCATCAACTCTAGTGTAGAAAATCTGACACAAATACCACTGGTCTAAACCATGATGAGGACAAAGGCGTTGCAGATCCTTGAACCTCTCCCAAGCTTCATATAATGATTCTCCAGGGTCTTGGGTGAAAGTTACTATGGCATGACGCATATCTGCAGTTTTCTGGTAAGGATACCACTTGATGAGGAAGATTTTGGATAGTTACGCCCGGTGGTGATGGTAGAAGGCAGCTTTATTATACCAAAATAGAGCTTTGTCGCGCAGAGAGAACCCAAATAGGATGAGTTTCATATCATCGGCGGTAACACCCGCTTGTTTCGAGTAGCACAACATTGTAAAAACCGCCGCAGATGCCGATTTGGGTCTTCGGATGGTAACCCAAAGAACCGATTATTCTGAACCATATTCAGAACATGAGACTTGATTTCAAAGTTTGTAGCAGCAATGGTAGGCATCCGGACCCCAGTGGGTACATTGTCAGGCGAAGGTTGTGCATAATCTCTGAAGGTTGGTTTAGCTTCGTCACCCATTATAGCAGTAATAGGTGAAGATGGTGGAGTAGTTGTCTTTTGGAAAGGTGTCCCTGCAGCCAACTTCGCTTGCTTAGCTTGCTTTCTGAGTCTACGAGCAGTCTTTTCAATCTCCGGATCAAATGGAATGAGATTTGAGGATTTCAATTTCCTGCTCATACACCAAAAACACTAAAACAAACGTGAGATGCTCCAAAGAACAGGTGTTCTTCAGAGTAGAGGTTAGTGTAATACTATAATTCAGACAAAATAAAAATAAACCGTCTCCCCGGCAACGGCGCCAAAATTTGACAGGCTAAAGTCGTATCACCTTATCAAAAATAACCTAAGGTCCACTAACAAGTAGTCAGGGAAGTCAGGATCGAATCCACATGGAGAAAGTTATAGTATTGTATCTGAATTCTAATATTATACTAACTAAATCAGTTGAAAAGGGGTGTGTGACTACACTAATAGGCAGATGACAAAACTAAATATGAAGGTAAGAATCAATTAATAAAGAACTAGGACTATGGATCACTATGCTTACAATTCAGGAAATCAGAGACGAATAATAACTACCCAATAAGCCAATTTATCTAGGGCACATGTAATTTCTCTAGAACATTACCTCCCTCAAAGATCACCTAGCCGCTCTCGCATGGTCAAGGATCACTATGCCTAGTGATTGAAAGCCTATACGAAATCTCTCCTCTCGAAGTAGATTCAATATTGCGATAATAGAAATATAAATCAGGCCTAATTCATAAATCTAGCATGAACGATTCAATCACAGGAAACAATTGAAATATAGGGTAATCATACTAATCTATCAATCCTTCATTGCATACATAGATCCCCACAATCCTAGGAATAAAACTACTCACTCATGCTTAAGAAAACAATAACAAATTTCATATAAAAATCCATGCTTTGAACTATTGCAAATAACTAAGAAACTAATCTAATCAATAATAGAGAAAGCAAATAAATATGAAGAGAATAAAGAAGAAGATTACCAAATTAATGAACTATATTAAACTTGTGAATAATCCAAAGGTTCAATCTTGAATCACAATGAAGAGTAGTAAAATCTAGGGTTCTTGAGAGAGTCTATGAGAAAAATAAGAGCTAAAACCAAGATAAAACAAAGATAATTAATAAATGTTCTAACTTTCCCCTTTATACTAAGTGCCCGAAAATCATTAAATGAATGCGCGGAGGTAGTCGCCCGATCGGGCCAACTAAGCCCGATGAAGTCGGGCGCAAAAGCAGAAGCTAAGCTTCAAAACAGACCTCGCCCGATGACATCGGGCCGACCCGCCCGATGAAGTCGGGCCGCACACCAACGCTTCACAGCCAGCGCAGAACATAGCCAAGGACGCCCGATGAGATCGGGCCGAACCGCCCGATCGGGCTCCTCACCGAAATAACGATCGGGCAACGTCGCCCGATCGGGCCCGCAACGACGCTTATCTCTTGCTTCTGATAGCGATGACCGCCCGATCGGGCGTGTTGCGCCCGATCCGATCGGGCTCAGGCCGCTACTTCATTCCTTGGCTTCAAACGCCAAGGCTTCAATGCTTCTTTGCTCAGAGATCCCGGAAAGTATCCTCAGGACTTTGAAACTCCACATAGAACCTCTCCAGTGGTCAAATAATTGTAGAAAATAAGGAGATAACTCCCTAAAACCTGCAGTCAGACATAGAACAGAAAACCACATCTAGATGGAGAAAGTTAGCATAAAATGGCTCCTAAGAGCACCATTGATACACATTTTAGCTCAAATATAGGGGGAAAAACACTATATAAAACCATAACATCAGTTCTTTATTTTGAATTACTTTCACTTGCTCAACTGTATCCTGAATTAACTCCGGGCCCAAAATCAATGAGTCACTGATGTCGCTCCAATAAGTAGGACTACGACACTTCCTTCCATAGAGAGCCTCATACGGAGCCATTTGGATACTAGCTTGATAATTGTTGTTATAAGAGAACTCCACCAAGCTAAGAGACTTGACCCAAGACTGTTGAAATTCCAAGGCACAAGCACGAAGCATATCTTCCAAGGTCTGAATAGTTCTCTCAGTCTGACCATCGGTAGCTACATGAAAAGCAGTACTAAGCTTCAACTTCGAACCAAAAGCCTCTTGCAAAGCAATCCATAAATGAGATAGGAATCGCGGATCACGGTCGAGACAATGTCTTTGGGAACCCCATGAAGACGAATGATCTCATTAGCATAAGCTTCAGCTAACTCTTCCATAGACCAAGTGTTCTTCATCGCAATAAAACGAGCCACTTTAGTCAACCGATCCACAATCACCCACACAACATTCAATCCACCAGCAGCTCTAGGCAAACCCATCACGAAATCCATCGAGATCGAGTCGAACTTCCAAGCAGGAATAGGCAAAGGTTGTAACAAACCACCAGGCCTCTGATGCTCAATTTTCACCTTCTGACAGACCAAACACCTAGCTACAAACTCGGCAATCTCTCTCTTCATACCAGGCCACCAAAAATTAGCCTTCAGATCCTTATAAAGCTTGTCACCCCCAGGATGAACGGAATAAGGAGTACTATGAGCTTCTTCAAGAATCTTCCTCTTAAGCTCACCATCATTGGGCACACACCAACGCCCCATAAACCTCAAGCTATCATCAGCACAGATCTTAAAATTCTCTGCACGACCTTGCATCTTTGCTTCACGGATCTTCTCCAGCTTCGGATCACCTTTTTGCTTGCTTCTTAACTCCTGGAACAACTCAGGCTCAGCACTCATGGAACCCAACAATGCAGACACATAACCCTGAGGAACAACCTCGATATCAAGCTTGCGAAACTCTTCACACAATTCACGAGGCACCACCATAGCAGTGTTTAATGAATGCTTACTCTTGTGACTCAGAGCATCCGCTACTTTATTCGCCTTACCCTCTTGGTAATCCAGGGTCAGATCATAATCCTTGATCAATTCAAGCCACCTTCTCTGCCTCATGTTAAGATCACGCTGAGTGAAGATGTACTTCAGGCTCTTGTGGTCAGTATACACCTTACACGGAACACCATACAGATAGTGTCGCCATATCTTTAGTGCAAACACCACAACCGCTAACTCTAGATCATGGGCCGGGTAATTCCTCTCATGCACCTTCAGCTGCCTCGAACCATAAGCTATTACTTTCCCTTGCTGCATCAAAACACAACCCAGACCATTCTTCGATGCATCACTGAACACTTCATACCCAACGCCCTCAGATGGCAAGGTAAGAACAGGAGCGAGAGGTCAAACTCTTTTTCGCCTTCGAAATGCCCCTTCACAATCCTCGAGACCCGGACGAACTTGCGGTCCTTGCGCATCAAGCGAGTCAGAGGTTGAGCTATCTTGGAGAAATTTTGAACGAACCTCCTATAATAGCCAGCCAGACCCAGAAAACTCCGAATCTCGGACACATTCTTAGGACTCTCCCACTCGACAACAGCCTTGATCTTAACGGGATCCACCTTAACTCCTTCCTTGCTGATTACATGCCCTAGAAAAGCAACTTCCTTCAGCCAGAACTCGCACTTAGACAGCTTTGCGAACCACTTTTGCTTGCGCAGAACATCCAACACCAGTCTCAAATGCTTCTCATGCTCCTTCTCATCCTTAGAGTAAACGAGAATATCATCGATAAACACGACCACACAAGTATCCAAGTACTCGTGGAAAGAGCGATTCATTTGATCCATGAAAATCGCAGGAGCATTCGTGAGACCAAATGGCATCACTTCAAATTCATAGTGCCCATACCTGGTGCGAAAAGCAATCGTCGGAATATCCTCCTTCTTCACGGGAATTTGATGATATCCGGATCTCAGATCGATCTTGGAAAATACCCCAGCACCTTTTAACTGATCAAAGAGATCTTCAATGCGAGGCAACGGATATTTATTCTTGATCGTTACCTTATTCAGCTCACGGTAATCGATGCACGGACGCATACTCTCGTCTTTCTTCTTGACAAACAGAACAGGAACACCCCAAGGAGACACACTAGGCCTTATGAAGCCCTTATCTATTAACTCTTGCAGTTGAGTCTTCAACTCTTGCAATTCAGACGGCGCCATTCTATACGGAGCCTTGGATATAGGAGCAGTACCCGTACCTAAATCAATGCAGAACTCCACATCTCTTTCAGGAGGAATACCTGGCAACTCTTTAGGAAATACATCAGGATAATCCCGAACTATCGGAATATTCTCGAGCTGATCTTCAGATGACAAATCCTTCACCATGCAAAGGTATACCACATCACCTTTTTGACACATCTTCCGCATTCTCAGAGCGGAAACCCACTTAACACCCTTCTTCACTACAACACCAGAATAAGAAATCCTTTTTCCCTTAGAATCTCGGAGCACCACCTTCTGATCACGGCACTGAATACAGGCATGATACTTCGATAGCCAGTCTATTCCGAGGATCACATCAAACTCTGACATAGGAAACTCCTTAAGATCAGCTGGCAACTCAGAACCCAGAATGCTGATAGGCATGCCCTTGAACTCAAAATGACAGGGATAATTCTCACCAGACGGAAGAGATATTCGGGACTTAATAGGAGATCTAGAGGAAAGATTAGCTTTTCGAACAAAGGAACTAGCAACAAAAGACACTGTAGCACCAGTATCGACAGAACAAAAGCAGGAGTATTATTTACAAGAAAAGTACCAGAGATGACATCAGGATGGACATCGGCTTCAACTTGCGTCATCACATAAATCCTATTCTTCGGAGGAGCAGAAGAACTAACTTGCTTAGCAGGACCAGCAGAAAAAGACGGAGCTCTAGGATTCTTAGAACACTGGAATGACTTGTGCCCCACTTCCTTGCAATAGAAACAAACGACAGTCGATCCATCACAGTTCTTTCCCGGATGAGCAGCCTTACCACAGATTCGGCACTTGCTCGGATCAAAACACGGACGATATCAAGATCCAGAACCCTGTTGATAACCCCCTCGACCAGACGGCTCATACCTCGGCTTCTTGGCCGGGAACTGAACATAGGCTTCTTAGCAGCAGCAGCCTTAGCAGAATCCTCCTCTTTCAAAGAGGCGTGAATGCTCAGAGCTATCTCATAGGCTCCCTGGAAAGTCGAAGCTCCCGAACTCAGAACATGGGTCCTCACCCTAGGATCCATTTTCTTGATGTACCTTTTTACCCGCTCAGCTTCAGTAGGTACAACTGTGGTAGCAAACCTGGACAGCTCGGTGAATTTATCAGTGTACTCCTGCACACTCATAGTACCCTGTGACAGAGTTAAGAACTCTTCCTGCTTCTGCCAACGGAGCTCATCAGGATAAAACCTCTCCTTCAGCTTAACACGAAACTCATCCCATCCAAATCCCGGTGTAGCCATGCAGCTTGCACGAACAGTACTCCACCAGTTATCAGCTTCCATCTTCAGATAGTAGGTACCAATAGGCACCATTTCAGCAGCAGGGCAACCAGTAGCAGCAAATAGCTTCTCCATCTCCCTTGTCCACCCTTCTAGCTCAACAGGATCAGAAGTCCCGTCAAAAGTAGGCGGACGGTGATGGCCAAACCGATCAAAGACGGATTGCCCACTAGGCGGAGCAGAAGACCGATTAGCCATAGCTATGATGGCGTTCTCAAGAGCTTGGCGCCTCTTTCGGGCAGCCTCCTTTCTAGCACTAGTCAAACCTCGAAGCGGCATTCTACAAACACAAGTTAAACATTCGTTACTGAACACATTATTAGTTGTAAATTAACAACTTATCACATCAAAATAAGAAAAATATTTTCCCGTGGTTTCCTACCCAAGTGACCCTCTCACCACTACTTTTCTTGAAGCCTAAGTTTTAATGACCCTAGTTACTTAACCTACACATTTCCCGGGAGTTTCTTAGTGACTAAGTAAGGGTCTCGGGTAACTTTGCTCTGATACCAACTATAACACCCCGTCCTTCTACTACTAAGATACCAAACAACATCTAATCAAGAAATACTAAAGAGACGTTAGCGGAAAAACGTCGGGACGGTTATGCCACTCTAAAACAATAATTAAAGATAATTCTTCAAACCAAGTTTCATAGCTTCAAAAGAAAATTAATATCCAAGAAAACATAATAGTTCTAAAATAAAAGAAATATCTCAATTACTTCATATCATCAATCCAAAACTATGAGACGTGCAAGTCTCCCGATAAAACTGAGATAAAAACTAAATGTCCTTGAAAGCTATACAAAAGTAAGTCTCTCTATGGTCTACATAGAATTCATCCACCAAAAAAAAAAACCAGGAGCTTCTTCTCACTACTAACCCTCACTCTGCTAGCCCAAGCAGTCACAAGTCTAGCAGTCATTTTCATCTGCAAGGATATATATTAAATAATTCCACAGTCAGTGGGGAGTAACTAGCAGTTCTCCCAGAACAATAGCAATCAAAGCACGATTCAGAAATAGATTATTAAGAAAGGAAAATCATGCAATCATTACATCAATAGCATGCACCTAAAAACCATAAAGCTCATAGGTAAAACAAGTGATCATCAACAATAAGTAAACAAGATATAGTGAGTGAAACAATTCTAGAATATATAAATAATAATAAATCAAAACTACAACAAGTTATTGAGTTAGAAACCGAACGCCAGTGAATCGCAATTCACTTCCTAAGGTTTGTCAGATTGCAATCTCCAGGTCAGTCTATGGGCTTACGTTCCCCCACTGCCTGTGTCTAAGAATGGCCAAACTCCCGATGCAGGGTAGAACACGCAGAACTCCCTAACCTCTCGGACGACAACAATTAACCCAGGTGTACCCCTAGTTCGCAAACCAGGTGGTTGGCATGTTCTTCACCGGGGACTACATCTATCCCGCCGGATATTCTTATCTCAAAATAAAATCATGCATATCATCCAAGTATCATTCATTTAAAATATTCATCAAAAAGGGATGCCACCCGGCCTTATACCCAAAATTCATCAAAACAACTCTTCATAATTCCCCAAAATAATAACTTACAAATTTCCAACAAATGTCTCCCACAATAAACACTTGAACATCTCTAAACATCAACAATGATATTAAACTAATTTTTACAGCACCTACAATTTAATCAAACATACATCACCAATTAACTCCAAAACTTATTCATTAAAAGAGTAGTAACAATTAATAATTTTCTTTCATAAATCACACATAAACATATGGATGCTCAATAATACTTACTGCAACCTACTGAACATCAGCAACCCAGAACATAATAAATTACAAATTATTTCTGATTAACAAGTTCTCAAATAATTTAAAAGAGTATCCTCAATTTCACAACAAAAAACCAATAATAATTATTAAACTATTAAGTTCGAGCAGTAAAATCACATAAAAATTATTATACGACCCTAATGGCTCTACTGACATGGTACAATTTTTATTTATATATTTCGGACTCCAAAAGTATTTTTAACAGTTAATATACAGATTACTCAATAAAGCCAAAATAATAACTAAAAATATAAATTAACGCCCTAAAATTACCAAAAATTTATATAACATGCATAAACTCACGGAAATACATTATATACAAAGAAATGAATTTTTAGGCATCTAGAAATAATTTCCATGATTTATATACTGACAGAAACGAAATTGCAAAAACAGATATATCAATTAAATAAACCAGTACCCAGTAGAAAACAATTATTCTAAGGCATGGAATACATACTACGCATATAACATGATCTAATAAAAATAATTTCAGAAATTTTAACATCCTTTTAATGATTATTATGCAATTTAGCCAAAAACGCACAAAACACCAATTAAATGAAATAAATACCAAAAATCATACCAAAATTATTTTTCTCTTTACAGTACTCACACAGCATGCTTCAAGTATATTCATGTCAAATTTCATCAATAATTTCATTCAAAAAGTATTTTAAATAATTCCTAGCGTAATAATCTAATACCGAATAATACCCTAATCACTATGGTTCTAAGATAACTACTAGTTACTTGGATCGTCGGAGGTGAGCTGATTACTTCTGGAAAATCCTAATATAGGCGTGTACTCCTCTCCTTCTTCAATTCCCAAGCACCAAGTATAAGAAAAAGGCAAGAAGAATGAGTCACGAACAATTAACAAGGAGTAGAAAATGAAAAATTTTGAGAGATTGAGGAAGATGATGATGGCCAAAATTCATAGAGTATGGCAGCAAAGGAGTTCTGATTTTTTAATCAGAATTTGAAGTGCTAAAGGTTGGATTAAAGGGGTTTAATTAAGAAGAATGATTAGGGGGTTATGGGAGTTACAAAGCTACAAAGAGTCACAAAGAAAAATAAAAAGAAAAGAAAGAAGAGAAGCTCTTCTTCTCCTTCTCCTTGGCCGGCTGTCAAGCCCAACACACCAAAAAAAATTTCGACCCAAATCAACAAGGGTGCTTTAAAAGTCCGCCACGCGATAAATCGATAACTTCCTAAAACGCGCCTAAACTTTGAAAATACTTAATAATGAAAATAACTCTAATAAATTATATTATAAATATAAATATAATAAACACATTAGCACGCCATAAAAATAAAAATAATAATTCGGCTCCCAAAATTATAAAATAAAAATCATTAATTTAGAGAAAATAATAGTTTTAGAGAAAATTTTTGCGAAAAACTAGGAGCAAAATTATGGGTTGTTACAAAGGATCTAGGGGTTAAGATAGGTCGTGCAGACATCAAAATTTCTTTTTTAACCTTTGCTAACGATACATTATTATTTGCTAAGGCTTTCAATGTACTAGTAATGTTTCTATGCAAAATTGTCTGATCTTTAAGAATATTCTATGGATAATGCGCTTTCATTAGGAAAATATTTGGGTTGTCCTGTTATTACTGAGAGGGTTACTAAAGAAACGTTTGGTGAAGTGGTGTATAAATCCCAGAAACAGCTCTCAAAATGGAAAGATAACTCCCTTTCTCAAGCAGGAAGAACTGTTCTTATTCAAGCCAATATCTCTTCTAAAGCTAATTTTCAAATGCAAAGTTTTCTTCTCTCTGCTACTAACATTGCTAGTCTTGATAAAATAAATAGGAATTTTTTTTTGGAATAAGTCGTCTAATGCCTCTTCTCCTAATCTAATTGGGTGGGTTAGAATTTGCAAACCTAAGTGCTAAGGTGGGTTAGGTATTAGAAAGGCTAATGTTAATAATATTGCTCTCCAATTGAAACTTCTCTGGAGAATTGTCAAAGATCCTGATAATATTTGGGTTACTATGGTTAGACGTAAATATCTAAAGGACACTCTGTGGTCTCATATCCCCCTGCTTCTTCTTCGTGGGAATGGAGGAGGTTGTTATCTTTAAGACCAACTTTTAGGAAAGGGTTAAGATGTCAAGTGGGTAATGGCTTAAAAATTTCCTTTTGGTTAGATAATTGGGTTTATGCCTATCCTCTTGCAGATTTGTTCCCAGATAGTGATTTTAATGATACTATTAAAGTTAGTAATTTTATTTCGTCTGAGAATCAGTGGAATGTTGACATAGTCTTCTTCAGGTAGTGCCTAACAATGTAATGTTAGACATTAAGAGTTTGTTTCTTCCTTCCCGTGATATGGAAGATAAACTAGTCTGGGGTTTAACTCTGATCCTCATGGTGAGTATTCTGTTCAGTCAGGGGCTAGCCTTCTTCAAGGGTTGGGTGTTCATTTTACGCCCAATGTTAAGTTTGAGTGGATCTGGAAGCTGGAGGTTCCTCCGAAAATCAGGTTCTTTATCTGGAAAATTTGCTTGGATGGTCTTCCCACTAAGTATCGTTTGGAGAAAAGTCATGTGTTTATTCTCCAAGATTGTGATTTTTGCAATTATCATCAGGAAGATGTTTCTCATCTTTTTTTTGATTGTTCGTTATAATTTGGTTCATAATGTGTTTGCTCAACTTCATGATTCCCATAACGGGCCGTCTATTCCAGTTCTTAATGATGCTATGGCCATTTGTGATAAAATTGCTAATTTAAGAGATGAGTATTCTAAAAGATGCCATTTGTAAAATTTTCATTATTTAGTGGCATGTTTGGTTTGCTAGAAATAAGATGGTTTTTAATGAAGAAAGCAGTAGTCCCTCTAAAGTTGTTTCTTACATCCTTAGATTTCCTAAAGACTGGTTTCATGCGAGTCAGCTAGAGGATTTTTTGACTATCTCGAAGCATCAGCCCGCTGGCAATGCTTCCAAAGAAGTTTGGTGGTCCAAGCCTCCGTTGAATGCCTATAAACTCAATTTTGATGGTTCTAAAATTGATAATGGCGATACTGCTTATGGGTTTGTTATTAGAGATCCTTCAGGCCAGATCACTATTATGGGTGCTGGTAGGCTTCATAATAGGTTGTCTATTTTGTCCACTGAAGCTTGGGGAATGAGAGAGGGGATGAAGGCTACTATTTCTCTAGGCATTTCTAATCTTTGTGTGGAGGGTGATAATCTTGTGGTTATTAACTCTCTTAATCACACTTGGAAAGTGTCGTGCGAAATTAATAATATTGTTGTTGATGCAGGTTTGGATCTTGGGGGGTTCTCTGCGGTTTCTATTACTCACTGTTTCCGTGAAGCGAATCAAACTGCAGATTTCTTGGCTCACAAGGGTCACTCGGTTCAGACTCCTTGTCGTTGGTTTGAATTTCATGATCCCGTGTTCTTTTGTATCATCCGAAAGGATATGTTAGGTTAGGTTGGTCATATTATAGGGGCTGGCCTAGTTTTTTCTCCTTGTTAAAAAAAAAGCCCTATTAGTTTTAACTAGAATAAATGTGTTTACACTATTCATTAGTCATATTTTACTCTTTTACCCCTCAAACTTTTTTCTCATTGGACTAAAAGGGATATAATCTTTGCTTTTAATTAAATTTTATTTTATTTAAAATAGTGGAATCTTTCACATGGATTTCTTCCACAATTCCAAATAGGAACAACGAACAAACGGAGGGAGTATTATCTTATCTTATATTTTCTGAATCATTCTCATTTTTCCTAAACTATTGTTATCTTCATCTGAATTTTTCTTATCTTTTCTAAACTCTTCCTACTTTTTCATAGCTCTTACTAAGTTTTTCAGACTTTTTCTTATTTATTCTAAAACAATGTGAAGATAACAAACTCTTAATCCACAGATTTTTCACTTATTTTTTTTTGTAATAATCACATCAGAAAGTGTTCATGTCATATTTCTTAATTCCATTTAGTTAATATCAAATTACAAATATTAACAATGTGTAGTTACTAGGATTTGAACACAAGACCTTTGAAACGAAATGTGAGTGTTTAACCACTAATCTACTACATTCTAATGCTTAATGTTTCAAAGTAAAACATAATAAAATTATAATTATATGTAACTATAAAGACATATTATTGTAAAGACATAGATAAACTTTTTGATCTCTCACACTTTTATCAAGTAATAACATTCTTTTACCCTAATTGCATTGAAATTGTTATTTTGACCCCTAACTCCTTAAAAGTTTTTTTTAACAACTCATCATGCCGTCCATTTTCCAATTTTGCACTAGACAAAAATATTATGAAAATTAATAAAATCAATTATGAAATTTATGTATAATACTATACTTGATAATTGTAAATTTGTAACTAACCTGTGGCATCGCCCGGACCAAAATACTTGTTTATGGTAAAGGTGATCACTTGTCTAAAGGTGATATCTTTAACTTGAAAGACCCCTTTGACTTATTATCATATATCGAGGAGATAGGAGAATAATATATCATGTGAAATTTATACCTCTATCTCACTCCAAGTATCATGTTATATGCAAAAACCTCTTTAAATGACATTACTCATTTACTTGTTCTAAGCATTTGATTTTCAGGATGGAAACATAATATTTTAAATGAAATTAGGGTATGAGACCATTAACGACGTTAATTAATTAACTATCACGTGAAATTTATACCTCAATCTCACTCCAAGTATCATGTAATATACAAAAACCTCTTTAAATGACATTACTCATTTACTTGTTCTAAGCATTTAATTTTTAGGATGGAAACATAATATTTTAAATGAAATTAGAGTATGAGACCGTTAAAGACATTAATTATATAAGCTATTTAGAAAAAAAAAGTGTTTATCGTTGGTTTCTTATTTTTAACATCGGTAATATTTGATAAGTGTCATATTTCATAGCCCATAATATAATACAATCTATCCCATATTTCTAGTCCCCCTAACAAAGTTTGTTTATGTGATTTAGGCCACGATAGATTAGTCACCTTTAGCACCTTATTGAGCTACTTCTCAACCTTACAAGTCATATCATTGGAATTATTGGAATTGTTGGAATTAAAGATAGGGCACATCAAAATCACCTCCCCATGCTAAAGGGCTTGCAAACAGGATCAGTTACGTGCTACGTAGATCTGCAGCATATAAAAGTTGCACCATTTCCATGTAAGCATTGACAAAGTAATGCATAACAAGGGTGCAATTTACATATATATGACACATAGCTTATTAATGTCACCAAGTTTTCAGCTATGCGTGAGTTTGTCTTCTCCAAAAGCAGTGCAATAACGACGGGATCTGCTTCAGTTTGATGGTTGGACATCAAGACAATGTTATGCCCTTGCACAATTAAGATATTAGAATAGACGATGGAGCAATAACAATGAGGAAGTAGGCCTCCTTAGCTTTACATCGAATTAAGATATTAACTAGTATTTTGGCCCGGGCGATGCCTCGGGTCAGTTACAATATATAAATATTTTTCGTATTTTTGTCCATTAAGAAATTGGAATATTCATGTCATGACGTGATAAGTAAAAAAATATGAAAGGTTTGAGTTTGAAATAATAGCTTAATAAGAATTGTGGTAAGATAATATGACATCAATAGTCTCTTGTTAGTTAAGTAATAAAAGTGTTAGAGATGTATAAACTTGTTTAAGTCTTTTTAGTTAAGTATAATTATTAAAAAGACTTTATCATAATGTATTTGAAACATTAGACAATAAAGTCATAATGTATTGATGGTTAATCTCTTACTTTTCATTTCAAAGGTCACGTGTTCTATTCCTTGTAGTTACACAATATAATTTTTTTTATTGAGGGCTATACATGGTCCATGGATATAAAAAGCATTTGCATTAGAAATTTGAGCAGAGTGCCACGTGGCACATCGACTACCTTATGCACGCCTTTTAATATATTTGTATAGATTAGAGAGACATGGAACTTCAAGATACAAGTACATTCTTCTACAATTATGACTAGGGGGACGCTGAACATGTGCGACATAAGCTACCGGGCCCTAAATACTACATGAATGTTTATTGTTGGTGTTGGACATTGGACTCATTTAATATATTTGAATATGTTTTAATATAAAAATATCATTCTATAATATAAAACGGAAAAATTTACATGCTATATACTTCAAATATTTATATACTTTTTACTTTTAATTTATTAATAACGAGCCTAATTTTATGTTCGTTGCATATGGCCTCCTTAATAATTGAGCCACCTGTAATTATTGCGTACCCGAAATCTTATTTATAACATCTAAAGTTATCAAAAATGGTACCCTACAATTAGATATGGTTTCATTAGTCAAATTTCTATAAATCGATTGGCTCATAAAAGGATCTACATGATCTCATCTTTCTCTGAGATCACACATAATTAGTTCCCATAAGACTTCTTTTAGGTCAAGACTCCACAATAAGCAATAGCCATCTGATGTGCACGATATTCTTCCTACATAATACCTAAATAACTCAGATGGAGCACTAAAGCACACATACAAGAACTTAGCTGAAATAAACTTGTAGAAACAAATTAAATATTTAAACAAAGTGTTATGTTGAAAAAAAAAAAACTTTGCAACAGATTTAAACTTGTAATAGTACTCGCCTTTAAGAGGCTAAACTTGATTATTAAATCCTAGCCTACCCTAACTACAAAAATATACTTCCTCCATTTTCACTTATTTCAGAACTTCTTAAGAGAAGTGTTTCACTTATTTCAGAGTGGAGGAAGTACAATATAAAACTTTGAATGGTAAAAAACGTATTGTCTTCCCCCTCAAAAAAAAAAAAAAAAAAAAAAAAGAAAAAAAGAAGAAAAACTACTGTGCTTCATTAAGTTGCTCCTTGGTAATTTTGACTAAAATAAAACCAAGCTTTCTCTCTTCACCATGTCTAAAAGCCCACACTTGAAGATAATTTGCTTCTTTGAGGCCAATTATCTGGGTCACCTCATTCCAACCAGTTTGCAGCACACAATTCCATTTATCCTTCGATGATTTAGGTAGAGGCCACCTTGACAAAGTCATCTTCTTGATTTCTTTTGTTTGTAGTAAAACAGTCACTTGTTCCATTTTTCCAGTTAATCTAAAAACTTCATTTTCTTCCTCCTCGGTGAGAATCCCTTTACCGTTTATTTCTCCCTTAGGAATCTGAAATCGTGCTTGATCTGTGGCGACATCCGAATAAAACACATATTTTTGAACCACGAGTTTTGGCTGATCATCACCACCACCTATATTACGTACTTCTTCAAGAAGCTCACTAGGAAGATTTGGAGGTTTCATATTCGCCAAACTAATCTCTTCTTTACTCGGTTTTCGCCTTCTTTCTTTCCTTGGTTGCCTTTGGACGGACATATTATTGTTTCCGCCATGTTCTTGGTGGATTTCGGAAGAACGCTTTCTCTTATGCGCCCTTACAGTAGCTGCAGTATGTGTACTAGCACTATCATTTGCTGCCCTTACAGTACCTGAAGTCTGTGTACTAGTACTAGCATTAGCATTATCATGTGCTGCCGGATATGTGGATGTGGTACAGCTTTCGGCTGAGCTTGATGGGACAATATCGACCCCAAATAATCTTAAAGGTTTTGATTGTTTTCCTTCCATTCTAATACTATTTTGTTGAAATCGCTCTTTGGATCATACAAATAACAAATTATGTGAGGAGAGTTTAGTAGAGTAATGGCCTATTTATAAGAATTCATCAAATCTAATCCTAGTTAAAGTAGCAAATACAATCCGATTTCTGTAAGGACAATAATCCTAACCATAAATGTAGTTGAAGTAGGATTCGAGTTTGTAAGGTTTGAAAATTAGTTTCTAGTTGAAGTAGGGATGGAGTTTGTGCGCCAAAAAAATTTATAAATGTGGCCTATTTTAAGAGAATTAAATAAATTAATCCTAGTTGAAGTAGCAAATATAATCCGATTTCTGTAAGGACAATAATCCTAAGCGTAAATGTAGTTGAAGTAGGATTGGAGTTTCTAGTTGAGGTAAAAAATTAAAAATACAAAATATGAAAATTGGAGATGCGGGGTATCGATCCCCGTACCTCTCGCATGCTAAGCGAGCGCTCTACCATCTGAGCTACATCCCCAGTTGTTCATATACTTGGACTCTCATGATATTGACTGGTTTCTCCTTCAAAATGCAACGATACTGATATTTTCAGAATCTTTTATGCATATACTTTTTATTATATCATTTTCAATGTTATTATTATAATAATAAATAAACAAATATCAATATAGTTTTAACTATAATGACAAAGATTATGTTGGCATTATTTTATTGTCTTTATCTCTTTTTAGAATTCATATATTGAAACAGGATTTGAACCCACAATGTTGTATAGAAAATATGGAGCTCCTACCAATAATCTAACATTATTAATTATACTCATTTACTCCTAATAACAATTATTAAAATATTTATCACAAGTTTTTACATTACAAAATAAAAGAAAGAGATCGAACTTCACAATAAGAATAGAATAAAACATAAAAGAGCAAAACCAAGTCCATACACATCAAATTACACAAGTATGAGCTCAAAAGAGAACTCAATGTTAAGGGAATGGGGCTAAAAACTCTATATAAAATAGACATATCACACCTATGGCGGTTTTTATACTGACTAAGCAGGATATAACTGTGCCAGTCATACCGGCTTGGGGGCTAGTTGTATGGGGGTTGTCCAAGTTCCATAGCGGTCCAACTGGACCTCCAAAGACCGTCATGGCCAAACCATCCAGGTATTTCCGAAAAACCTAGATGAGTATCTACATGATACCGGTATCCCGGATATACCGGTTCTCATCGGGCATCTTACCGGTGATAACCGTTTGGGTCATTCTTAATGAGCCCGGGCCTGATCCAGTACTATCTTAGCAAGGCCCATATACTATCTTAGCAAGCCCTATGGGCCTAAAGATAAGTATCAGAAGAGGATAGAATTGTATTTAGCCAATAGGGGCAGTGTCCTACTTAGCATAGAACACTATCGGCTCCTATAAATATCCCATGATCTGAGTCATAAGGTACGCTCACAATCATAATTATACAGTACTTGAGAGCTACCGGCTTTATCTTTACTGACTTAGGCATCGGAGGGGCGTTCCTCGGATCAACCTCCGAGGTTAGTTTACGTGTTCTGTGTTGCAGGTCATCAAACCGGCTCACGTGATAAGGAGATACCGGTTCACTCCCAAAGCATTTTAATCCATACTTGAACAGTTTTAAAATAAACAAATATAATAAAGTAGAGATTTAAAGCATGATTAAAAGTTGATTGAGATGGTGACTGTGCTATATTAATGTGAAACTCTTTTCTATGGAATTACCTATTTTGTGTGTTTCTGTTTACTTGTTACTAATTACATAACATAAATAGATAGAGAGGGGATATATGGTGTTATTTTACCTTTTTGTTAACAAGTAAAAGATCAGGGGGATTACTGTTTAGTCCCAACTATATAAACAGTCACAAATTGTACCGTTTCTAAAGAGCATGATGCAAATATAACGAGAGTATTATTAGAAGTGGAAAGTTTTTGTGATATCTGCGGTTCTTTGAATACCTTTTTTTTAATACCTCATACTCTTTCTGATTCTATTAATTATTTCACTTGGACTTTTTTTTTACAAATATTGAGATACGGCTTTGACCAATAATATTTTTATTTGTCAATCAACAAATATAATAAAACTTGATATTTTATAATTATACGTTGAGAAAAATTAAATGACAACTTATATGATAACTTTTGTTTAAACATTAGTGAGAACAATGGTAAAAAAAAAAAAAAAGTGGTGTGGTAATAATGCATAAGGGAAAGTGGAACAACTGAGTAAAACAAGGGGAGTGATTCGCAACAAGAAACTATAATTAGGAAGAATCATGGTTCTTGATGCATGATATTATAAAAAATTATGAATTGTATATCATATTTGTCTTATATTCCCTCCGTCCCTAAATATAGTTCTCATTTTTTTGAGCACAAGTATTAAGGAGAAATCATAAGTGAGACCTTAGTTGTATTAAATTATAATTAAAAAATTAAAATTGATACACTATTCATGAATTGTTTATTGAGGAAAAAGTATGCGGGTCACTCTATAAAGTCATCTTTTTCATGGGAAAGTGGGTAATATAGTAATAAAATGAAATCTAAATAATATTTTAATTGGTTGACCCATACCAAATAAGGAATTGGAAAATCTATTGGGACCGACATAAATGGAAAACGGAAACTCTATTTAGGGACGGAGGGAGTAATAAACATTAAGTAGTTCTATTGGTAAGGTTTTATAATTAAGACGTAGAGTAAATTGAAAGACAATAATATAGGTTAATGTTTTTTCTTTTTTATAACTCTATATTATACAAACGAGATATCCTACTTTCCAAATTGTATGCCAAATTGAATTTCTAAATTGTTACGTTCTTATTGTTGACCATTAGAAAATTTCAATATAACTTTTAACAGTATTTTCTTCAAGTAATCTATTGATACGTCTTATCATTATTGAACTAGTTTTTTTTGCCCGGGCGATACCTCGGGTCAGTTACAATAAACTAATATGTTATTATTTTTAAATTTTATAATTTATTTTGCTACTTTTCGTATTTTTTGTCCATTAAGAAATTGAAAAATTCACGTCACTTTGTGATAAGTAAAGAAAAATTGAAAGGTTTGAGTTTGAAAACAATACCTTAAAAGGAATTGTGGTAAGAGAATATGACATCAATATTCTCTTGTAAGTTACGTAATAAGAGTGTTAGAGATGTTTATACTTGTTAAGTCTTTTTAGTTAAGTATACTTATTGCAAGACTTTATCATATTTTATTTGAAACATTAGACAACAAATTCATAGTGTATTGATGGTTAGGCTCTAACTTTTCATTTCAAAGGTCACGTGTTCGATACCTTTCACTTACACATTTCTTTTTTTAAAGTGAGGGGTACACATATTCATTTGCATTAGAAAGTTGAGGAGAGTGCCACGTGGCACATAGGCTTTCTTTCGCACGCCTTTTAATATATTTGTATAGATTTTAAAATTTGATGAGCTTCGTTTAATTTGGAAGTGAACTCAGCTAATTAAAGAACAATAAATTAAAAATAAAATATTTAAAAGTTAAACAAAGAGTTATGTGGAAGAAAAAAAACTTCACAACGTATTTAAATTGCTAATAGTACCCACTTTTAATAGTAGGGATGGGCATGGGACCCAAGATCTAACCTAGACCAGATTGGATTCGGCCCATTTTATAAGGGTCTGGGTCTATAATTTTGTGACCCATTAAATTTGGGTCGGATCTGGTAGATTTTGACCCAGACTTGTCCCACATACCATTTTCTTTTACATATTAAAAATATATATAATACAAAATATATAAAGGGCAATGAAGCTTTTTACCCTAACATTTGAATTTTTAGTTTTTTAGGCAGTTCTTGAGTCAAGTGACCTAAGTCTTTGAGCCCTAAACTTCTCATTTTATCCATTGCCGACGAGGACTCAAGCCAACTTCTTGTGCATGTTTTAATTTGGAATGTTTTGTGGAAGAAGTAGATTATTATTTTGGTATTTTATCATTTTAATAAAAAAAAGAACAAGCGTAAAAAGCACGTGAGATAAAAAAATAGAAATTCTTAATAAGTTTGAGACTCATTTTGGACCAATTTTAGACCCAGGATATCAACAACTGGGAATGCTAAGCGAGCTCTCTACTAAAAGCAAGGAATAATAACCCAACTAATTGACGCACTAACAAATTAATCTCAACAGCTTACTAACTTTGTAACAGCCCGAACTTCCTAGTTGCTACTTAATCACGCTTAAGATACACAAACCTCAATTAACACTTAATTAACCTCAAATTACATTTGTTCGCAGCGGAAAGATAACCTATAAAACGATCATGGACCTGTGGGTTATGGGCCCACAACAAAACAACTTCAAACCCAATATCAAAGTACAAAATACTTTACTCGATTGTCAAAGCAATAAAATACTTAATCCTCAAATAAGCACTTGAGTACTAACAACTTATACGCTAAATACAACTTCTGATCATTAATCTAATTACAAATTCATCACCACTCTAGCTTTGATCCACTCTGAGCCTCCAATATAAACCTGCAAATTACATAGGGAAATACAAAACAACAAAACTAAAATAAGCAAAAAACTCAGTAACTTTACTTCAGCCCGTCGAAACGGCTTTAGTTCGCAAACGTTTTCATATCATAATCAAACTTGGTAATTGTTCGAAAAAGAATCCATCCTTTAAAATATATCGCTGGCATAGCTCAATCACTTAACACAAAATGCTGGCAAGTACAGGTTTTGAAAGAACATAACGTAACATAACATAACGGAATATTCGACCTTTTTATGGTCTTAACTAAAGTTATATCTAAATCATTTTCCTCCACCTGTACCTTGCCACTTTTTATCTCAGTTCATAAGCTAGGCCAGCTAAAACAAATACGAAATCCCTTTTCATTATCATACTCAAATCATATTTCAAGAAACATATACATTTCCGAACATTTCCAATAATAGAACAACATCATATTTCCATAATCACTAAAATAATATTTTCCACAACTCAGCACATGTAAATGCATCTATAACCATGACCATGACTATAAACGATATATGTTATTAAAATATAATACATCACGGGGGTATACATACATTTTGCTGAATATAAATGTTACCTCGAACTCAATCCAATTCCACAATCCACATACTCTACTTTAATCTCCAAAGAATAAATCATTCCATGATTCTTGACAATCTTTATAACTTGATCTCAATAATATAGTTCTCCAACAATACCTCAATAATAACAATAATAGCAGGAATTAATGCATCATTAACTAAAACCCAAGTCAACTATACTTACTTCACTAAGTAATACCAACAAACTAGATAAAGCTTATTACACTTTATAAAACACTAAATCATTCCTTCTTATAATTGAAATTTCTCAAAACAACTTAACTAACTAGTATCATAATCAACCTCAATTTCTTAATTGGAAACAATTTAGCAAATAATTTCTTCTAAATCAATCAACTTAAAACAATAACAAAACTTACTTCATAAAATTGATTTAGGATTAAAACAAATTACCTTTCAAAAAGCAGTTTTGGGCTCTTCGTTTCGAGGGAAATGAGCAGAATTCGAAGAACAGAACACAGGTGCAACACGTAACATAACAGGGCAGTAGCAGCTATAAAATTTCGGAGGGCATAACTTCTAGCTCACAAATCCAATTTGGGTGATTTTTGGGTCTAAATTCATTAACTCGAAGAGATCTACAACTTTGATGCAATAACTATTGGCAAAAACTAACTGCATGATGCCGAAAACAGACGGAAAGAGCAGACATGAGAGGAAAGATATAAGTTTTGGGGTTTCCATCATTGATAATTGCTCAAGCATACAAGACATGCAAATGGGTGGCCTTGATTGACATTTTATGGCTGCAAAAATTCAAACTTTGGGTAGAACTTTAAGAGAACTGAAAAGTTGAGGAGAGGATATAAAAAGATATGGGTTTTTTCCCTTAACAAATCCCTAAAACCTAAAATTCAATGGGTTTAGTTTGTTTATAAGGAGAAGAGTGGATTTCTCTTGATTAATCTAGAAAGTTCTTTCCTATAAGAGGAACATGAAATCCTTTTTTTTAATTCCTTTTGAAATTCATAATGGCATCTTTTTTAAATCCAAGTCATAAACCAAAAATCGTACTTTGCTCCAAAATATTGTAAAACATAGTAGCATAAATGTAGATTTCAAATCGTCAATTAAAATAATAATAATAATTTCCTTTTAATGAAAGGTGTTTAAAAATTGGGTTGTTACAAACTTAGACCCACTAATAGTTGGTATCGACATAAATAAATCATGCTCCTAAAACTTAACCAACTAATAGTACCACTAAGGCACTAACACCAGTACGCCACTAACTTTGAATCAGTAATCCAACAAAACTACCAGTTGTGTATAATAGACCTATTTACAATATAACACCTAGTTTTATTTTACTTTATATAACATCTATTTATTGATTTACGTCAAACAAAATTATTAGGACAAAGCAAGAACTACTTTTTGTTTCTTAACAACCAATACATTATTTGATTTTACTAATACAACTTTTTAGGTCCTCATACTTTTGGAAAAGCTCGATGTTCATCCTTCAATTTTCGGGTTCGAACCAGCAAAGGAGACATCAACAATGATTTCCTTCAAACATTGCAGCAACTTTGCTTGGTATCCAATAGCAATACCAACAATATTATAGCAGATGTAGACCTAGTTACCCCCATCAACATTTGATAATCAGTTGTATGTTAATCTTTTATTTGGAGAGGGTTTACTGCCCTCTGATCAAGTTCTCTTAGGTGGTGACAACGATCAGACGGGTGAGATTTTTCGATCATATGCCGACGATGAAGGTGCATTCTTCGATGAGTTCATTGAAGTGATGCTCAAGATGGGAAGATAATAAACGTAGTTAGGTAACATATTTGACTTGCTTCTATCATTGATTTTCTGAGTATATGTATTACAAGGACAAGAGTTCTAAATCAAGTAAAATGCCTCAATTAGGGTGATATTTTAGATTACCATAAATAAGACGATATCCTAAGATGTTTCTAATATCCTAACACTCCCCTCCTCAAGTTGAACCATGAGGGTTGGAAATGCCCAACTTGGCAAGAAGAAACTCAAATTGGCGCTTGCCAAGAGTTTTGGTGAAAATGTCCGCCAATTGCGATGTAGTGGGCACATAGGACGGAAAAATCATACCATCTTTAATAGTGTTACGCACAAAGTGACAATCAACTTCAATATGTTTAGTGTATTCATGAAAAACCGGATTTTTATCTATATGTAAAGCCGACTGACTATCACAAAAGAGCCTGATAGCCTTGGGGTGATTGACCCCGAGACTAAGCAACAAAAGCTTTTGATTTCAAATGTAACAGCAGCCATGGATCGATATTCGGCTTCGGTAGAGGATCGATAAACAATAGGTTGTTTCTTGGTCTTCAAGGAAATAGGAGAGTGGCCTAGAAAAACAAGCCAACTAGTAAGAGACCGTCGAGTAACTGGACAAGCAGCCCAGCCAGTGTCACACCATCCTTTCAAAGTAAGATCGCTATCAGCACGAAGAAGAATACCCTGGCCTGGAGTACCTTTCAAATAGCGCACTACTCTAATAGCAGCATCCCAATGCTCAACACGAGATTCTTGCATGAATTGGGATAGAATGTGGACCGAGTAAGCAAGATCAGGCCTAGTGACGGCCAAGTATATAAGACGCCCCACAAGGCGACGGTAGGCAGCAGGATCAGAATATAGAGCACCACTAGCTAAACCAAACTTATGATTTTGCTCAATGGGGAAATTAACAGGTTTGGCACCCAACAATCCAACCTCAGAAACAATGTCAAGAGGGTACTTCCTTTGACATAAGAATAAACCTGAAGAGCTACGAGCAACCTCAACGCTAAGAAAGTATTTTTAAAGAGCCAAGATCTTTCATATGAAAGCAATCACTGAATAGAACCAACAAAGAAGCCGAATTATTCCCAGAAATGATTAAATCATCAACATAAATAAGGACATTCATCTGAATGGAACCATGAGTAAAAGTGAACAGAGAGTAGTCAGAGTAGGACTGGGAAAAACCATAACCTCGTAAAGCATTAACTAATTTGGCAAACTAACACTAGTACATAATTGACAATTTGCGTCGGATGCGAGGCGCTCATTTGCGTCGGACATGGGTCCGACGGCACAGCTCTCGATTCAAATCAGGATACATGATCTGAGTCGGACAAGCATGCGACGCAGATTTCTCAGGGGCTGCTAGCTGCTGTGGATGCAGGGCTCCACTATTTGCATCGCACCTTGCTCTATATGCGACACAAATGACCTACTTTATGCGTCTCACATTGAGCAGCATGCGACACAGATGGTAGCGCCCTGCAGCCACAGCGCTAGCAGACCAACTACCATCTACGTCGCATGATGCTCAATGTACGACGCAGATAGTAGGTCATTTGCGTCGCATATAGAGCAAGGTGCGACGCAAATGATGATTTGGGGGGTTTTTTTTTCTTTTTTTTTTTTTTTTTTTTCATATACAAAACCTTAAACTTCAAAACTAAACGAACATTATATTAATCATTATGAGCAGAAAATTCGGCAGGGTCTCCTTTGTAATTTGGACAACCCAAGAAATCGTTGGGAGAATTTTGCTTATATTACCAAAACCTGTTCCAGTACATCTCAAAGCAACCAATATTGCAATCAATTGCAATCAGGCAACCAACAAGGTTCAATCAACAAAATATTGTTCAACCTATATATACATATACTAACTAGTTAGTTTGCAGCTTTGACGACCACTACAAAGTATTTTGCAAAACGTTCTCTAAGTTCGTCGATTTCAGTTGCGGAGTATGGCTGAGGACTTGGTGGAAAATCCTAGAAATATATTAAATTAGTTAATATACATGAATATTCTATAAGTATAAATAACGAATTTACGGCATACATATACCTCCTGTAAATTATCTGAATCATAGTGCACGCGGACGATTTCAAGCATGTTTTTCATCACGAAATAGCCGCATTCCGCTCCTCCCGATTGTTTAGCACACTACACCAAATTTAAGGTATATATTAAAATCGGAAATAAAATCCTAAATAGAATTATAAAATGTGTATGAAATACAAAACATAAGAGTTTTACCGGGATCGTTATCCAAGACAATTTAGTTCCTTTATTGGATCCTTCAAGGCACGTGAAACTTGTATATGCACTAAGTATAGAAATTTTGTAACAATTAATTACGATAAACATTTGTAAATTATTTAAAATATCATAAAATGCATGTAAATTAATTAACATGTATAACAACTATGAACTTACGTATTCAGCGGCATCTTGATAGCTAATTTTCTTTCTCTCTGTAGCGAATCAAATATATACTCCCTCCGTTTCTTTTTAATCTACACACTGTTGCTTTTTCTATTTTTGGTAACATATCACATCTACTTTCTCCTCTTTTTCCACCCATGTCATCCACTTTTTAATATTTTAACCCACTTTCTAATTTTTCTCTTTCACTTTTCAATTTCTCTCTCCACCTTTTCAGTTTCTCTCTCATACTTTTGCACTTTCTCCTTGGTTCTCCCCCAAAGTGAAGTGAGTAAATTAAAATGAAACGGAGGGAGTATACCGCATTCTTAGATAGACAAATGACAAGAAGAATCCAATGTTCCCTAAGGCATGAAACAAAATGTGATGCTCATATAACCACAAGTTCATATAGATAAAACAAAGAAAAGATTAGTTTAACTAACATACTTTTGAATATACGGACATAGGATGAAACGCATATTTTGATTCGCTTTCATTGTACTTGCCATGTAGTTGATCACGACATCTGGTTCATTGCGTATCATGGTCGCCGAAATCATACTTGGACACATGAAACCAATAGTACCCTCTTGTTCAAACTCCTCTTCCAAATACCTACACTACAAATACTTATACTTAGAAGAAACAATAAAAATAAATATCAATGTTTATTAGTTTAGAGTTAGAGAATTCTCACATTATAAATATTTGCAAAATGGATACATTAAGCCATGCTCCCGCGAGAAATTGAAAAAATCTTGTCGCGAGAGAATGATCATCTGATCACTATCATAGTTGAAGACGGTACCCTTCATAACTTGCATACTAAAAGGCTCATCTGAGGGCGGATTGCAAAATAATCGGTGCATATCCTTGACAATATCATCCATATCCTCCAGTCATAAGTCAATAAAAGGATCTATGTACCTATGTGCAGACTCATCGGTGCAAAGATCACTACCAGCTAATTTTTTTTTCTTCTTCTTCATCGCACCTCCCTCAGGCAAATGTTCCTAATTCAATTCGACTTCTTTTTAATTCATACTATATATATATATAGATTATTTCATATATCAATCAAGCTTACGTAGTATATAAATCAAGATATTAAACATAAGTTACCTGATTATCTGAGACTAAAAATACCAACTCTTTCGGCCAATCTATCAATGAACCCTCAGCTTGACTGAGTTTCACGATATATGGAGTAGGTAGTGGAACTGGAGCATCTGCATAGTCCGGAAAAAAAAATTATCAACACTCACTTTCACGGCCGTAGGATGTGATGATGACCCCAGTTGTGGATGAACGGTACCCTCAGCTACAATGATCGGCTCCGAGACATCCGCTAATGCCAAACGACATGGAACTTGACTCTTAACATCCAATGAGAACACAATGTCATTAATTAAGGCCTTTTAGAAGCATAATATCATAATCTTAGAAGATATACAATAAACTTATACCTGCAAGTTCACAAATGGATCATTGTCCCCCGAGTGACAGCTACTGGAATCAACTGGAGTGTGAGGACTTCGGACCGGCGCATCTTCCCTTGTTTGATTTGTAACTTGAAGACCTAATTGCGCCGCAAAAGCCATCAACCTTTCTTGAACTATTGCATCTATCTTCGAGTTCATCTCTTGCATCGTCTGGTCTCTAACTCTTTGGCTCACTCTAGCCTCGAACTCCTGCATCTCCTCATCATCCATGCCCCTACCCTTTCAAGCAGTACTACTCCGATCAGGATCTCCCTAAACAGATGTAATCCCAATGCTACGCCCAACTGTTAACACACGCCCAGGACGGTCTTTCCTCTGTAAAGCACGTGATAGAGCATCATCCATCCAACCTGGAACAAACTCTCCTTCCTTTTCTTTCATTTTCTTTCCTTTTCCAATCATCCTGCATCCAATTAAAAAAATTCATATGATTAGTAGAATATGAGTAATTAGACAAGAAAATATCATAAAATTTGAAAAATGCTTACAATGGACTCTTTTATCTTTTGCGTTTCTTCATTAGGGAAGAAAAGATTTCCTTCCTTATCTTTTTTCGATTTCGCGAGAAGCCATGGCAAAGTTCGATCCGGCAAGGAGGAAAAAACTGAAGATGTGGATGAGTCAACAAATGATGTTGTAGATGATGAAGGGATATACCCTTTTTTTTTCAAAAAGGAATCATCTCCGCATATGACTTTTGACCCAGAAAATGAGGATGAATGTTGGCAGCCTGAGACTTTCTTGTTTTTTCACTTTTAGCCTAATATAAAAACAAGTAAATAGTCAATATTCACAACATAAAAAATTGATTATAACATATTATGATTGTAACGTACATATTATATACCTTAAACTCTTCAGAGCTACACTTTGTCACAAATTGCTTCCAAATCTCTTCCGTGATGAAAGGATAGAGCACATACGGTTGCTTATCATTGTTAGGCCCTTCCTCGTTTTTGTGATCCATCGAGTCACCAATTTTGACTTGAAATCCCTCCACCGCTTATCACAAGTAGTCAACACATCTCGTTTCTTCCTCGCATCCTCTTGTATTCCAAACTCTCTCTTCAATATACAAAATAATACACGATTAGTAACTAATAAACAAGATCTCAATTAAATTAAAAAAATTGATTCTTAAAATACATGGGTTACTTACTTTAGCATCTTCCCATAAACTATTTTTAAGGGCTAGTGGAACATCATCCCAACTATCGTACGAGATAAACACTTTGCTTCTACTGATTTCACCGCAATGTGTCTTGTACACACCAACATGCTTCCCAATCGGACGCATCAACTCATCCCACTGAAGTACTCTTTGAACCCCGGATATGGAACGAATCCCTTTTGTAGGACCTCTAGCCTTACTCACTCTTTTCTTCCTACTACCTCCATCAGTAATCTCGGAATCAGAACGTGGCTGCTGATCATCTAATGCATCATGCATTATCTCATCTTCCATCACTACACCTGAAACCAAATACAAATACCAACCAAAGACATGTTAGATTCATAAATGAAGTACTACAAAATTATTTTAATAATGCATAAAGTATATAAAATTGAAGATTATAAACAATAGTAGTTGCAATAATATTACATAAATTACCTATTAATTAGTTTTTTCTTTGACAACGTAAAATCCCTCATTATGGTCTTGACGAATGTAATTCGGGTCCAAATCTTCCCCTAATGTACTTGGAATGACTACCGACGAAGTAATAACTTCATTATATTGTGCATCGTATTCTTCTTCATCGTGTACATCATCAATTCCAATTATTCTCCTTTTTTCCTTCAATGACAACAGACCATTTGGAATCGACAGGGTCAACCATGTAGAAAACTTGTTTTGCTTGTGACGCTAATATGAAACTATCTTCATGATGCCCTAACCGGCTGAAATTGACTAATGTAAAAAAGCCATGTTCATCCTTCTTTAAACCACGACGAATATCAACACACTTGCATCTAAAAAGCGGAATCTTGAAGTCAACGTAGTCAAGTTCTAATATCTCTTCAATGAACCCGTAGTAAGATTTCATTGTCTCAACAATTGTTCTATCCCTTCTACTTGTATACTCTGATGACAAAGCCCCCAACGTAACACCACTGTTTTGTATTGTGGATTTGTCATCTTGTCGCTTAGTGTAAAATGAATAACAATTGATGTCATACCCTTCATAGGAAAGAATTTGCATCTTTGACCCATATACTAACCATCTCAACGTATCCGATACATCATTTTTTGGGTCAGATAATTGGTTCATAACTCGTTCTTTAAACCAATCAACGAACGAATGATTATGCTCAATCACCAACTCACGTTTATTCTTCAATGGATACTGAACACTATGAACAGTCATGTGCTCATCTAAGTAAGGATGAACTTGTTTAAGATTTTCTAACACTAAATATTCTGCTTTTCTTTTCAACTCTCCATCAAGACACAATGTTTTTTTTACCAATGGTACCACAACCATCAAGTCTTCCTTCATGTCTAGATTTTGGCAATCCAATTGCTTGTGCACGTACTAAATACTGACTTACATATTCAGATACTTCCTCTGCAACTGTTCTTTGGACAATACTTGCTTCTGGTCTGGCTGGATTCATCACTTTGCCCTTCAAAGTACCCATATGTCTTTCGAAAGGCCACATATACCTCATACAAACGGGCCCACAAAATTTAATTTCTCGGACAAGATGAATTATCAAATGAGGCATGATGTCAAAGAACGATGGTGGGAAGTACATTTCAAATCGACACATCGTCTTTATTACATCAGCTTGCAAGTTATCTAGAGTGTTAGGATCAATCACCTTGCTAGAGATAGTTCTGAAGAAGAAACCCAGCTTTGTTATCGTGTATCTTACTTGGGAAGGCAAAATTCCTCGTATTGCAACAGGTAATAAATGCTGCATCAAGATATGACAATCATGAGATTTCAAACCAACGAGTTTCAAGTCGTTCAGTGAGACAATGTTTCGAAAATTTGACGAGTATCCAGCAGGGACCTTTAACCTATGCAGAGACTCATAAAAACTCGTTTTCTCCTTCTTAGACAAAGTGTAGCAAGCTGGTGGAAGATAATAACGATGTCCCCGCTCCTGAGGTGCTAGTTCTGGTCTGCCCATTTCAGCCATGTCTTTTCTAGCTTTATGTCCATCCTTTGTCTTCCCGGGCATATTCAACAATGTTCCGACAATGGCATCACAAACATTTTTCTCGATGTGCATTAGATTAAGACAATGTCTGACTTCTAAACATTCCTAATATGGGAGGTACCAGAACTTAGACCTTTTCTTGTATAAGTTCTTTGAGACACTTTTAAAGGGCTTGTCAAACACTATTTCAATATCCTTTACCCGCCTGGAAACTTGTTTTCCACGTAAGGGTACAGGGGCTTCTCTCATCTCCACTTTTCCGTTGAACAACTTTTTCTTCTTATGAAGTGGATGATCTAAAGGAAGCCATGTACGATAATGCAGGTATACATTCTTCCCACAATGATGTAACCGCTCACCAATCATATCCTCATCACAAATAGGGCATGCCTTTGCTCCTTTAACTGTATACCCGGACAAATTTCCATAAGCCGGGAAATCATTAATCGTGCAAAATATCATGGCACGTAATGTGAATTCAGTTTTCGCATGTGCATCGAACATCAAAACACCTTCATCCCACAACAATTTCAGATCTTGAATGAGTGGGTCAAGATACACATCTATGTAGTTTTCGGGTTGCTTAGGACTCCAGATAAGAAGCGATAGCAGAATAAACTTACGCTTCATACATAAACAGGGGGTAGATTATAAATGGTCAGTAGAACCGGCCAAGTGCTATGTTGGGTACCTAGGGTGCCAAATGGGTTCATCACATCTGTACAAAGTCCAAGCCTAAGATTTCGAGGTTCTTTACCAAAACTGGAAAACTTTCGGTCGATATTCCTCCATTGCGGAGAATCGGCCGGATGTCTGAGCATCCCATCTTTCTTCCTCTCATCCGCATGCCACATTAATAATTTAGCATTATTTTCATCCAAAAATAAATGCCTAAATCTCGGAATGATTGGAAGATACCAATGAACCTTCGCCGGAGTTTCTTTGTTTTTCACCCCTTCACCATCCTCCTTTGTCTTGTACCGAGACTCTCCACACCTTGGAAATTCACCCAAATCCTTGTACTCATTTCGATACTGCACACAATCATTTTGACATGCATGTATCTTCTCATATTCCATATCTAATGGACACAACAATTTCTTTGCCTCAAAGGTAGAGTTGGGAATTTCATTCCCATCAGGTAGCAATTCTTGTAAAAAAGTGAACAACTCACTTAGACTTTTATCTGTCCAACTATGCTTCAATTTCATATTGAATAATGTAAGGATGCTAGAAAGTTTAGTGAAATTCTTACACCCCGGATACATAGGTTTGTCCGCTGCACATAAAATATTATCATACATATTCGGACGATCGGTTCCTTCATCCTCTAAATTGTGCAACATCTCATCTACCCTATCATTCTCATCATCCACCGTATCATTCTCATCATCTACCCTATCATTATCATTATTATCCTCTCCTTTTTCGATATCAACCTCAACCTCATCATCAATGTGATCAACATGCAAATCATCACACAAGCTAGTGGGGCTCATACCCTGATCATAAAACTCTCCATGCCATGTCCACCTAGTATAGTTGCTCTTAAACCCACGACGAATCAAATGATCCTTAACTTGATCCACATCACGATACCCCCTAGAGTTATTGCAATCACAACAAGGACACAAGACTAACTTTGACCCATTCTGCGATTGATGTTCTAATGCAACCCTGATAAATTCATCAACCCCTTGTAGAAATGTCCCCGAAATCCGATTACCATACATCTAAGTTCGATCCATATTAATACACTAGATACACCAAACAAATAACGCAATCGATCACATCATTCAAAGTGTATGATCAAATGCAGTCATGAACATTTGGCTCCTTATCACTCCAACCTAACCCATCCTTGAGTTTCTCATCTCACTAGTGAATGAATATTTGGTTTTCAATTCTAAGAAAAATCCAGCAGCACTTCCCTACAGTTCTCCAAGTACACGATGAAGATAGTAGGTAAACTATCAACATATGTACCCATAGAACGCTTAGGGAAATGAGCTAGATCTTTCTTAGAATCGAAAACCAAACATTCATTCACATCCTAAGTGAGATAAGAAACTCAAAGACAGTCCCAAATCGGGGAGTATTCAAGACTTACTCCTAATGAGTAAGCCTCAAACGGGTATCTAGGCAAATGATGCACACATTGTAATTAAACAGCACAAACCAATTCATTCCTTAGATTTTCCTCCCCACCCCATTAAGCTATGTCCATATAGGTTTGGTCATAATTCAACATATACTTTCCCAATCACATAACCAAACAATTCACATATACTCTCCCAATCACATTATAGGGGATAAATAAAACAAATCCACAAATCCAAACAAATGGTTAAATTAACATAAATTAGAAAATAGCAAAAGGTATAATACATACCTCTGCTCTCAAGGAGCAGCAAAGACAAGCACAACGAGGTGAGCTTGGAGAACCAGCAAACCGAGGAGCACAAGACACAAGGTGACAACTGTCATTCAATGTGGAGGAGAGGCAAAGTTAGAGAATGCAACACGATTGAATGAGATGAGTTTGGATAGTCACACAACATATTACTAAATTTCACAAATTCAAGGTAAATAGGAAACTATAATATAAATTCTTATAAGTTTGAACTTCTAAAGTGACCATTCAAGAATTCTAACTCATAATCGAAACACATAATTCTAAAGTGAGCATTCAAGAAACACATGCAAGAAATTGATTCAATACATTGAAATGTAGTAATAAACTCCTTGATTAAGGTGAAAAAAAAGAGGGAAATTTTAAAAAAAAAAAAAGAAGAAAGAAAAAGAAAAAAAAAAAGAACTTGAAAAACCGAAAAACATGATTTACATTGAAGTAGCGGCGACGGCGTCACCTGGCGTACAGCTGTGACGGCTGCGAGACAAGGAGTGCACCGATAAACACCGAGAACTTCGCGTGATTATTCGCCGGCGAGAAGAGAGAGAGGATGGGAGTGACGAGCGAAAAAACGAGAAAGAGAGAGAGAATGCGAAAGAGAGAGAGAGTGCTGGAGAAGCGACGGTCGCCGGCGAAACGGGATTTGCCGGAGAAGCGACAGTCGCCGGTGAGAATGCGATAGTAAATTCAGGGAAGGTCGACGGTTCGCAATCGCAAGAGAGAGAAAGTGTGAGAGAGTGTGAGAGTTTCGTTTGAGACCGTATATTTTTGGGCTTTGAATTAAAGTCCCAGACCATTTGCATCGCACGTGCACGAGGTCCGACGCAAATAGGGGCCATTTGCGTTGCACATGCACGAGGGTCCAACGCAGATAGTGGTGGAGGCTCATTTGCGTCGCACAAGAACTATGGTCCGACGCAGATAGTGTTTGCTCTTGGATACCTGGCTGCGTAGATACTTGGCTGTAAGTTGGATACTTGGCTGTAGTTTGGATACTTGGGGAGTGGAGTCATCTGCGTCGGACCCTAAGGACATGCGACGCAGATAAGTTATCTGCGTCACATGTCAGCAACGTCCGACGCAGATAATGCTCTTTGCATACATTTGGCTAACAACCATCTGCGTCGGATGAGCGTCGAGTCCGACACAGATAGTTGTTTTTGCGTCGTTTGTCCTGAGGGTCCGACACATATGTTCTTCTCCTACTCTTCTGGTGAGATTATTTGCATCGGACTGTTAATGGTATGCGAAGAAAATTGGCAATTTGCGTCAGTTTTTCGAGGGTGCGACACAAATGGACAGACGCAAATCCACATTTATGTACTAGTGCAACATCGAGGTGCCTGTTTAAGGCCATATAAAGACTTGTGGAGCCGGCATACTACATTTGGATCAGAAGAAGTAAGGCCAAGAGGGAGTTTCATGTAAACTTCCTCATCATAAATAGGCATTGTGAACATCCATTACAGAAGATATCCTAAAATATCTCTAATTTCCTAACAGAAGCATAGGAGTTCTTACTGATAATAGTGGTGAAATTCCTCATAATTGTAGGGTTATTAACTGATTAATGATGCTTTGATTAATTTGCCTTCGCAGTAGTAATATTTCCTAGAGTTGTTGTTAGTTTGATTAATTAATTAGTCCTACTATTATTAATCAGACATAGATTTCTAATATGTAAGTACTTATGTATTATGGAAGGCTATCTAGAACGTAATTATATAAAAATCATCTTAAGCATCGATCATGCACTTTTATTTTTATAAACAATACAAATCTCATATATATATAAGACCAACTTACCATGATGGTGAGACGAGCAAAAAAATTATCATACACCCGGGTGTACCGCGAGCATGGTACACCCAAGACTATTTTTTTTTTCTGATTTCTCATATGAAATCATCCAAATGAACAAAATGTGCTAAGAAAGAAGAGTTCCAAATAAGCAAAAAATAGTCTTGGGTGTACCATGCACATGGTACCCCCGGGTGTATGATGAATGGGTAACTTGCTGTTTAAATGAGTCACTTAAAGTAACTCCTTTTCTAAAAATGACCATTTTAACTTATAAAGCGACCCATATAACTCACAAAAGTGATATTTTTAGGGAACAATCTAAGGTAGTTATATCATAATTTTGTTGTAAAACAGTGTTACACAAGATTTACTATAAAACAATACTAGGACAAGATTAGTTGTCAGGCATTTAGGCAATCATGTCATTGAGGCTATCGTCATATCCGGCAATAATGTCAGTGAGAAAGTGTTCATCCCAAGAATGACACTCACACCGTCTGATTCAACGAAATTTCCAATCAATTATAAAGAAGACAATTTCTTTTAATGGTGTGTTTTGCTATGACTACTAATAAAAGCCAAGGACAATCCTTAAAGCATGTAGGTTTGTATCTTCCAAGATATGTTTTCAGCCATGGTCAATTCTATGTTGCAGTTTCCTGGGTGACGAGTAAAAAAGGACTGAAAATTCTCATTCATGATAAGGAAAAGGGATATTATCTCAGATAACCCTGACATATAGGCCTTTTTCCCAAATAACCCCGACATTTTCACCCCTATCTTAGATAACCCTAAACTCGTATTTTATCATTAAACTTGACGAAATAGCTAACGGCGTTAACTCTTTGACATTTATAATTAATAACCTAATCTTTCAAAAGAAAAAAAAACATTTGTGTTCATCATCCCCTTCACTCTTGTTCTTCATATGATGTTTTCATCCTCACACTCTCCTCCACCACCACCTGATTTTCTCTCTCCTCCTCCATTCCCCTGCTTCACCACTCTCTCTTCTCCACCACCCCCTGATTTTATCTATTTCTCTCTACTCCCTCAACGTCTCCTTCCCAGACCTTCGTCTCCACCATCACATCCGCCATTCCTACCCAGAAATTACGACCAAAGAAATGCAGATTTGGAAGCTCGAAATTCTACACAAAAATGGAGAAATTTCGATCAAAGAAATGCAGATTTGGAAGCAGACCGATGATTTGAGCAAAATAAACTAGAAATGAAGTTGCAAAATAAGAAGATGATGGTGCTCATGATGAACCGATTTCGAAGCTTGTAGAAGAATATGATTCTCATGTAAATTTTTTGCTCTGAAATTTGATGCTGTAATTGGGTTTTTAATGTGTTTTTGGATGATTCTCCAATTGTTGATTGCATCTCAATGTTTAAATTCCCGTTTTTCTCTTCTTCTTTTTTTACTTTGAGATCTGAATTAGGTTTTTTTTACATGAATTTGATTTTATTTATCTCAACTGTCCATTCATTTTTTTACACTTTTTTCTGTGGTTTTAGCTGCACATGGAATTAGTCTTAAGATTGATTTATAATATTTTCGCCTGTATCACTAATGGAGTATACTATTGGCTATTACTTTAGATCTTGATGGGTTGACAATTGTAAAACTTGGCTCAACTTACATGAATTTGATTTTATTTATGTCAAGTCTCTCGCTTTGGTATCTGTTGGTTTCCGATATGTAGAATAGCGTTGTTGCCTCCCAGACACGTGTTGCACATTCATGGTGAAGGAGGAGGTGGAGGAGGTGAAAGAGAGGAGATGAGAGAGAAAATCATGGTGGTGGAGGAGGTGAAGGAGAGGAGATGAAGACATGGAGTGAAAAACAAGAGAGAGGGAGATGAAGAACACAATTTTTTTTCTTTCAAAAAAACAGGTTTTTAATTACAAACGCCAAATAGTTAACCTCGTCTACCAATCCGTCAAGTTTAATGACGAAATACGAGTTCAGGGTTATCCGAGATAGGGGTGAAAATGTCGGGATTATTTGGGAAAAAGGCCTATATGTCAGGGTTATCTGAGATAATATCCCTAAGGAAAAAGATGTATGTACAATTACAACCAATGTGGTTTATAAAGAAATTTTCCTAAACATATAAGTTGTAATACACTGAATTATACGATTTACAATGCAATAATTTTAAAGTTATTTACACTTTATTGTTCTTTGTTAACTACTTTCCTAATGTACAATTAAAAAAACAAACTTAGTTAGTTTGTGAACTCCCCATGCATCATGCACGGGTCAAGAGACTAGTTCAAATATATAGCATGATCATTAGACACAAAGCGAGCAATACCTTTAAATCTTCAATACATTGATGGAATATAAAAAGCAAGCTAATTTGAAATTCATAGATTGATTATGAGTTATGAGCCAAATTTTTAGAAGCTCGCATGCAGTACAGTGAAAGTTTCCGTCTACTACTATTTCCATTATTTGCATAAAGTGAAGTTTTCGTTTATTTATTTCTAAGAATATATGAATCATTTGTGATTTTTGTTTTGGTTTCGAAGTTAGAAAGTTTACGGGTTTGCAACTTATCTCTATTATATAAGGGAAGGGAGAAGCAAGATGGTGTCCACTCTAAAAATACTAAATTATCCTTAATGATTTAATGGAATAAAAAAAATTACAAAAGAAGACAATTTAAAAACTCTTTCTCATTTCAACTTGTCATTCTGAACGGGTTAAAAAAGGTGTATGCATCAATTATTTCAATCAAAAAACTATATGGACAAAATATTTTGATCTTTTTTTATAAGAGAAGATGGTAAACATGACGTCCACCTGAAAAGTCCGAAACACTCACTACCTTTAATACTCTTTAATTCAGTCAAACCTACTCATTATGTATATTCTTTTTGTTCAAAATTCATTCACAAAAAATTAATATTAAAAATCACTCACAACCTTTGTTAGTTTTTTACATTAGCGAATCAATAAATCTAAATTCATCTAACTATTATTAATCTTTCACATTAAAAGCGTAATCATAACTATAGTACGGATGTAATATATAATAGAATAACAAGTTTTGAAATTAACGCACGCATCGCGTGCATATAAGGCTAGTATGATATAGTTGATGTCAAAGTAAATATCATATGATATAGTCGTATCATAAGTGAAAGAATATTTGTGGGATCCTTTCCATTACATTCGTAAATCATATACTCCCTCAATCTTTTAAATGTTGCTACATTTGCTTTTTCACACACAAACAAAGGAATTGGTGGGGGCCAACTGTGCATAAGCAATATTAAGGAGAAATTTGAGTGCTAATGACTTTGTGAAAAGTTGGGTAAATTATCATTAAAAATGGGAGTTGGCCCACTCTTTTCAAAACTAGCGGATTTTTTTAGGGATTTTGAAACTTCTTTCGCCTCCAAAATTTCAGAGCAACTTTTTATTGAATTTCAGTTACAACAGGGGACTAAATACAACAGGGGAATTAATTTGTTTCCCTCTAAAATTTCAAAGCACTCAAATGAAATTTCATACAACAGGGGTTAAAATTTTCCCCAAAAAAAAAATTAATACACCCAAAATTCAAATTGAAAGGGGAATTCAAATTTCACCCAAAAAATTCCAAACTAAAAGGGGACTATATATACAGGGTTCTAGTAATTTTCCCCCAAAAAAATTCAAGGAGCCTCATTTCACCTTTGAGTAGTTTAGCACCCAATTCATCAAACACAACAACCAACCACCAACAAATTTTTTTTTTTTTTGGGGGGGGGGTTGGGGTAGATTCACTCTCTGGAAAACATCATTGAGTGATTTTTAGTGATAATTTTTTTTTAAGCTTCACTTGAGGAAAGTGTTGAAGCATTCTCAGCTTGAACATGTCTGACATCCATTGCTTAGCTATGGCCCCCCTAGACAGTTCTACTGATAAACATTCAACACCATCCACATAAGCTCAACCCATACCACAAAATCAGCCAACATTTGATCTAAGTGATCCACTGCCAGAACCAGAACCAGATTCCGAGATCTTTGATCTCAACAGACCCCCAACAGATATAGCTCCAGAGGAAAAACAAAATGAAATCTTCACTGAAATGCAAGGAAATGAAGATGATGAATTAGTTGCTGAATGGTTAGATAATGAATCAGATGTCCAAGTCACAGAATATGACTGGACAGATTGTGAATCAGAGGATGAACAACAACAACTGCCACCAGAAGTCTTAAATTCAAAGAGTAAGAGCTATGTATTGGACAATTGCAGCAGAGCTAATGTTGCAGACAAGCTACAACAGATGGTACAAAAAAAATCAGTATGGGGAGTACAAATTACCTCATGGAGCTCCCAACAAATTAGCAATTGATTTCAAGACTTCAAGGTGGACATTGGGTAGAATAGGGAAGAATGTTGCACAACAACTCCAATCTAATGCAAACATAGAGGTAAATCACAAGAGAACTAGCAGAGTTGGAAGAAAGAGAATTCAGTTGGATCCTCAACAATTAATGGCAATTCCACCAAGGAAGAGGACTAGTTTAAGAGAAACAACAGCAGCATTGGAAATGCACATGTCTACTTTGCATAGGTTGGTAAAAAGGGGGGCCATAAAGAAAAACACAAATGCCATAAAACTTCATCTGACCCCAACACAAAAAGGTTGCTAGGGTATTGTGGTGTTTGGATGTTATCATACCAAACACCATCCATACAATACCAAAATTCAGCAATATGTACAATGTAGTTCATGTGGATGAGAAATGGTTTTGTATGAGCAAAATCAGTCAGAGGTACTACCTAGCCCTAGGTGAAACAGAGCCATACAGAAGATGCAAAAACAAAAGATTCATAGTCAAAATCATGTTCATGGGTGCACTAGCAAGACCAATCATATCAATTAATAGGGAGGTCATCTTTGATGGGAAGATAAACATCTTCCCATTCATAGAAGAAGTGGCTGCCAAAAGATGGAGTGTCAACAGAGATGCAGGTGTGGTGGAAACCAAACCTCTACTTATCATCACAAAAAAGGTCATAAGAGAGAAGCTCATACAGCACATACTGCCAGCCATTAGAGAAAAACGGCTAGAGGGGGGATGCAAGTAGATCTGTGCATAGACCTTTTGGTGGAAAAGTCATTGTGTTTGCTCGTGATCTTAGGCAAATATTACCGGTCATACCTAAGGGAACCAGACAGGATATTATTTTTACGGCCATCAATTCTTCTTTTTTATGGGGTTCTTGTAAAGTGCTTAAACTTACTCGCAACATGAGACTGCAAGCAAGACATTCAACCTCTGATCTTGAAGAAATAAAAGAGTTTTCAGATTGGATACTAAGTATAGGAGATGGCAATGTTGGAGAGCCGAATGATGGAACAGGTGTCATTGATATTAGTGATGATATTCGTATTGATGGAGGAAAATACCCTATTTCTGCAATTGTTCATAGCACGTATCCTTGCCTTACAGATCATCTATGGGAAGCAAAGTACTTTCAAGAAAGAGCTATTCTAGCTACGACAAATGAGATAGTCGAGATAGTTAATGATCATGTGTTGTCTACCATTCCCAGAGAGGAAAAAGAATACTTTAGTTCAGATGCAATTAGCAAAGAAGAAAGGAACATTGGGATCCATGAACTTTATTTAACTAAATTCCTCAATAAATAAAATGTTCGGGTTTACCAAATCACAGTATAAGGTTGAAGGTTGGTGCACCGGTCATGCTTCTAAGGAATATTGATCAGACAGCTTCATGATCATTTGACGAGTGCTTATATTATACTTGTTTCTTTTTTTCTTCTCACTCAAATACAATTTTGACCATGAATTCTATTCGAGTTGGTCCACATGAAAACATCCTATTTTCTTCAGCTTTTTATTATGAAAGCTCAATAATTTTTTTTACCAAAATATGGAGGTGAATAACTTCATGCATGTGGATGAAATCCACTTATTCGACCACATCCATTGTTATACGGTTTGATTTGAGGAAAATTTAAGTTCTTTTCATCTTGCATGTCTCTTTCGATGTTGAAAAATTCATGGGTTCGAGTCCTATAAGTTCAATTTCTCATCTTCAACATCTCAACTTTCTTGATCTAAGAATGCAATGGCGAATTTTCGTTGTCTATCCACTATTGCATGCAAATATTTAATTAAAATTCCTCTTTTTAAGTTGGTAAGTTTGTAGGTTATTTTTTGTAATGATAAATTTGATTTTAAGAAGATTGATTTTTTTTGTGCTTGTTTGATTTATTATAATTTTCATATCTTAATAGAAAATTGACATTGAAATTGGTTTTTAAATCTACTATCTATATGAAATAATTAGTTCAATATAACGCAAAGCATATTTGTTTTCCTAATATTTATAATGATCAATCGGATTGGGGACACTTGTTGAATTAGTGAACTTGTTAACTTGTAAAAATGTTGGAAAAAAATCCAAAGACTATTGAATTTAAAAAAACATGGAATAATTTTGACGGATCAGAGTTTAATTTTTTATGAATTGTTATTTGATTTTGTCCTTTTTTTTGTTTGATCATACAATTGAATTAAGTGAATTATTAATTAGATTGTCATTAGATATATTATAATTTAAAATTTTGAATAAGAATTACATTTTATATTCATGACTAAATTTTGAATAAGAATTACATTGTTTATGTTCAAGACTAAAATTTGAATAAGAATTACATTGTTTATGTTCAAGACTAAAATTTGAATAAGAATTACATTGTTTATTTTCAAAAAGAATTCAGATTAGTTGTTGGCTAATTTAATTGTGGTAGTATCAGTGACTTCAAATCAATTTGAAACCAAGTATAACTTTTTTTCAAATGATAAGTTAATTATTAAAGAAGCTTTTGAACATTAAGTTTACCTAGGCTTAATAAATTTGCCTTTTAAAAATTTAAGAAGCGTAAAACCTAGGCTTATATGACTACTCCAAGTCTCCAACAATTAATAGGTTGATTTTGAGTTTAAAAGCATACAATTATTAGTAGCCATGAGCATAAACAAATACATAATTACTTTAATGACTAAAAATCAATCAAACAAAATTTTGCTTGCATCTGTAAGAACTGAGAGCTACAACATACTATATAACGTTACACATCAATATTCATGAACTTAAATTTATACAATACCCTTTATAAAAAAATAAATAGCTAGACACTCAAAATAAATATTAAATTCCGTAGAATAACTCATACAGAAATTACCATACCACCAGAACATTGTGAAATTGAATTTCAGTATAATAGCTCTTACAAAAATTATAAATATAATTATGATATAATTTCAATACTAATCCTAGCTCTATTTTTCTTCAGAGTTTGGGGTGTATTCATCTTCGTCGTCTTGTTTGTAAATGACTCAAATTGACTTGTCAGCCTTCAGTACAATGCCATGGAGAGAATGAAGAACTCTTGACCGTATTTGGGAGAAATATGTTTTTTTTTTTTGGGTTTAAAAAGGCATGACGATAATGAGAAGACAAAAAATATATGCACGAAACTGTTAGGCCACGTATTGGAGTAGTGGTTAGCTATGGCATTGTCCCTATTTATACTTACAATATTGTACATAGCATTGATTTTTTCTTAAAAAAATCCGAAATTAGGCTTGATTGACAATTAAGATACCCAAAATCAAGGTTGATTGAAATTTTGAATTCCTTACCATAAGTTACGTTTTACATATCAATCAAATCAATAAAAAAGGCAATGATTTACTTGTGATTTATGTACATAAAGATTTGAAGATACTAATTGCCTAATTAGAGTCATCAATCACCTAAAATCACGCCAATTAACCATATCTTGACCGATCTTGTGCGATTCTCTCTCATTTTGAATTTCTTTGTGCCACTTGTCCATCACTTAGGCCTTGTACACTTGGCAAAAATAGGTAACTAATAACTGCTCCAAATATCAATATTATATGATTCATATCCCACTGATTACGGCAATCATCACGGGATTATGTGAAGTGAATTATGACATGTATATTTTGCTAAGTTAATAATTTTTTTGTATCTTTTTATTTAATACAAAAAATAATTGTAAGAGTATACAACCCCAAAAAAATAGTATTCGAAATAATTCTATACAACCATAAATAAAAATCGAGGATAATGTTAAAACTATAAGATCCAATCTCAAAAATGTTACAAGTTAGCAATGGACATATATCTCAAACATTTTTTTATATAAAATGCATAACATAGAGTTGTTGCTACAACCTATTATGTAACAAGTCAAAATTGCTAGATAACAAAATAATGAGCTTGCTTCCTAATCATCATTTGCTAGATAATGAAGCAAAACAATATTTTTAAGCCGAAGAACATCCCCGTCGTTCAAATCAATATCTTCAAAATAATCGTCGCACACTTTAAAAGCCCTTGGAAGAGCTAGTGTATTGGAGGTCGTATAACATCATATTATAAAAATCAAAATATCTAGTGTGAACCTATTGGATACATTATGGAACATAAGATGACCTTCACGAAAAAGGGTTAAAACCATAACATCAACATCAAGAAAACTCGAGTTATCCACCTTAGGAGGCCACATTTTTTTTCTTATAGGTGTTTGTGTAATCTTTTGCGAGGGAGAAGATGTTTCTCTTGAGGGAGATGATGTTGCCATGATGATATTATATTGAGAAGAAAAAAATATAGCTTCGGAAATATTAGTCCACGGAGTGGAGTGGTGGTAAGCTATGGCATGGTCCCTACTTATACTTGGAATATTGTACATAGCATTGAATTTCTTTTAAAATCCGAAAATATGCATGATTGACAATTAAGATTCCTAAAATTAAGGTTGATTGAGAATTTCAAATCCTTACCATAAGTTACATTTTTTATATCAATTAAAAAATAAAAAGGCAATGATTTAGTATTGATTATGTACATAATTTGAGGATATTTATTGCCTAGTTAGAACCATAAATCGCCATAAATCACGGATTTAACCCTAATTTTGACCGATTTTGTGCAAATCTCTCCCAATTCGAATTACTTAGTGCCACATGTCCATTACTTAGGCCTTGTACACTTTGCAAAAAAAAATCGTGTTTAATTGACACGTTGGATTTCATGGCCTTGCCTACATGACACCTAAGCAAATTTTTCTAGCTTTATATAATATAATGATTAGGATGGTATTGAATTAGCTAGGATTTCTAAGATGTAGCCTAAACTCACGCTTCCTCTTGCACGTTGACCAGAAGAGTAACACAATCAAGAAGAATTATCTTTTGGCATCCTCAATTATTGCCTTTCCTTATTATAGCATGATTGCTTGTGTGATGTATACTCCCTCCGTCTTTTAAATGTTGCTACATTTTGCCATTTAGGTGTGTCTCTCTCTTGTTGCTACATTTACAAAAAATTCTACAAATGGTAAAAAGGGCCCACTGATTTACCATCCACCCATTTAATTAAGCCCAAATAAAATCCAACCCCCCTCACCTAACCTCATTTAATACCCACATGTGCCCCTTAACTCACTCAACCGCCCTATTAATACTCCCTCCAAAACCCTAATTGCATTTTTACCTCTTTTCTATCTCTCTCCCTCTGCCGCATGAGTTCATCTTTTGACTCTCACTTTCCTCTCTCTTCTTCTTCCTGAAATCCTCAGATCTAGGGTTTCTTTCTTCAAATTCTCAAGAAAAACTTGAGATTAATAATCTACGCGTTCCTGTGATTATTCTGAAACCAACTTTTGGGTTTTTTTTGAGTTTGTTTAACTTTTGAGTCCCTTGTTTTCTTGGGTTTTCCATGGACGAATTAACACCAAACTGAAGAAACGTCTATTTTCTTTGTTTGGCGAGTTTGATGCTGAGGCAAAAAAGGCTAGGGTTTTAAAAAAGGAGCTCCTTCAAAGAAACCACCAGATCTGGTGTTTGGTGGTCCAAAAACGCAACAAAAATTGGAAAAACTTCAAGATCCCCCACCTGAAGGCTTCGATTCATGGCGATCTTACCTTTTTTGGTTTCAAAGCCATCAAGAAATGCTTTTTGAGCGTCCCCTAAATCTTGTTGCGGAAGATCGGTCCACTCCTTAACTTTATCCTCTGTTTTATTTATTTTTTATTTTTTTGAATGAACTACATGTGGGTTTGCGTTTGGAAGCTTGATTTTGTTTCCGTTTTAGGTTGCATGTCTAGTGTTATGATTTCAGTTGATTTTATTTATGTTTAGGGTTATGATTTAAGTTGATTTAAGTTGATTTTGGATGATATAAGTTGATTTAAGTTGATTTTGGATGATTTAAGTTGATTTTGGATGATTTAAGTTGATTTCACTTGATTTCAGTACATTTCATTTGATTTAGGTTGATTTTAGTTGGCTTTGTCTGATTTGAGTTGATTTTAGGGTAATTTGAGTTCATTTTAGGGTAATTTTGGTTGATTTGAGTTGATTTAAGTTTATTTGGTTGATTTAAGGTTATTTGGTTGATTTAAGTTTATTTGATTTATTTTAGTTGATTTGGTTGATTTTAGTTTATTTTTCTTGATTTTAGTTGATTTAGGTTGAATATTGGTTGATTTGAGTTGATTTGGTTGACTTTGTGTTATTTCAGTTGATTTAGGTTGATGTTAGTTCATTTTAGTTGACTTTTAGGGTAATTTTGGTTGATTTGAGTTAATTTGGCTATTCATGTCACTTTTTCCTGCTTTTTAGTTGATTTGGCTATTTATGTCATTTTTTCCTGCTTTGGCTTAGGGTTTGGCTCTGTTTGTATGATATCTGCTACTTTAGCTTAGGGTTATGCCTCTGTTTGTATGATTCATGTCATGTAAGCCTCTGTATTCTTTTGTATTACTCTTGGTGCTTTTGATTCATGAACTTAGGCTTATGCCTCTGTTTGTATGATTCATGTCATGTAAGCCTCTGTATTCTTTTGTATTACTCTTGGTGCTTTTGATTCATGAATTTAGCTTAGGGTTATGCCTCTGTTTTATTCACGTTTGCCTCTGTTTGTATGATTATGGCCTTTGTATGATTATTGCAGCCTTTTTGTTAATGATTCATGTCATGATTGATGCTCTTGTTCTATTTTTGGTGATTTAGATTAGTTGATTTAGGGTTGATATAAGTTGTTTTCATTCATGTTTGCCTCTGTTTGTATGATTATTGCTGCCTTTGATTAATGTTTTAGGTTTATTTAACTTGATTGAACTAAAATGTTTTCCTCTGTTTTATTCATGTTTGCCTCTGTTTGTATGATTATGGCCTTTGTATGATTATTGCTGCCTTTTGTTAATGATTCATGTCATGATTGATGCTTTTTTTGTATGATTATTGCTGCCTTTTGTATGGTTTTAGTTGACTTTGACTGAATTTAGTTGATTTTAGGGTAATTTTGGTTGATTGGAGTTGATTTAAGTTGATTTGGTTGATTTTAGTTGATTTAGGGTTAATTTAAGTTGATTTGGTCGATTTAAGTTGATTTGGTTGATTAATTGTTCATTTTTCCTGAGTTTAGTTGATTTTGATTGAATATTGGTTGATTTGAGTTGATTTTTAGTTATTTTATGATTTAGGTTGGTGTTAGTTCATTTTAGTTCACTTTTAGGGTTCTGGTCTTGGTTCATGTTAGTTGATTTAAGTTGATTTCATGTTGTAACTTATTCTTGTTGATATTCATGTGATTTTAGTTGATTTTGGTTGAATATTGGTTGATTTGAGTTGATTTGAGTTGATTTGGTATGTAGATGCATCTTTAGGGTGTGTGTGCAAGTATTTGGGGGTTGTGATGTGTTTATAAGTATATAGATGCATGTTTATCATGTTTCAAGCTCTTCTTCTCGACTGAACTGAAGAAGTTGCACAATTAAATCAATTCAGTCGGGGAAGTAGAGGCTTGAATGATTGATGCCTTTAGCTTAGGCTTATGCCTCTGTTTGTATGATTGATGTTGTTCTACTCTTGCTGATTTACATTACGGTTTGTCTCAGTTTATTATGTATTTAAGTTGATTTCAGATGATTTTAGTTGATTTAGGTTGATTTCACTTGGTTTTATTCATGTTTAGCTCTGTTTGCCTCTTTTGTATTATTCTTGCTGCCTTTGATTCATGAATTGAGTGGCTTTTACTTGATTTAAGCCTCTGCTTGGATGATTTTTGCTGGTTTAGTTAGAGTTATGCCTCTTTCTATTCTTATTGATTTAGATTAGTCGATTTAGGTTGCTTTTACTTGGTTTTATTCATGTTTGCCTCTATTTTCCTTTGTTTGTGTGTATGTTGGTGTGAACCGCAATGACGATATGGGATGAAACATCCCAAAATACACTCCATGTTGCAGTTATTCAGTGTTAGGTTGAATAGGATTGTAGTGTGAATTACGGATGAGGCATGTGAGTGTTAGTTGTGGTGTCATATAGCCTCTCCAAAGTGCATTAATGAATTCAAATATGTTTACATGAGAGGATTAGTGTAATCCTCAATGATGAATGAGGTATGTTGATTTACATCTTGGACATTAGGCAAATTGACACCACTGACCTCATATTGCCACCAGATATTTGTGCTCTCTTTTTCAATGCCACAACTTGTTTGAATGCATATGTTGAGTTAAATGGATGAGTGGGGACTCCCTGACAGGAATGTTAATCATGCCTAACTTGTTTGATTAATTGTGTAATATGATTTTCATTTTATCTTAAATATGAGTGACAAGAAGATGCAATCTGATTGAATATATCTTGCAACAATAATTTTATGCATGTTTAATTTGATTTCCTTTTTTGTCACTCATATGTTTGATTTAATGATTTTTCCCTTCATTTGCTTAGGGTTTGGCTCTCTTTCTATGATTGATGCTCTTGTTCTATTCTTGCTGATTTAGATTAGTTGTTTTAGGGTGATTGTAGTTGGTTTTATTCATGTTTGCTTATGTTTGCCTCTGTTTCTATGATTATTGCTGCCTTTGAATCATGATTAGAGTTCATTTTACTTGATTTAAGCCTCTGTTTGTATGATTTTTTCTTGTTTTAGTTTAGGGTTTGTCTCTATTTGTGTGTGTGTTGGTGTGAACCTCAATAATGATATGCAAATTTGATTTTCTCTGTGACCACTTGTTCAAATCTGATTTTCATTGTTCTTCTTCAAAATGCCCTTCCTCTGCCCATTGTTTGCTCTCTTGTACTAGTTGTGGACTGAGTGTAATGGATGTTGGTAACTCCCCTCTCCTTTCTAGTGCTTTCTTGCCCATATGAGGTATGTGGTAATTGTTGCTACCCCTTACTAATAGAGTCTCCTTCATGCATTGTTGTAGACTCAACCATATGTGATTGCATAGTTTAGGATCATATTTGTCATATGCTCTCTTCACTGCCTTCATTAAGTGCTATTCTGTCTTTTAGTGTTTGAATTGCATTGAAAAAACCAAGATCCAAGACATTCATATCAGGTGATTGTGCTGGCTGATTGATTAATCTTATGTCAAATCCCCCTTTAGTTGCCTCTAAGTTGAATTCAGGATCATCACTTGCTATATGTTGCCTTGCATTGTCTTGTTACTCGTTAAATTGCATTCGCACAGAAATATATTGAGACTTCACTAAAAATAAGACAAATGGAAAGAAAAGCCTAAATTTGTTTGAGAAGCCCACAATGATAATTATCTTTAAAAGGGATTTTAATACATAATAACTAATGTAAACACTAGAAATAATATCCTTTTCTTGAGAGTTCACCATGCCCTTAATTAGAGAGTTAATTTTTTTAACGGTTTTTCTAACCTATGCATCTAGTGCATAGGTTTAGCTATTTCTTTTTATCTTTATTTAACAAAATTGATATATATGGCATAATTAATTAATGATATAACTCTCATAATTGATATCTAATTCCAAGTAAGGGATTTATATCTTTAATTAGCTATGTTATATTTAATAATTTTGTTGAATAAAGTTTAAAGCAAATAGCTTAACCTATACACTAGGTGCGTAGGTTAGACAAAACCCTTTTTTAATTGACAAAAAAAAGAGCTTATTCGGGGGTAGAGCTGTTCATCGGGCCGGGCCAAGCAAAGTGAAATGGGCCAGGTTGGGCCGGGCTATTGTTAAAACAACAGTGGGTCGGGCCGGGCTGAAGCCCATGAGATCCGGCCCAGCCCGGCCCATTTCATAAACACAATTTCAACTCCCAATTTTAAAAAAAAAAATTTCACAAACACACTTTCCTTAATAGCAGTATTCAAGAAAAAACAATTACAAAGTAGTCTATCTTCCGTTACCAATTAATTATTATGTTAACTCATGAAAAACTCTAAAGTTTGCTAGAATAATTAGTGTACAAATTTTGTCAACTATAATGTCATTTCTGCCGATTCTTACTCCAAAAATAAAAATTTGATTCTTCTTCTCTTATTTGCATTCAAAACCCACCATTAACATCTTCTTTCTCTCTCCTCCATTAAAAAACCCAAAATTGGAAGAAGAACAACAACTTTGTTCATCTTCATCATATTCTCTCTCCTCCTTTTCGTGAGTTCTACGGACGACAAATCACAAATCTGCCATGGATAACTTCTTAAAAGCTTTCTCAACTCCACCTTCTGGGTCTATAATTATCGCACATCAGAGGAGAGAGGAGTTTATGATTTGGGGGAAAAATTGGCGGCAATTTTTTTAGGGTTTAAATTGTGGGGGAAATTTGGGGGAATTTTCATTGAAGAGAAACATTCAGAGTGGAGAGTGGAGAGAGGAGAGAGGAGAAAGAATAAGAGAGAAGAATCCAATTACCCAGCCTTTTTAATTTTTAAATCCAGCCCATTTAATACCCAACCCTCTTTATTTTCAATATAGTCCGTTTTCCAACCGGCCCACTTTGAATCCAGCCCTCTTATAAACGAGTTGGATCAGGGTTGAAAATGGACCCCAGCCCGTTGAACACCTCTATTCGGGGTGGGATGATAAAATAGTATCAGCTAGAGGGCACCTTGCCCACTATCAGAGACAATGTTGTGATTTATAAACTCATCTTTTTGTATAAAAAAACTCTTGTTATTGATAAACCAACCCATATTTATATGCTTGAGACACTTGTTACTTACAAAACAACCCTTGTTGGTGTGAATTCAATGTAAATTTTGTCAATAAATAAGACTGTGATTTCTGACAAAAAGTAAAAGTTACAAAACAACCCTTGTTGGTGTGAATTCAATGTATCTTTAGAAACTTGATGCCGTTAGTCATTAAGGGCATTTCATGCATTTTATTTAAATAGTAAGGGTACCGGGTGCATTTTTGAAACTATAGGGGTACCCCATGAATTTTAAAATTCCACTGGAGTACCATGTGAAAAACCGATAAGTGAACTTTATTGTCCTCTATTAGAATATCTAGAGTTATCTTGTAAATATTTTTATTAATCTCAACTAGTTTTTGAAACCTTGCAAAATGCACAGGAATTTTTTAGTTTAATAAGTAATTTTTCTATTCCAAATCTATTAAATGCGTTGTTATTAGAATGCATGCATATAAAGTTGAAAAAATATAATATGTAAAATTAAATTATTAGCTGGTGATTTAAAATTTCATGATACTGTATTCAGAATAATTAAAAACTGACTTACAATACAACCCATGTGTTGCACAATTATGATTTATGATACCCATGCTATAACCTTATTATATTGTACAATATAAATCATCCAAAATAGATATATTATGCTAATGATGTTTATTGTTTTCTTCTATTTACTTAAAATTTAGTATTGAAAAAAAAAATTAGTGCTCGCAAAGGTAATATAACCATGCTCTACCCTTATTATATCGTATAATATATTATGTTAATATAAATTTACTAAAGATGAAATATAATTTAGGGAAAGATTTTCAGTATATAGTTTAATGAAATAAAAACCCGCACCTTGCTTAGGGTAAGTTAAGTAACTTTGAATAACTATTTTAATTTAGAACAATTTGAAATTGGCTTACAACCCGTGATTGTCGTCCCAATTATGACTTGCGACTTATTTGTAATAATCAGTATTGATCACATTGATTAGGTTGAAAGTGGCTTACAACCCGTGAGTTGCACAATTATGATTTATAACTTATGCCTTACAACCCGTGAGTTGCACAATTATGATTTATAACTTATGCCTGACAACCCGTAAGTTGCACTGGTAAATTTGAAATTCATAACTCATGATCACCCAAGGATGTATAATGAACATGGTACATCCAAGGATTTTTTTTCTCATTGCTCATTTGAAACCTCCAAATGAGCAAAATTCGTACAATAGGGAGGGCTCCAAATGAGTAAATACGCAAATGAGCAAAAAAAAGCTTTGGGTGTACCATGCATTGTACACCCGGGTGTACAATGAATGCTTTATGTTAAAAATCTATGACGTGAAATATTTGTCTAGTGAAATATTTTGTCTAATGAAATTAAATAGTAAAAAACATAGTTAGTGTACTTTACTAAAAGGATAAATTATAAGTATAAATTTGAAATAATTTATTTATAAGTCATATGTAAAAGAAAGATATGGATGGTTATCCTATCTTTCTATACTTCAACAATACTGTTATAAATCCTTAGTTTACAAATTAATTAGATGCTTTCTTTTTAATAAAAAGAGAAAAACAAAAGCATTTACAAAAGATGCTCCATCTGCCTATTAAATCGACATGAAACAATCACACTTGCAATTTCTTATAAACTTTTCGCCTCCCTATGCCAAACACTTCCTTCATGCTCCGATCCAATGCTTCAAAACAGTACTTATGCATCATATATGCTTCATCCCAAATGACAAGCTTTGTTTTAACGGTTTTTTCACCATATACCCCTGACAAATTTTTTTTTGCACCATATACCCTTTCAACTTTCCAAATGCACCATATACCCCTCACGTTTGAAAAAATACATCCACTTACCCTTATGACTAACGGAAGTCTAACACCGTTAGTCATTAAAACTTAATCCCCCTCTAACCCTAATTTAACTAACCTAAATGTACCCCTAATCCTAACCCTAACTCTAACTCTAATACCCTAACCCTAACACTTAACACCCCCCCCCCCCCCCCCACCCCATTACCCTAGCCCACCCCACCCCACTACACCACCACCCTTCCCCGCCCCCATCCCTCCCCCGAGCCCCCTTCCCCTCGTAGCACCCCACTCCTCCCCCCTCCACCTTCCCCGCACACTCCTTCTCCCCCTTCCCCGCCGAATCACGCGAGCTCCCTCCCCCCTCCCCACCCACCAACCCCTCGCGAGCCCCTCCCGATCTGCGCAGCCGCCACACCGCGCCTCTCCCCCCTCCCTCACAACACCCCTGCGCCTCTTCGCACCCACCGAAAATTCCAACTTTCTCGTTTTTTTTCTTTTCGCGGATTTTGTGGGGTTCATGGTTCGCGTGGTAGATTCGGGAGTTTAGGGAGGTTGTGGGTTTGTGGTGGTGGCGACTTTCGTGGGTGATGTGTGGGTTCGTGGTGGTTTCGAGGTGCTGCGAGGGTTTCAAGAGTCTTTGCGAAGGTGGTGCGAGGGTGTTGTGAAGGAGGTGCGAGGGTGGTGCGAGGTGTTTGCGAGGGTGGTGCGAGGGGGCCGCTCGGGTGGTGGGGGGAAGGGGTGATGTGTGGGTTCGTGGTGGTTTCGAGGTGCTGCGAGGGTTTCAAGAGTCTTTGCGAAGGTGGTGCGACGGTGTTGTGAAAGAGGTGCGAGGGTGGTGCGAGGTGCTGCGAGGGTTGTGCGAGGGTGGTGTGAGGTGTTGCGAGGGTGGTGCGAGGGGGCCGCTCGGGTGGTGGGGGGAAGGGGTGGGGTGGGGGTTGGGTGGTTAGGGTTAGGGTATTAGATTAGGGTTAGGATTAAAGGGGGATTAGGGGTTAGGGTTAGGTTAGGTTTAGTTTTAGGTTAGTTAAATTAGGGTTAGAGGGGGATTAAGGGTTAATGACTAACGGTGTTAGACTTCCGTTAGTCATAAGGGTAAGTGGATGTATTTTTTATAACGTGAGGGGTATATGGTGCATTTGGAAAGTTGAAAGGGTATATGGTGCAAAAAAAAATTTGTCAGGGGTATATGGTGAAAAAACCGTTGTTTTAATAAGTAGTGCAGCTAAGTCTGTCCCCGGCCGAATGCCAGCACATGTAGAGTTCCCACTGACGTTCAAAGGTATATTGAACCTTGAATGAGCCGTTCTACCTCTTGGAAGGAGTAGTGATGCAATTCCACTTGAAGCAACTGGTAGTACGATTTCGCCCATCTTCCTTATAGTAGCACATAATGTCCTCCACATATATGTTTTACATGTTCCTCCGTGTCCGTAAACAAAGAAGACACCCCCTTCTATTCCTAAGATGACATCCATGATTTCATGATAAATCTTTAGTTGCTCGTCAGTTAAACCTGAAAATAACTTATCATGCTCATAAGTTAACGCTGCTATATCATAAGAAAGCTCATCAAGGATAAGCTTATTTTGTCCTTCCAAAATGACCAGTTCATTTGGAAAAGGCATTTCGCTGAATTTACGAAGGCTGCTACCGTTGCTTTGAAGTTTAGCTTCAATCTCAGCCAGCGCAAAAGCTTGTCTCTGTTCATCAGTGAATTGCAAAGCTGCATATTGTGTTAACACAGATTATTAAAATAACTTATATTAGATGAATAATACAAAAATCTAAGTTTACAAAACATAGTAAGTTTACACTACCTAGGTTTTTATGTATCCTATGTTGGTTGAACAGGATGTCATCAGACAATAGATGTCAAGTCTTCTGCCATATTTCCTCAGGCTTTGATAAGCTACCAGATAAAAGTAACATGCAGAAAAGATTTCTTACATAATGGCCTAATTCTCTGAAGCTTGCTTCTGTTATTGCATCAATGTACTCCTTGTCATCATCAAGTAACCCCCTAGCATATCAAGCCTCTTTGAATGTTGGATATACAACACCATCAACTGTCCTAATATCTTCGTAGCAAGTGGCACCTTTAACAAAGCTAAGCAATGTCCTACGATAATACTTCTCACCAGAACCTGGAGTTACATGAAAGATCCTTCCTATTGTGAATCCTTTGCTTATAGGAATCCACCTTTTCTTATCTTGTTTCCACACAAATTTAGTCGGAAACTCCACATAACTAAGTTTTTTACCTTCAGCATATTTTATGTTGCATTTCATCCATGACAAGAATTTGGTCTTATTAATGTTGGGCCTTTCAAGTATTGATTCAAGATCAGTATGGTCATTGTATACAACATACTGCTCACCAGGAAGATGGAAACTCAATCTTTCCACATGCGGGGTACGGTAGTGGATAATGAAACCAACTATCCTCTTTTCACATGCAGATATGTACCGACAATCATAGTACATCTTGATCTCATTTATTGTTGTGGCTTTCCTGCATTTTGGTTATTCTGATAAGCTGCGGTAGTGACTCTATCATACCCCTTATTTATGTACTTATACAGGTATTTAATTGATCTTGATTGGTTATACCATTCGATGTTGATATGAGCACGGTATTTACGAAGCAGATATGGGTTATGTGGAACAACAAAACAATTATCAAGCTGAACACCACCTTTCTCTACTGAACATCCTCTATCTCTTTGTCTATAAACTGGATATCCTTCATCATCGACCTTTGTTTCTTCAACAAACCTTTTGGGGAAATGTTTAGAGCATACCTTATTCACCGTGCAAGGGGAATCAGTGTTAGCGGCACCACACGGACTGTGCATCATTAGCTCGCTTACAATATGATACAACTCAGGAACGAGGTTCGGATCTGGCAACTCAGCTGAAATAATCCTATTAATGTTTGTAGGTTGAGGGTACTTATCTTCTTGATGCAAAAAAAATAGTATATGAGCCTGGGGTAGTCCATGTTTTTGAAACTCTACTATGTATACAACTGTGACAATAAAAGGGTAAATAAACATTAAACATTGTGTAGTTATTCAAATTTTTTTCAATATATGTTTAAATTCAATGAAAACATACTTACCACCCCTTTCTCGGCCAAAAATGTTATTCTCTTTCAAGTCTCTTACTCATTGATTAAGCTTCATCTTAAAAACCCTGCAGATGATGTCAGGCCTATCCTCAGGCCTTAGTCCTCTTTTATTATAGAAGCGTGTAATCTCCGGCCATTTAGCATTGCATGTAAATGTTATGAATAGATCGGGATACCCATACCACCTACATATGGCCATCACATCCTGATAGTTTTCTCTCATGTAGCTATGGCCCCTAGTGAATGAGGAAGGTATAATAACAATACGACTTCCAGTAGAAGACCCTTCTGTATCACCTCTTGATGCTGCGCCTTGTATATTCTTATCATTATCTGATCGAAAACTGTCCTGATTCCTCCTAACAAATGATAACCTTTTAGCCTTAATCATGGTGTTGCAGTCGACTGCCAATTGTTGAAACAACTTTCGAGAAAGCATTATCGTATCAGCCTCATCATCACGATCCTGAAATCGATATGCAAACCACTCACGCATTGTAAGTCTTTCTTGTTTCTTTGTGGGCTCGGTGGAAGGTGTTTTGTGCCTGTGCATAACGTCTGTTCGAAAACCATCTTCTCCATATGGAAATAAGAGTGGATATTTCATGGGGAGGTATGATGGATGAAATTCACAAATAGATTTTAGTCTACCACCCTTTGTTTCAACAGCTATGTCCCTTTTATCAGCACAATCAATATCCCCAACAATAAGAGCAACAACTCCAGTTGTTGTTGGAAGATTATAAGTTCTCCCATCCGATTCCCTTTGTCCAAATAGTCTCAAATGCCATTTCTCACATGTGTCTGAAGTAAGACGGTCTCTAGCCATTCTAAAACCTTTCGCCAAAGGGTTATTCTCATCAAGCATATGTTGTAGTTCGGCTACTAAATTATCATCAAACTTGTCTGGATCTGAGGCACTGGTTTAAATTAAACAAAATGTATCAATTATAGTACATATTAATTGTGTTAATCAAATTGTATTATGGAAAGCAATGAGGTTAATAGAGAATAATACCAAGCAACAATTTTTCTATTCTTAACTTTCTCCTCAGTGTCATATATATACAATTGAGAGAACTTAGGAGGCACTCCATCATTAGGCAAAAGACTGCCTATCAATTGATGATTTTGTCCACCAATTTTGCAATAGAAAAATTCACATAAATAATCCAAACTATTGACCATTTTCTCAAAATAATCCGAACTATTGATTATTCTAGAATAATCCCAAGTTTCAAGTGTACCTTCTCAAAATAATCCGAAATGTTTTTTTTCTACCCCAAAATAATCCCAAAATGGATCAATGAAAATAAGTAAAATAACAATTCAGATTATTTTGATAAACTCACCCCTAAAGTTGGGATTATTCCTGAATAATTAATAGTTGGGATTAATTTGGGAAGATGAGTGAAAGTTGGGATTAATTATGTGAATTTTTCCTTTTGTAATTGTATGGACCATGTCCTTGATCTGCTGAACACACAATTTTACCACCCATTGATGTAAAAGAATACATCATATTGTATGGTCTTATGTTCCAAGAAATGATTGCTTTTACTATGTTTCTTCTTCAGTAAATCCTCAATAAGTTGTGGTGGGTGCCTAAGTTTAGGAAGTAGAACTTTTCCTTGCATACAACAAATTGAGAACTTTGGAGTGCTTAATTTGTTGCGCTTATTAACTCGTTCTTCGAACCACATTTTTGCTCCACAGAACTCACACACACATGTTGGGTCTCCTATATCCCAATATTGTTCTACAAAAAAAGTTATGCTAAACATTAAATTGGCATTATTGTCACATTATTCTTATCATCAACATATCAAATGGTTGTTATGAAGGGTACCTGTTATGTTTTCTAATGGCTGTTCAGTACTGTCAATATCATTGTGGACCGTCGATTGTTGTTGAGAAGCATCATTTGATTCAGTATTCAGATCTAAACGGTCATTTTTATCTACATATATCCAAAGGTAGTTGAAAAAGAATAAAAGTTTAGAAAATACAATACTAACTGCATATAAGATTGAAATCACAACATAGCACATTAATTAGTACACATACCAAGAATGATTGCCCTTGCAACATATTGCAGCAACTTTTTGCTTCGAGTAACATATCTTTTTGATTGATAAAAACTGCTTACTGGAATAAAAGTTATCGTACTTGTGGTTTCGTTTGGTGTCCCTGCTGTATATGTGTCCAATATATATGTTATTTCAAAACGACTTTAAAGCAATAATGTTACTATTATGCTATAAAATTAGAACACATTTAATTTTCTGATTCAAGTACTTTCATTAATTTTCTATTGTGATAATGACTTTCTCTTCATTCTGGATAACTTTGATATTGATTGACTATCGAAAAATAATAAACATTCTTTGTTAACGAAAATATGTATGCATTTAGCGTCGTAAAAGAGACATTTAATATTCTATTGTATATAGAATAAAACAAAAGTTATATTTTCACATCATTAAAAATAAAGTCAAAGAAAAGTAAAATAAAAGTATAACTTGAGCTTACCAGTTGAGATTGGAGGTAACCCAAGTGAATTTTGAACATTAGTACTGCCTTGCTGACTCTGAAAATCTGGTGATATTTTATTATGTTTAATTGAGAGTGTAAGCATTCGATTCTGTCTTGCACGCTTCTGTTCGAATTTATTTGATGCTGATTGACTCTCGAAAAATAATAAACATAATCTGTTAATAAAAACATGTATATATTTAGCGTCATAAAAGAGATATTTAATATTGTATATAGAATAAAAGAAAAGTTATATTTTTACATCATTAAAAATAAATTGGAAGAAAAATTATCATAAAAGTATAATCTCTTGTTACCAATTGAGCTTTGAGATATGTAGTTATTGATTGAGTTATTAACAACAGGACTTCCATAGTTCGATTGAAAACCTGAACAACATAGACATACTTATTGCTTATAACACAATATCACTATACATTTATAGTATGAATATAAAATATAAAGTAACATTATATTCAATAAATTACCATAAGAGTGACAAAGAGTGGATAACGCAAGTGAGTTCTCAACATTATTACTGCTTTGCTAACTCTGAAAATCTGGTGATATTTTATTACGTTTGCTTGAGAGTATAAGCATTCGTTTCTGTCTTGCACGCTTCCGTGCTAGTTTTTTCTTCTCCAAGTAATTGAATGATTCTGCATTAACTTAAAAAATATGCGATATTCTTTTTTTGTAATGATTACGTATTTAAACATATATAAGCATATATAGAAAATCAAAGTATTTTAGTAAATACTATTATTACAAAAGCATGGTAATATAATAAATTACAATTTTGAGACAAACAAATTAATGTTTCAATATAGTAATAATTCATGATTATACGATTTATTTTACTTAACGTTTAAAATATTAATTTCTATGTACAAACTAATTAAAATTAAAAGAAATAAGTCAATTACATACATAAGTATTGTAATAGTTTTACAATAAAGAAATAATTCTACCCTAACTCAGTCCATATATGTATAGAAGTTGGCCCATACTAAGCCCATTAGTAACTCCTAAATCATTTTACAAACTAATTATATCAATCCAACTTATAAATTATTATATTACCCTCTATAATAATATAATATTTCAACAATTAAGAAAATGATATTATTTACTTTACTGTCAAAAGTATAATTCCATATTCATTAGTCCTTATAATTTAAAGAATTAAAATCCATATATAAGTGTTGTAATATATATATTAAGATAGATAGATGGTTTTGTTAGGCCCCTTAAAAATGGCCATGAGGGGGAACAAAGGCCAATAAGAGGAAGAAAAAAAGAGGTCATGGCTCTATCTCGTTCTCCATCTTATTCGACCCATTTAAAACCCTAACCCCCCCCCTGTTTTTTTCATTTCATTTCTTTCACTCTAACTCTTCACCTTCCTCCCTCTAACTCACTCACTCTCTCTCTATTTCTTTGTCTCTCTGTATCCATGTCTCTCTCTCTTTCTCTCTCGAAAATCTAAATTATACTCTAATCTACAAATTCCTATTTCCACAATAAAATAAAAATGTTCATAATCTACAAATTTCTATATATATTATTCGATATTTATGAAAGAGGAAACTACAAAATAAAGGTTGAATTTTTCGGATTTCTCAAAGAGGATATTCAAGAGCTGATTTTTTGGGAAGAATTATATGAAAAGTCGAATTGAAGGAGAAGAAATGGATGTTTTTGGCTCGAAAACTACAAAAGAAGATTTTCAATCTATAAAACCTTGCATGCAGGTATTTTTACTTTTTTTCAACTTTTTGAATTATATAAAACCGATATTAATAGATGGTTGATGAAATTATATTTGATTGTTGTAGATCTAGGCATTTTTTGAATTATATAAAACTGATTTATTTGCATTTTGGGCAATTATAAAGGTTTTCGTTTTTCTTCATAGTGAATACATGCATGTGAAGAAAATTAAATCCATGGCCGAAATTTCGAACTGCATGAATGATTCTACAATCAGATCTTCATAAATAGGTTATTTTCGATTCAACTGTTTCTCTTTGTGTATATGAATATATTTTTTAGTTATTTATTGTTATATATTTGAATATATATATTGAATCGAGAATTATTTTGTGATAATGTACCTTCAATATATAAATTACGTATATGATAATACAATTTTGTGTTGTATAAAAAATATATTACACATAAAATGGTAAACGATATGAATTTGCATTTTGTTTTCATCCTCATCAATTGTATGAAAAATCTGCAATTACCTTATTATTTGTTTTTTTAAAATATAATTGTTAGATTCCTATTTTTTTCTTTAATAGAATATATAAATCTGATGCATGAACAATAACTGAAGAAAAAATCGATTTTTGTTCTTATTTTTTTGGTTGTTCGAAATTACATGCAATATCTGTAATTATATTGTTATTGTAATTTTTTTTTGTTAAAATAATTATGTAGTTGTTAGAAATCTGCTGCTTTGTATAGTTATGGCTTATATGAAAACATCCGTCCTATGTATTAATTGAACCCTAAAATGTGAGAAAAAAGAATAGTTTATTTCGTTTGTAAAAAAAAAATGTCCAGCACAATTTTATCAAAAATATGTTAAAAAAAAATGCTGCTATATCTATTTTTTTTCGTTGTTCAAAGTTACATGAAACATTTGTAATGATGTTGTTATTATAAATGTTGTTTATTTGTTACTTTTGTATTTATCCCTTATTTGATAAAAAAATAATTCGTAAGATAATTTTTATTGTTAATAATCTGCTGTAACATTAAATTAATTAAAAATGGGGTTAGATTATCCATACATCTTTAAAAAAAAAATCTTTACCATTTGAGAACGAATGATGAAAATTAGATATTTTTATTGTAACATAAGGAGATATGGCAATTATGATCTCATAATATTGCAAGTTGTCTATTAAATTAATTGGAATAAATCCCTGAGTGGTACTTATTATGGACATTAGGGTTGGGCTAGGTAGACCAGTTAGGGCCAAGGCTTGGAGCAATTGAGCAACCAAGCTAGGCTAATTCATGGACAGTTTAAAAACCTAAACTACCCGAACTAAGCTGTTCTTTTTGGACAGTAGGGCCAAAAACCACTTTCAAAATGAACCTAACTTGCCTTAATGACCGGTATAGAATGGGCAGCTCAGCCTAGCCCACTGGTAAACAATTTTCAAAAACTGATTTTCCCATTTCCCTTTGTTTTTATATTTATGGCCATTTGTTAAAAAAATAATTCGTCCTCTAACACTAGTGGAAAAACGGAAGGGCTGCGGTTAGCCCAAAAACCGCAGCCCTTTTAGTGAAGGGCTCTATATGTAATAAAGGGCTGCGTTTTTAAAAAAACGCAGCCCTTTATGGGCTTTTTTTTAAAAAAAATTTGAAAGGAATTCGCGAGCTTAAAATATTAAGCGGGCTAGGGTTCTCACTCATTCTCCTTCCTTCTCCTCTCCCTCATTCTCTATCCTCTCTCACGTCCTTCCTTCTCCATTCTCTCTCACCCTCCTTCCTTCTCCCTCTTTCCACAACAACACGACAACAACGAATATTCGTTCTCTCTCACCCTCCGGCGGCAGCAACACCACGCAGCAACGAATATTCATTCGTTCGTCCTTCTCCACGTTCGTCGTTCGTCTCCTCTCAACGAGGGTTCGTCTCCTCGTTCGTCATTCGTTGAGCTACGCCGCCTTGCCGCGCCGCACTGTTCCTCGTCGTTCGTCCTTTTCTTTGTCGGTCGAACTCCGGCCATCTCTTCCTCGTCGTCGAACTCCGCTTAAGCAACGACAGCAACAAGTGATGATTTTTCGTTTTTCAGATCTATAATTTCTTAATCTTTCTTTTGATTACATGTAATTTCAGATCTATAACTTTTTCTCTTTTGTATCTTCGTTTGCTTTTTTTTTATTTTTGTCCAAATTCGTTCATTTTTTTTCATTTTTGTTCATTTTCGTTCATTTTTTTTTCATTTTCGTTCCCTTTTTTTTTTCATTTTAGTTCGTTTTTTTTACAATTTTGTTCCTTTTTTTTACCGTAAATTTCGATTATTCTTGTTGATTTTCCCTGTTGTAAATTTTGACTATTCTTGTTGATTTTCCTTGTTGTAAATTTCATGATATATTAAGGAGTAAAAAAATGGCCAAAAAATTTTTTTTTCCATTTTTTTTTGGGTCAAAAGGGCTGCGGTTATGGTCAAAACCGCAGCCCTTTGTACAAAGAAGGGCTGGGTTTTAGGGCCTCAACCGCAGCCCTTAGGGCTGTTTTGACCGCAACCCTTCCGTTTTTTTCCACTAGTGTAAATTACATTAATGAAAAAAATTTCAAATATACATAATAGTTTATTTGGTCCTTATAAATCTGGTACATAGGGTTGTGATCACATTTGTAACTTTTTAATAAAATTAAATTAATCTAATTGTGAATTCCAAGGAAAAGTTAATAATTATCATGCTAAAGTCAATAGTTTTAAATAGTTGGATTGGAAATGTAACAATACAAAGCATTAATCAATGTTTACAACTTTTCAAGTCATTGCTTTGCAGTTGTATAAAATTTGTACAAAATATGTGGTTTCATTAAAATTGATTAAATTTCGAATTATCTCATAAAAAGTTATATTCTTTAACTCATATATGTCTGATTTATTATTTGTTTTTAGAATTTTATATGATATACTTTTATTAAATGAGCTCAATAACCATTAATATTTAACTTTTTAGAGGCTATCTTACTTAATATAGGGGAATAGTGGCAGTAGTCAAAGAAGTCCTTTAAGCTACTTTGCCAATGGTATGTTTGAGATTCCTATCCATGTGACATATTATTCTTTGTGATAATGTTAGAAGCCACATGTTATATATTATTATGATTGAAGTTGTTATTTTTGGTGGTTTTTCGTTTATAATATATTATATTTTAATGCAGGTTATTTGCAATACTCATAGTAACATATATTCTCCTATTTTTGTTGTGCTTGCATGAACCGGAATGAATGGAATACGTTGTTTCAATATGGAGATTATTGGAAAAGTTTAAGGAACATGTAACTAAGCTTTCATACTCTTATAGTAAAAATATATTTACAACTAATTAATAAAGTGACATAGATATCTTCTATATATACCACTATTAAGGTACAATATATACAACTCTTTGTTTTTCGTATATGGTTGGTATTTTTAATAGAATAAATATTGATACATGTCATCTAAACTATCCAACTAATTAAAATTTTTTAGGTAAGGTGTTAACATTATCAATCAATTATAATCCATCTAAATTCACAATATTATCAAGGTTAAAAAACATTATACCATTAATTTCTTGGGGAAATTTGATTATGTTTTTGTCCAAAAGGTATTTTCTCTTCTGCATAGCTGCTCTTGATTCTTCATCGAGTGCAAGAACATCACTACTTCTAAAAACTGACTTTTGTGTGACACATGAATCTATTCTTGTGGTTGACCTAGATATAACTACAATCATTTATAAAAAAAACAAAAAAATGGAGTTAGAACAATTATATGTAAAAACATTTTTCATGGTCAATTTATTTAACAATGTTATAATATTTAGTATGCCATATGATCTTAGATATGTAGAACACATTACCATCAGATATGTCTGCCAAAGGTCTTCGTGACTCCTTCTCCAATAGATAATGTAGATCCTTTAGGAGAATTTTTTGTAACAAAAATAGCAGTAAATAAAAATGGACAACAAATGTACTTAAGGAAAAAATCCAGAATAACATGTACATATCATGATATTTTTAATTGTCTACATGAACACATAATAAAATAACATAGTAGTTGATCAATACTACTATATATTCAACTATATAAAGGAAAAAGACATTTGTAAGCTATTAATATCAAGATCTTAGTATCATTTTATTTTTCAACTACAAACATGTATTTTTGTATGTAATTCCTTGTCTTGCATATAAATTACTCATAACATATATTGGTAGATCTACAAAGGGTAAATATGACTAATTACATTGACTATTTGATAGAGTAATTTAATTTTCTTATGACACGTTTTTATGCAATGCGTGTGATGTATTACAAATAGCATAACATAAAATTGCTAATCTATGTCAGGAGATAAGGTAAGCATGATAGCACCTCTTTTAGTATTCATCTACAATATATTTATATATATGATTTATTTTACAACATTTTAATGTATATATTTGATATTCCACCTAATATATAATTTTAAATGTAATAATTAGTATTTGTTTTTATTTATAATTTGTATTTATTTTTAATTTATTGCAATTTGTTATGTAATAATTATCTGCCTTGTATTTATTCAATATTAGGTGGAATATCAAATATTAGCATATAAAATGTTATAAATTTTAATGCTTCTAGAATTACTTACCCATGTCTTCTTGATGTGTTCTTGCATATTTTCCACAATAATTAAACTTTTGCTTGGTTTCCTCTTCAATACTTTTTTTGTTTCTTGCTGTTGATTGCTCATCTTCAATGATATAATATACTTATGAGGTATAGAATAGAATTAGCATTCTAAATGTTTATGAAGTAAACTAATCAACAAGAATGAGGTAACATGAGTATAAATGTGTAGTATATGTAGAGGATAAACGTGTAGTATATGTGTGTGGTTAAGGACAAAACATAGCTAACATGAATGAGTATAAACGTGTAGTATATGTATGTGGTTAAGGACAAAAAAAATTGGATAGATTTAGGTTATGAAATTGAACCAAAAATTTGGCTAAAATTTAAGTGTCTATATATATTATATTCTTTTAGGGTATGTTATGGATGCCTCACCTTCTATGTACTCAATCTTTGTCTTAGAAAAGAATAAGGATGATATCGAATCTAGAAAAAAATGGAAATATTGGGGGAAAGGAAAGGGTAAAGGGAATGATTGATTTGTCTTAACAAACAGCAAGTAAGGGAATCAAGCTAGTTGATTCTCTTACCCTTTCCAGAAAACCCCAAACCAAACGCCCCCTTATGGCTATAAATTTAACCCAATTAGGTGGAAGATTAATTTTAGGCGTCTATACGTATTAGATAGATTTAGTGTATAAATTCTAATTTTGGAATAGAATAATTGTATATATTAGACAGATTTAGGGTATAATTTATAATATTTTATGTACTCAACCTTTCTACTACAAAAGAATAAGGACCATTTCCGTTATAAGAAATAATGGACAAAAGGTGGACAATTTTCACAATCACCCTTCATAATGTAAAGTCGACTAAAATAAAGTAGAACAAATAAATTAATTTATTATCCAATATTTTTAAAGATTGAACATCTAATGTAACTCTAACACATAAAAGATATAAAGAAACAAATTTCTGTATTACAATTGCAAAAATCACATAATAAGTTATCATCTTCACAATAATAATATTTATAATCAACAGCTTCCCAATGTTTCATTTTAGCCTCACATGATTCTTGTGTTGTACATAAAAAGAATCCATCTGGTTTGAAAGTAACTTTATTTTCTATAGATAATCCATTCAAGTTGTCACGAATCTTCTTTCTACATTCCACAATTCCTTTTATACCCATTATCCTAATTAGGGGTGTGCACCGGTCCAGGACCGGACCGGACAGGACCGGAACCGGCTGGACCGGTGGACCGGAATCCGGGGTTTTCCTGGACCGGAATTTAAAAAAAAAATCTTTTTTATTTTATTTAAATATATTTATAAATTATATACATTAAAAATTAATAATTTTAATGTCAATAATCCAAAAAGAATAAATAGTAGGTTTTTAAGTTTCTAACTTTCTACCATTTAATTTTTTTTTAACATATAAATTTTTTTTTTTACTAAAATAATAGAAATTCCGGTCCAACCGGTCCGGACCGGAATTTTCTGGGTTTGGACCGGACCGGACCGGTGGACCGGAATTCTGATTTTAGGCGGACCGGGGACCGGACCGGAATCCGGTCCGGTCCGGTCCAAATTCTGGTCCGGTTCGGTCCAAATTCCGGTCCGGACCGGTTTGTGCACACCCCTAATCCTAATTGTCTTCACCATCATTTCAAAACCTATGGTTTTGTTCTTCTCTTCCTTATCGCATAGGTAAATGAGCCCAAGTAAATAAGTTGCCACCAAATAACCTTAATTTGATCCTATTGTGATGTTCTTAATACCATCTTCCATCTTCATGTGCGTAAAATATTGAACTTATAGTGAAGCAACAACCATATCAACCCTAACTAACAATCAAAGTCAACGAAATTATATGATATCAATGAACCATTAGAAGATAAATATAAATAGTTACCATTCCAAACCGCAAAAGAGTTGAAGGATTTTTGCATTGTAGGCAACGTGTAAATAACTCCATTTTTTTAACAATGTGTTCCCATGGTCGAAATAGTATATGGTCAATACAAAGTGCTTGGAGAACTTTATCATCATTGGATATTTCATTTAGTAGCTTACAACTGTATTTACACATTAAGCATAAAAGTGTTAAAAAAAGGTGTTCGAAAAAACTTTAAAACATTCAAAACAATTTGTTAAATATGATGTACCTTAACTTGCAACGAAACAAATCACTAATCGAAGAAGATCCAACACCTGAAATTATATAAATCAAAACTTCAACTGGAAGGCACTCAAGTAGACAACGACTAAGAGCGTTAGGATTAATTGCTGAAACTTATTTTAGGTTACTCAAGTAATAGGTACATAGCTTGAATATAGCCAAAGAAAATCAGTAGTCTATCTATATATAGGCATTCATTGATTTTCTTTTGATTGTTTATTCAATTTGAATTTTATATGGAAAGACAATCAATTAACCAAAAGCTTAAGTGTTTTTTTTCTAAATCGGGTTTTTTAACAAATATCAATAAATATATTGTGGAAATCGTGTTCATAAAAATATGCATGATATATACTTAGTTTTTATATTTATTACTTATTGAACTTTATATGGAAAAAAATCAAGCAAGAATAGGTAACAGTTGTGTGTGTTGTGTGTAAATCTGTTTTAATTATGATATATATTATAAAATATGTAAAAAGCGTCTATATAAAATTAGGAATGATATATACTTACTTTTCATAGCTATTACTTACTTAATGACACAAACAAAATTGATAAAGAAATCAACCCAATATGTAATAACCAAAATAATAAGTCAAATGCTTAACAAAATCCATACTGTTTGAAACTTTAAAAAAGTACCTATGTAAATTCCACATAACATTTGCAACTTATTCAAACCAACAAAATTGTTCTAAAAACATAACTCAACGCATAAGAAATTCGAAATAGTTAATATCGTCCATAAACATGAGAAATTAAATCTCCATTCTTATTTCTCCTTCTTTATTAAAAGCTTCTTAGTGCTCGACTCTTGAATCTGTGCTGGAGATAGTTCAGATGTATCTCCCAAAATTTGTTCCCCCTCATGTGGCCTCTTTTGTGGTGTTATTTAACTCAAAGATGATTCATTCTCAAATATAGATATATCCTACAACAAAATTTTAAATATACAAAATAAGAAACATTATTACAAATAACAATTAAAATAATTTATTACTATGAATTAGATATTTTAAACGTGCATATTTCCAAATTGGATTTAAAATCAATTACCTTCTCCCTGGTCTCTTTTACACTCTCATCCGCAATTTTGTTGTCTTTCAAATTCCTCATGCTATTTAACAAAAATCGTGAATTTTAAAATCCTATATGTCATATTAATATTTAAAATTTAGGGATATTATCTCAGGTAACCCTAACATATAGGCCTTTTTCCAATATAACCCCGACTTTGACAGCCCTGTCTCCGATAACCCTGAACTTGGTTTTTGTCATTAAATTGGACGGAATTAGAGACGGCGTTAAGTACTCTCTAATTTTGTTTGACTTTTGCGAAATTCATCTCTTTCTCTCTCTTGTTCTTCATCTTTTCTCTCTCTTATTCTTCATCTATTCTCAAGCCCATCATTCTCTTTTTTTTTTCTCAATCAATTCTACAAATCAAAACTTTAATCCAAAACATAACAAAAGAAAACAAAAAACCACAAAATCAAATTCAATAAATCACTTAATTACGCCACAAATTCAAGAAATCCAATAAATCACAAAACAAAAAGCCACAAAATGAAATTCAAGAAATGAGAAATTAGAGAAGAGAAAAGGCAAAAATCAAGACGTTGCCGCTGCTGCCCCGTTCGTACACCTGCTGCCCGGAGCTCGCCTCCCCTTCCCTTGCTTCTGTTTTCACGTTGCTGGAATTTCGAAGGTGCCGACTATGGTGGTAGTGCAGTGGGTGTCGGCTATGGTGGAAGAATGGAGGTCGAAGAGAGAATGGAGGTCGATCCAAAATTTTGTTGGGTTGCTGCCCAGAACAGGAGGTCGAAGAGAGAATGGAGTCCGAAACTCCGAACCCTTTCTTCTTCTTCTTCTTCTCCGGCGACTCTTCTCCGTGTTCTGCCGCTGTTACTTGCCGCTGCTACTTGAGATAAGATAAGATAAGATTGAAATGAGAAAATTTATGGGTTTGATGTATTTTGAGGGGAAATTTCTGGGTTTGATAGATGAAGATATGTGACAGAAGATGAACATGACAGAGGTGTTCAATAACATAATTTTTTTTTTCTAAGAACAACCATTGGAGGAAATCTGGATTTTGTTATGATTTTGGGTAAAAGGGTTTGGGAAAAATCTGGATTTTGTTATGAGTTTGGAAAAATTGATGAAGAGATGAAGAACAAGAGAGAGAAGAGATGAAGAACAAGAGAGAGAAAGAGATGAATTTAGCAAAAGTCAAACCTAGTTAACGGCGTTACAAATTCCTTCCAGTTTAATGATAAAAACCAAGTTCAGGGTTATCGGAGACAGGGCTGCCAAAGTCAAGGTTATATTGAAAAAGGCCTATAAGTCAGGGTTATCTGACATAATATCCCTAAAAGTTATATAAATCGATAATGTAAATAAGGAGGAGAAAGATATAACATACTATTATTTTCATATAGATGCTCATCCACTTTTCAATAACAAAATTTTCGTTTGTGGAGGTAACAACTGTGAATATTGCATTTTGCTCAATGCAATTATTGTGTGGAACATTAACTTTAAAGAGAAACTTCTTTCCTAAAAGTACCCTGAACGCTTGAGGAGTTGCATCATCTTTTCCCATCTAAAATATCAAAATTCAAATATAAATAATCAACTTGAATTTGCACATGACACATTAGTTTTTAAATAGCCTCATTAGTGGCATATTCACGTATTAATATACCTGTTATTGATGTTCAAGTAGTTCTTCAGCAGTGGTCTTGATCAAATTTCTTACTTCTTTGTCAAAAAGTAAGAAAGATGCATCACCACTTATATCAGAAACAATCACCTTTTATCTTGAACCTAAAACCAAATACATAAGTTAAAATATTTTACCTTGGGACTGTAGATTCCAAGATCATGTTTTCTTTTCGACACTTGATAAGGTCACCTTCCTTATAACACCACTATAACATCGCTTACATGAATCATAATACCAATTGTAACTCGTGTCTAGATCTTCAATTGTTGCTAAGGTCACACATACGCTAGCCTGATGTCATTAAAATTGGAATATCACATATGAGGATTTTAAAACAAACGTATCTATTTTACATTATTTTTCGTTAGTATACTTTTTATATTATTTAACTTGTCCATAGAAAGAAAATATGATATATCTTCCACCATTTCTTCCTTCAAAAACTCACAACTATCAGTAGATAATTTGTGATGGGCTGTGAAACTTCAGTATTTGATTGCTTTCCAAGTCATCTGTCATTTATGCAAATCAATTAGCAATAATCTTCATTAAGGTAAACAAATGTATTTTAAAATTATCTTTAATATCATTGATAACACGTTGCATACCTATTTTTTGGAATAAATATTTTATTTTCAAAAATAGATAACGTTTCCTTTTATTAATTCAAATAATTTTTAAAATACCTTTCTTTGAAGTCTATCATTTTGGGCATGTCATGGTTGATAAAAAGTCTTGTTGCATAATGCGAGTTTGCAGCACGTACTTCTCCTATTGTCATAAAACGCATATGAAAAATAACATAACTATCAATAGGTATATATGATGTAACAAATTATTCGAAATGGAATCTTAATATTAATACCTTTCCACCCTATTCACTTTCCAAATTGAATGATGACAAATGTAGGGTTCTTTTCTCCTTGTGATACCACATGACTTAGCATTTCGTCAGCATAATCACCCCATAGAACAACAGTTAAGACTTGATTCCTACAAAAATATTTATTCAAGTGTCTAAATAGAAGAATTTTTTTGAAATAATCCTATTTTTCTACACAACAAAAAAAATGCTTCTAAAAGCTAATAAATAGTTATTTTTAAAATAACTTACTCTAAATCCATTAACTCAATTGTTATGAACTTTGAGTTATCTGCATTAATCACTCCACTATAGCTAGTAAGATGTCCTATAATATCTGCAATGTATATGAATATAGATTAGATTAGTCAATTTCGAAATAAATGTTATAACTTACTTGACCAAAAAGATATAACTTACCAATAAAAGTAAATCCGGAACTTTCTTTGAAAGTATATCCTCAAAGTTAGTGAAAGACAATCCATATTTAGAAACATTCAAGTCACCATATTCCTCAACAATTGAACCATAATTCAAACTCAACCTATAAGCATGTTGTGTAGGTTGCTCATAGCCATTATTTTGTAGAACCAAATTGTCGACACTCTCCCTCCTTAATGCTTGGCCAGAATGCCACAATCATATTATGTTTACATGAAATATGTATTTTAACTCCCTACATATAAGTTACATATAATTAATTTTTGAATAATCTATAAGATAAAGGTATCTATTAAGTATATATTATCACTATGTCATATGAATATACCTGTTCATCCATCACGATCAACTCCACGCTGTAAGTTACACCTGGGCTTTTATAATGAGGTCTTTCCCATACACGTATGATCCGACCTCTAATAGCAGACAACTTAGTGGACTTGATTAAATCACATACTTGGTTAAATCACATACGTTCACAATTGGACAATTATTAACTACTTGAGAAGCCATTGGGGAAAAATATTGCAATTAGCAAAACGAAGATAAAGGATGTGCTTCTAATCATAAATTTCAAACGGCATATATATATATATATATATATATATATATATATATATATATATATATATATATATAGGACTGGCAAATTTGGTCGGTTTTATTACTGAAACCCTAATTTCTACATTTTTTTTGTAATTAAATATTAGATTACCTAGGGATATCACATTATTTTTGTATAGTTAATTTTTCAAGATGACTATTTTTCTAACTAAGTATAAGATTATTATTGTGTTATCTCAACTTAACATATTTACTTCAAAGAAATGCAAATAAAATCACTTCAATTTACTTCATTTGGGCCGTAAATTTGTCCATAAATAAATAGTAATTTTTTTAATTGATTTATATCTAATGATTTCGATAATCTTTATTAACAAACGTAAGGAAATAAATAAATTTTCCCGGATATTCTCATTATATAAGCAAATCTCTTAATTACAAAAAAAAATAGAAAGCAAATCTCTCAATAATCTCTATTGTAAAATACGAATCATGATTTCCCTTCAATGCAATCAATTTAGGAAGGAAGTCATGATTTTACGTATCATATATTTTCAATGTAAAGTACTATATCCTTAAATATATGATATAAATATGTTTTACATATCATATACTATCTCCTTAAATATATATTTTACTTATCATATACTATATTCTTTTATATCATATATTTTACGTTATATATACTATATCATATATATTATGCGTATCATATCTAATTAAATATCTTATATTTTATGTATTATCATATACTATATTATTAAATATTTCTATTAATCAAAATGCAAAGTACATCTTCGTTTTTTTAGGAGAACATTTTTTTTAGGGTTTCTTCAACTACCATTTGGCCGGTTTTTTTTTAGAGAATATGATGATTTTTTTAGGAGTACATTTATAAGAAGGTGAATATAGGAGATATACTATGAATGAAACAAAGTAATTTTCAACATACCATAATATATTATATTAGTGCATAACCATAACCGATTACACTTTGAAAAAAAAGGGACTAAAACTAAGAAGAACTTAAACTAATACTAACAACATGACATGATGAAGTCCATAACCATAACCGATTAAAATTTCGAAAAAGAGGTACTAAAACTAAGAACAACTTAATCTAATACTAACTATGAACATTAAATTTTATTAGCTACCATAGTAATAGCTAATGACTACTTCTTCAAACATCACTTGTCCAATAGAGTATCCATAAACTCAACCGTACTCTTTGCTTCTTTTGTAGCAAGTTCAATATGATTACGATAATAGATAATCATACCAATGTAACCCATAATTTCCTTCTCTTCTTCTTGTTCCATTTTACCTAATTCTTGAAGAGATTTCGCAATCTTCTCATCAACTGTAGACCAATAGTCTAAAAATTCGTACATTACTTCGTTAACATCTTTGACATGCTTGTCAATTTCAGGATCCATTAAGAGAATTGCTAACTTTTGAGATCTTAAGCTTAAAAATTATAGAGCTTTGAAAAGAGGGGGAACAAACCGTTTTTTTCTGAATTGATGCAATGAAGATACAAAGAGGAAGTTAACCCCTTTTATAACGGGTTGGACGGTCTTAGGGTAGAATTAGGTGGGAGTATTGCATTTACTTTGTTAGGTCAATTGTCAAGATTAATTGATGGTGACCAAGCAAAACATTGACCAAATGATATTGATAAAGGAAAATTTTCAGGTACCAAGGACTCAGTGGTGGGTAGTTCACATAATTATAAGTTATAGTCAACATAAAATGCAAAGAGAATAAAGTGGACAAAATAAATTATAATAGTGCATAAATTGCAAAAAATATTACAACATAATTGATAACATGATTATTTTCTTAGAATATAAAGAATGGAAATACATAAACTAAGTGGATCTCCTTCAATTTTAAAAATCACCCATTATTCTAAATTGTACTACATAATAAAAAACCAATAGGTCATAAGTTGTTTTACTTATTAGGATTCGAAAACATAATTAACTTATCGTCGCTAGCTAAGTATTGCAACAACACTATATTCTTCAATTGTAGCACATCTGCATCGTTTAAGTCAAAATCCTCGAAAAATAGGGTACACACTTTATGAGCCCTTGGAGGAGTGCAATGAAGGTGATACAAATTCATGTTATCACGATCCAAAAATAACTGTATTCCCTTTTCTGTTGAAACAACATCTTCAACACTATCCCAAATGTCGGAATTAAGATCTATATATGTAGTAAATTTTCTTTGAACATCAAAAGACCTTAAGTAACCTGATCGAAACATGGTTAAGACCATACAACTTGCTTCATAGAAATTAGAATGTTCTAATTTCGGATGCCAAATCTTCACGTTCGAATTAGGCTTTGTAATTGGATTTCCAAATACTGATATTTCCATTGAAAAAAAAAACTTAAGGTTGAGAGAAATTCGAAAAACCGTGTGTTAGTTCAAGGGAAAATGTAGGTTTATTTGATAGTTCATCTTCTATTTATATTACAAAGGTGTGGATCTAACCTAAGGAAATTAGGGTATGTTTTATGGAGATTTGATTAAATTAAGGATATTTCTTTGATACTATATTTATTGCAATTCTCTCATAAGACCGGTATCCAAAATATACACTAAGGGTTTGATTAAATATCTCTTATTTTACTTATAATTTCGGGGTAAAAGAAAAACAGGTATAATAAGTTACCATAAATTTCCGATTTAACTTAATTGGTTTACGAAACGAACGAATTTCGTTTCCTAAATAATTATTTCATTCCGTAAAATAAAAAACGGGTATAATATCGTGGATGTAAAATTTTCGATTTAATTAATTGGTTTAGAAAATGAACCGATTTCATTTCTTGGAAATAATGATTTTATTTATGAAAAGTTATCTTGATGTATATTGCCATGATTTATGGAATCACGTAACTATATTTTTCTTCAGCAATTGGTTATTTGACACCTGCAAAATAGTACAATATTTTTTAGTAATTGGTTTTTCTAATGTATAAATATAAAAAATGCAAAAAAAAAATGCGACTAAGAAATATAATTGATTTTACCAATTGACATATTTCCCTTATTATCAACAACTTGGAACGTAGCATGAACTCGAGTTGTTTTTTGTAAATCTTTCCACACATTGAACCTGTAGAATCAACAATAGTTATATCCACCACAACTCTATTGAATAAACAATTAATGTTACTAATATGAATAATACATATTATTGCAAACAAATTCAATTGATTTCAAGTCATTAACAATTTAACATACTCAGGTGTATCTAAGAAATTTGTCATTCCGCAATGAGTGCACGTACAACAATATACATTGCCTTCAACATGTAAACCACAAAAATTGCAAATATAGTACCATGTCAAACTAGACATATCTATGTGAACCAACCTGCCAACTACTCTATAATATTTGGCCTTTAAAAAAAACAATAATCAATTTATTAGTTAAACATTTAAGTGAAGAGATAAGAACACTGTTGTCTAATATATTAATAACAATATCTTTCTTACTGGGAAATAGTTAGCAATAGTTGTTCTAATTGCGTTTGAAGTTGAGATTGTTCTATCTCATGGTAACACAAATTTTGCTATTCAATCACCTTTTCTTCTAGCAAAATTATCCTTTGAAAACCTGAAAACAGTACTTTGCTCAAATTTTGAATAATTTAACAAATCATATCTATAAATACATAATTACTCACCAATCTATTAAATTTGTTGCATATTCAAAAATAGGATTTACGTATAATTTTGTGTATCTTCCATTAACTAATAGCTTGCCTACATTAAAATAAGCGAAGTCAATAATAAGTAAAAACCACTAATCTTTAACAAATTCAAAGTGTTACCTTTAACATCTCGCACATACATACCACACGCAAGTACGGTGTTATACTCTTTAACATTGCTTCGATATTGATTTCCAAAATTAAACATAAGCTTATTCATGATTGTTAGCCTAACTACCACACAACTGTTTTTTCCCAAATGCAAATTAATTAATATAGATAATATAATTAATCACATGAACAGTCAATGATAGTTTAATTACCTCCTATCTAAAATGACAATATCTTGCCTCCTTGTCTTCCCCTAATTGAATAGGACCGGATAATCTATATGTACTATGATACCTAAGACATCTGCAATAATATGTATAAGTTAACTAATTTATTATACTTAAGAATAGTAAAAGCAAATATTCACTTAGATGGTTATAATACCTATCATTCTTGTTATATCAAAATCATATAAATTAATGCAATTTAGTCCAATCAATTTAGAATAAATTGTTGCATAGAGTTCATAGTTCAAAACATCTTATGTATTGTTGAACCCCTCATAATTTAGAGCCTATATTGATTAGGGACAATTAAACTGTTTATATCGATATCAATCACATTGATATTTTGAAAACAGAAAATTTTCCCTTCATGCAGTAAACTAATAAACTGTTGAATGTCACTTGGCTCGATTATACATTCAATTGGTTCACCCTTAAACAAAAAAACATTACAACATGTTAGATTATTATATAATAACTCAATAGTATGTAAGATAATTGAAACCAATTAGTTCATCAATTCAACGAAATCAATCGACTAACATAAGAATCAATTAGAACCATGCGTAGTTGCGAACCCATATGTTCACTTTCGTAGGTACTGTCGAATAGCCTTAGAAACTGTCCTTTGACATTCCATCTGCTGCAATACGGATGCATATACATGAATGGCGCATACGGTGTTTGACTCATTTTTTCGAAAAGTTTTTGTTATAAGAGTAAGAGTTGGAAGAGAATGTTTTGTGTAACTAACGATTTATCAAAGAGTATAATGTATTTTCGACATAATAATTCCACAATCGTATATATATATATGTGTATATATACATATATGTATATATATATACATATATATAGTTAATAGACAAAATTATAATGCAAAATGGAAGTCATTTTTCGTATTTAGGTAGTAAATCACGACAAAAGATACTTATCTATTATAAATAGATATGAGTAAATTATGTGGGATTACAATCAATCAAACAAATCTCTTAAATATAAGATTTTCCAATATTATAATTGATCTTTCCTGAAATTTTGGTACAATCTTAGGCACAATTGATTTCCACTTAATTTTGGTAATTACGAAATTTTGAATTACATAAGGTTTCTTACTTGTTCAACAACTTTTGAATCACTAACATCCATTTCAAACAAAAGAAAATATTGATTTAAAAGGATGCAATTTTGGAAAATAAAAATCGAAAATCTAATAGTTTTATGGAAAAATGGAAAGAAAGGTAGACCATTTATAGGAGAGAGTTGAATTCGGTGGGGTTTTGTGGTGGGTAAATTTAATTTTAAATCAAATTAAATAGTGCATACTTGGTAGTTGTATTAAATGAGTGAAAGCTCATAAGTGCACTGTTATGACAACTACACCTTTCAATTTTACATAGGGTGGCGATTTTCTAGGCCTTAAATTTCAATAGGGCTAAAATTGGTAAAAACACAAAGTACAAAAATGAGTCAAAATTGGTGAAACATATAATATAATAAAGATTTAATTAGATGCAAGTACCTCTCAACATTCATAAAACCAATAAAAAGTGAGATTATCAAAGTAAAAGAATTAAATTTATCATAATTTATTGAATCAAAAATTGTTGTATTCATCTACTAAAAAAAGGGAAATTTAAACAACAAACATTTATTTGAATTCTTCATACGCCTCCTATTTCATCATTGTTAAGAAAAATCGAACTTCCCGATCGCACTTGCAATCATAACAGTCCAATCTGTCATAACCGTTGGAGAAGGAATAATAATCTTCTATATCCCACATGTCGCCCTTCAAATGTAGCTTATCATTTGTCTCACAAATAACCGGTGCCTTGTCTACGATATTAGTTTTGTTTCTTATCAAGCTTGTGTTTAATATCCTCCTAAAGATCCCTCTACATCGAATAATAGACTCCATATTAAGTAGTCTAAGTGTCCCTCTTAGAATTTTAAGTCCATTTTCTCTAGTAGCTTTGTAATTCGCACATAGCCAAATTAGGCCTAGTAAATAACATGACATTGTATGTCCCACTTTCGTTGCTTCGATCATGCTATGCACGTCCTTATTGTAGTTATTATGGGTAAAAAATTGTACCTGTAAAAAACAATTTTAAAAATTAAAAGTTAGCGAAACATATGTCATTAAATTCGAAACATAATATAATTGTTTTATGATATTAAATTATGTCAATAATTGCATACAACTTTAAGATCAATTAACTTACCAAGCCATATCGTAGAAATGCATCTGGATTATTACACTCAAGGCATCTTCCAAAAAAAATCTTAGCATTACTATTCATCATCCACATACGATTGATTATAGTCTCAATTGAAACTTTTTTCATGACATGTTCATTATCTGACGGGCTATATAGCAGCTTACAACTAATGAAAAAAAAAACATACTAAAAATTATTTGTGAATATGAAAAACAAATACCTTAATTTGCAACTGAATAAACTGAAAGGTTTTTGAGAAGCAACGCATTCCAAGGATGTTAATTGTGAGTTCATTAGGCAAAGACTCAACTAGATTTCGTCTAGGTAGACACCTCTTCTTAATGGCCAAAGGTTTTTGGCTTGTTGAAGCTTTTATGTTCACTGCAAAACCGTTTTTTGTTCTAGTAGAATCAATCTAAAGTTGTGAGTGTGGAAAAATGTTAACCTTTAGGACTATATATAAAAAATCGAAATACTTTCCATTGTAAATCAATCAAGTAATAGGAAAACTTTCCTTATTTACAATGAAAGTTATATAATTTATGGAAAAAAATATGGCAAACTGTCCAAGATAGTATATTTAGGAAAGTGTATATTATGTATTATTTCTTGGTCTAATTGATATATTATTGATTGGAATTTGTTATTATAATAGCTAAATACGTACGAAAATAAAATTATATTAATAATTGTAAAACATTACATACGCATAAAAAAAAGAAAATGAAAAAACCACAATTGCTTAGTAAATAAAATATTACAAATCATGTTTATTAAACCGAATTTAAAAACATAAACCTCCTCTTAATACATTGGATAATAGATTCCGTACCAACTGATTTAATTAACCCTTTTAGAATTTGTAGTCCTCTTTTTGTAAATGATGTTTCCCTATAACATACAAAAACTAAGCCTAGTAGGTAACGTGACATAACATGTCCAGTCGATGCAGCTTATTCCAATTTTGCCAATCCAGTATTCCAAATACTATGAGTAAAAATTTGAACCTGTACATAAGAAAATAGTAAGATGTACATTAAAAACTGTTATGAAAAAAAAAAAAAGCATACTAATTAGTAGTAACGAAATACTAATTTTATGCCTTAATATGACAAATATATAGTAAGTTTACTTACAATGCCATAACGAAGTAGCGCTTCTGGATTCTTAAATTCTAGGCATAAAAGGAAAAACCTTTTAGCGGTACCATCCAATAGCCATACTCGCTAAATTATCCTCTCAATTTAAACTCGCTTGATAACATGTTCATCATTTGATAGACGTCATAGCAATTTGCAACTATATTCAGCATATAACTAATAGTAAGAAAGATTATCATTAGAAGATATGAATCCCAAAAAGATTATCGATAATAATTAACATACCTTGATTTGCAATTGAATAAACTAAAAGGACCATTAGAATCAACACGACCGAGTGTGTCTAATGTGATCTCATTAGGAAGACGGGTGAATTTTTTTTGTTTAGGGCAATATACCCTTCTCATGATGTATTTTTTTCTTTTGAGTACTTTCAATAGTTGTAGACACATAATCGTGTCTCCCCATTTAATGATCCGATGATGAAACATACCGTGGTCTTAATTGGTCCGACCCAAGGGCAGAGCAGTCTGAAAAGCCATTCAAAACCATTTCGAAAAGTGTTAAAGTCCTATTTTAAAGCACAATTAATTATTCATGATAATTAAGTCTATTTTGAGCCCAATCCTTTGAAAAGTACAATTAATTATTTAATAATAATTAATTGATTTATATTCATAAATAAAGATTTTAAAAGATATATTTTTATAGTTAAAATCATATTTTATCCCGTAAAATCAGATATCCAAAGTTAAAGGAGAAAATAAATCTTTGAAATGCGTTTTTTAATAAAGTTGGCAAAGGCACGTCAAGAGCCAGGCTGGTGCGCCTAACGCACCAACCTGCGCCTAGCGCACGACTGTGCGTCAGGCGCAACTCTGTCCACCTGTGCCAGGTGCACTAATCTGCACCTGACACGTGGATTTCTGACTCATACAGAGTCCTACGTCAAGCGCGTTCTCTGCATGAGACGTGGAGTTTCTTTCTTATCTTTTTCAAACCGCGTGCCACGTGTACGCTTTTTACTGGGCATGCCGCATTATGCGCTTGACACGTCATCCTGCGTCAGACGCAGCTGGGGCGTAAGGCGCAACGCCGTTAATCTCGCAGACCAAGCTACGGTATAATCCTGAGGGTCTTTAAATAAATTCTCTATTTTTATATTGAAGTTACTAACCATTTATTTCATGATGTAGTTTTTTTATCCTACTGTATATTCTAATCTTTCCTTCTTTTTTATTTATTTTTTATATATTATTATATGCTTGCCTGATTATTCTATGCATATTATATGATTGTCCTGCTTTATTGATTTTATCACCCACATGTTATTTTTTGCTAATCAAGACCTAAAGAATTGTTCTAATATTAATCAGATTAATTTGGACAACCTGCTAGGTTCCCTGTAATATTGATTGCATAATAATATGTCACTAGAAAATAGTCTTTATATGTGTTTCCTGAACCAACCTAGACTAATTTTGTTAGGGTGCTTAAAATATTATTTGGTTATTCTTTTGCATAAACATTGGCATGAATCGATATTTAGTAGAGGCCAACTCTGGATGAATATGGTTCATTATGACCATATTTGTACCCTCACCCCCGAACTCAATCTTTGGTTCCTTTTGACCATCTATGGATAAGGACGGGGAAATCTAAATTGGATAAGTCCTTAATTTGTCCCTACAATTTCCCAATATCCAATTAGGTTTATGATTATTCCTTTAAAGAATTGTTGGCGACTTCAAAACAATTTTCAACAAAAACCTTTACAATGGAGTAGTCAAATCTAAGACGCGCTTATCCCGCGTAGGCGAAATAAAAACACGCCTACAATTTGGCGACTCCAATGGGGAGGATTTTTAAAAAATTAATTTTTTTAAATGAGTGGGGGAAACATGAAAAATACGATTCATTCTTATTTTATGCCTTTGAATAATATACAGTTTTGCATATGCATGGCTATTGTTCAGCCACCATAATGACAATCTACCTTTGTTCGAACCTTCGTCAATTTATCAATACGCTTGCCGCCGATCATTGCGCCAAACACATTAAGTTGCGCCTGGCGCAATGCTCCTGCGCCAGATGCATAGATTGCGTCGCGCGCACCAGTTGCGTGGCACGTAGTCTATTTGTCCCATGCTTATAGGTCTTTTGACCTTTGTTCGAAGTCTAAGATAACAAGTTTGCATCAACGTCATTAATCGTTGTTATTCGCTGCGTCGAAAATCGCGTCTAAATAACATGCAAAAGTTCGTCAATTGACCAAAACGTCGCCCAAATCCCCGAAAAATGTGCCACGGAGTAGTACACACGGCTGCGCGCCGCGTGCAGCAGTACTGCGTGGCTCGTATTTTGTGCATCACATGCTTTTCTTTGATTTAGTCGTTGTGGTGGTCGATCTTATTTTCAGTCCGTCTGCATTCGCATGGTCTAACTAGAGGTCTCACCTAATTAAAAAAAAAGGGGTTATTCTTTTCATGCAAGGCTTAGTCCGTCCTAAAAAGTGCATCTAAAGTGGTCATTGGAGAGTTCGAGTTGTCATGCATGTCTACCTCTTCCTGCTTTCTCCCTGCTGTTCAACTAATCTTGCCTATCAATCTTACCTTACCATATTCAGTCAACTTCAAAAAACATAAATTTTTCAAAAATCAATCTAACATCCTCTTCTATTCTACTTTTTTCCAAAAATTATTTATTAATCATCATCATACACGACATTTACAAAAATATTTTCAAAATCAATCCATCATCTTTTCCTAAACAAAAGATAAAACAAGGGGTTTATTTCAAAATCGAATTTCGAAAATTCTAAGCCCATTCTAAACACCTTCATTCAATCTAATCCAATCAATCCAATTCACTTGCATTCATTTTAGGCACATATGCATTAGAGTCCATTTTGCATTCATATTAAGTCCTTCTAAATTTGAGTCCATGCATTCTTATTAGGCCCACTAGCATTGCAGTCCACCTTAGGCCCATAAAAGTCTAGTTCATCTCAAATCTTGGCCAATTTATATCTTTATGTCAAGCCCAGTCTAAGTCTAATCCCAGTCTATCCCATTCTAAGTCCAATCCTAATCCATCCCCAATGTCAAGCCCATGTGCATCTCCTAGTCTAAGTCAAACCTATATGTCAATTCATATCCTAGGTCTAGTTTGCATCTCCATGTAAGCCCTAGTCAGTCTTCGGACTATAAAAATTCAGTCTTAGGACTATAAAAGTTCATCCCTTAAAGGTAGTCTGCTTGCTCACCCGTAATTTCAAGGTCTACCATTCCTTAAGTCTATAGGCAATTTTTTGTATCTAGCCTGCTTGCTCACCCATAAGTTCAAGGTCTAGCATTCCTTAAGCCCATAGGCAATTTTTTGTGTCTAGCCTGCTTATTCACCTGTAAGTTCAAGGTCTAGCATTCCTTAAGTCCATATGCAATTTTTTTTGTCTAGCCTGCTTGATCACCCGTAAGTTGAAGGTCTAGCATTCCTTAAGTCCATAGGCAATTTTTGAGTCTAGCTTGCTTAGTTTAATGTAAGTTTCGAAGTCTAGTTGTCTAGCCTGCTTGCTTACCCGTAAGTTCAAAGTCTAGTTGCCTAGCCTGCTTGCCTTAAGTTAAGAGCATAGTCTCCCTTATTGTCCAGTCTTCCTTAAAGTCTAGCCTACTTGCTCACCCGTAAGTTCAAAGTCTAGTCTCTCCTAAATCCAATCGTGGAGTCCAGTCTACTTGCATAATCCAGTCCAGTCCATGTCAACATTTGCATATAGTTAGGCCCATGTCTCCATCATGGTCAAGTCCATACTAGTCCAAAACCCATAACCATTTCCATTTCCATTTCCATTTCAAAGTCATTCCCAATTTTGTTCCCCATTTCCATTTCCAGTTCTCATTTCCCACCTCCTATTTCCATTTGTCATCTCCATTTCTCATTTCAAAAACATTATTTCTTAAAATTTACGAGGTCCATTCGATTTCTGTTCAGGACAGGTCATGAGATTATAACTTGGGAACGTCCAACAGAGAGGCCACAAGGTCAACCTACTCCCAGACTCGTCAAGCGCATCCTAACCTTCTCAGATGAATCCTTCGACTCTTATAGCTTAGTGCCATTACGGCCCAACTTCAACTAATGAACTCTCGCCTTGAGGAACAAGACAAAGAGATTAAGGCACTGAGAGAGAAACTAACTGAAGAAGAGGTACAGGGCGACAATCCACCACCACCACCTCCTATCAAGACCGATACACAATTGACGTTTGAAAAACTCGAGCAAATGATCCAGTCAATTCCTGCGCTCGAGGGTCAGGGTCAGGCTCAGGGCCATGACATAATTGATCCTGAACTGAGGGAAAAACTCCCTAAAAATATAACATTGGGTGACCTACCCAAATTCAAGGGGGTCGAAGACCCAGATGATCATTTGAGAGCTTTTTCCATATCTATGGCTCTTAAAGGCATGAGCAAGGACCTATTTGCTTATGTCTTTCCCTTGACATTGGATGCACATCTGTCCAAGTGATTCAGGTCGCTGAATGAATGGGACTACATCATAGAAGAGTTCCACAAACAATACATATACAATACTCAGCTTCCCATTGGCCTTCGTAAGTTGGAGTTAACTAAACAAAACTCCAACGAAGACTTCGTCACCTTCCTTAACAGATGGATAGATAAAGTTGCACAAATGATTAACGGGCCATCTCAAGAGGATCAAGTCCGCCTGGTGATCCGTAACCTGCAGCCTAAGTATGGGATCTTATTAAATTTCAACCCATAGAGTCTTTCACGAAGCTCTATAAGGTAGGCCTGCTGATTGAGGAAGAGGTACAAGCCAACAAGAACAAGGGTAACAACAACAACAACTCTTTCAAGAAGAGTAACAATAACCCTTATAGCTCCAAAAGCAATGAGATCAATGCCCTAGCTACTGAAAAGAGACGTTATTAAAAGCGTCAAAGAACATTCACACCTTTAGGCATGTCCCTAGAAGAAGCCTTCATTAGGCTTCATGCATAAGGAGCACTTCAGCCTCTCGGCCCTACTCCAGACCCTGCTCCCGAGAATAGATCCAAGAGGTGGGATCCGAATGCCTAGTACAAGTACCACCAAGGGAATGAACACCCAACATCTGCGTGTTGGACGTTAAAGAATGCTCTGCAGGATATGATTGATAGTGGCAGACTTCCAATTCCGCCGGCAGCTAGCGAAAGTCAATAAAAACAACAACCCCTTGGGAATCATCTGAACAGTGCAGGAGGCTTAGTCATTTAACGCTAGTTTTCTAGGTTGAGTCGGAGAGTCCCTCCACTAGCTCCTTCATCTCCTTTCCTATCGAGTCTATGTTAATAAGCCTTGTTCCATTTATTTCTGATCAATAAAAAATAATTGCATTTTTATTTTCATTGGCATTCCATCATTTTATTTATGCTTCTAATTCAATGATGAAACTTAAATCAAATTATCCCTAATGACTTTGACTAATACCTAAAAAAGAGATCTGAAAAAAAAACAACGAAGAAATAAAAATGGACATACTTTGGATCAGGAGTTATTCCCCTCTTCCTTCCATAAAACCATCATCAATAAGCCATCCACGCAATCCAAAATGAAAAATCCCTTAAACCATCATCCTCCATGATACTTAGCCAAATAATCTCTCAATTAACCAAAGCTCCACAAATAGCCTTCAAACCTTCCAATACCCTAAACCAACCTTGTGTGCCAGCCTTACTATATAAAAAAATGCCAGGCAAAACAAAAAAAGTGAATAAATTTAAAGTGCGAAAAAAAAGCAAAAGCAAAAGAAAATTAAACGCACAAAGCAAAAAAAAAAATGCAAAAAGAAAAAGCCAAAGGCAAAGAAATAAAAAGTCAAACTAGGGGGCTTGCACACAAGTTCTACCCCTCATTCAAATCCTTTAATCCACCAAAACCTTAAAACCATGAAATCCAAATCCATGATATTTACCTTATCCCAACCAACTAAACATTCATCTAAACCTCAAACCTTTAACCCTTCAACCTTTCATTAACCATAACTCTTTTTTCAAGGTATGTCCAAGCCCGCTAGGTTGAAAACCTGAAAGGGCAACCTAGGCAAAAGTTAGCACTAGTGGAAAAAAGCCCATCTGATGCGGTCAAAATCGGGCTTACAGCTGCGGTTTTGGTCCGCATCAGGTGGGCTCGTAGCAAATTAAGAAAATAATCTGATGCGGTCCATGACCGCATCAGATTCTCATGGACCGCATCAGATTCTCACTACCTGATGCGGTTTTGCAAGACCGCATCAGATTTTGGGCTCAAGGAATTTTTAAAAAAAAAACCTGCTTTGCACTGCAGGTCTGCATCAACAAAGCAGGAACACCCAAACAACAGCAGTCCAAAGTAGTAAGGAAACTTCAAAAAAATTCAGATCTAATAACAAACATTATACAAACTAAAAATGAATTCAATTATACAAAAATTATACAAACTAAAAATGCATTTCATTATACAAATATTATACAAACTAAACAATTCCGATGAATATAACCAAATAAAAACAGAAATAAACAAAAAATCGAACAAAATACGGAAATTAAGAAATAAACATATAAAATCGAACAAAATACGAACAAAAAAAATCGACCAAAAAAAATCGAACAAAAAAAATCGAACAAAATACGAAAATTAAAAACGAAAAAAATATAAACCCAGATCTGGAAAAAAAACGATGATGATGAAACGATTCGTGGTTCATCGTTCGCGGTTCGTGCTTGATGATGATGAAGAAAATGAACGATTCGTGGTTGATGATGAACGAAGTTGATGATGAACAAAGTTGATGATGAACGAAGTTAATGATGATGGAAAAAATGAAAGGTTCGTCGTTCGTCGTTCGTGGCTCCGAAATCTCAAATATTTGAAAGAAAGAAAAAGGAAATGAGGGTTTGCAAATTCGTTGAGGAGGGAGGAGGGAGGTGGGACGATGAATTCGAGCGTTGCCATGATTTGACGACGGTGTTCGTGGGTTTGAGAGGGAGGAGGGAAGAGCAGATCTAATGAGGAGAGAGAGGAGAGATGGCGTCGTGGGTTTGAGAGGGAGGAGAGATTAGGGTTGAGTGAGGAGAGGAGAGAGAGAGGCATTAGAGTTTGAGGGGCGCCTAAGGAAATGAACGCCTAAGGGTTATGAGGCGACGAGTGTACTGGGCCACGAGTGTTAGTAACGGATTTTTGGATGCGGTCCCATGAACCGCATCAGGTTCATGAAAAACCGCATCAGATTTAAAATCTGATGCGGTTTTTTAGGGACCGCATCAGATTTTGTTTACCAAATTTCCCTCCCATTTTTTGGTTGATTTTCGGATGCGGTTTTACAAAAACCGCATCTGTTACTAAGTGACATATAAGGTTTTTTCCACTAGTGTAGGGCACAAAACAAAATAATAATAAAAAAGTTCAATCAGATCGGGAACTACGAATGGTCTGATTTCGCAAGGATACGTAGGAATTCTCATCTCGAGATCTGACCGCTTCAATAAAACAAATTAGTCATGGTCTAATGATTTGATTTTGTAGAATTTAGGAGCGGATCCTTTCTAGATCCCGACATAGATTCGATTCTGAACCTAGCCTCGTCAAAGCCTTTTCCCACCTATGTTTATTTGAGTCACAAATTTAAACTTTTATTTTTCAATCCAATCTCTCCTTTTCCCTGAAGGACTCTCCGACAATTCCATGGTTTCTGGCGATATTTGACTTTGCCTATATCAACTTTTCAAAGAAGAATCCCCATTAACAACTTTCAACGTTCAAGACATGTCAAGTACATTTACCAATCAAGGCTCAAGATGCCTAATTCAAGACAAGCTCACCCAAAGTGGGGGCTTCCTATGTGTGGTGGTTCCTCCAAATCAAACTCCCGAAGAGTTGTAATCCGCGGACCTTGTTTACGGACCCCGATTATTTACTAAAAACAATTTTCGAAAATCATTCAATCTATTTCTGATCATTCTATTATTGTACACATCTTCTAGCCTTGCAAAATCCTGACTTTGCATTGCAGCCTTGTAAAACCCTGACCTTGCATTTCGTACATTCTAGTCTTGTATAACCCTGACCTTGCATGACATGTCAACCTTTAGCTTTGCATAACCTTAATCCCTGCATAGCTTCTCATGCATCCTTAGAGACTCTAACTTTGCATTATTGCATCATTATGTGCTTTATCTGAGTTGTTTGCACCTATCTGCTAACATCTTCTTCTGCAGGCCTGTGGAAATCAGGATTGGTTGTAGTTATTGTCCTGCATACTAACCTTGTTTTGCAGAAACCGGCGTATATAGATTTCGTACCAACTGATTTAATTAACCCTTTTAGAATTTCTAGTCCTCTTTTTGTAAATGACGTTTCCCTATAACATACAAAAATCAAGCCTAGTAGGTAACATGACATAACATGTCTAGTCGACGTAGCTTCTTCCTATTTTGCCACTATGAGTAAAAATTTGAACATGTACATAAGAATCTGAGTAGGGCAGAGCAGTCTGAAAAGCCATTCAAAACCATTTCGAAAAGTGTTAAAGTCCTATTTTAAAGCACAATTAATTATTCATGATAATTAATTCTATTTTGAGCCCAATCCTTTAAAAAGTCCAATTAATTGTTTAACAATAATTAATTGATTTATATTAATAAATAAATATTTTCAAAAGATATTTTTTTATAGTTAAAATCAAATTTTATCCCGTAAAATCAGATATCCATAATTAAAGGATAAAAGAAATCTTTGAAACGCGTTTTTTAATAAAATTGGCAAAGGCACGTCAGGAGGCAGGCCTTGCGCCTAGCACACGACTGTGCGCCAGGCGCAACTCTGTCCACCTGTGCCAGGTGCACTAATCTGCACCTGATACGTGGATTTCTGACTCATACAGAGTCCTGCGTCAAGCGCAGTTCTCTGCATGAGACGTGGAGTTTCTTTCTTATCTTTTTCAAAACGCGTGCCACGTGTACGCCTTTTACTGGGCATGCCGCATTATGCGCTTGACACGTCATCCTGCGTCAGACGCAGCTGGCGCATAAGGCTCAACGCCGTTAATCTCGCAAACCCAAGCTACGTTATAATCCTGAGGGTCTTTAAATAAATTCTTAATTTTTATATTGAAGTTACTAACCATTTATTTCATGATGTAGATCTTTAATCCTACTGTATATTCTAATCTTTCCTTCTTTTTTATTTATTTTTTATATATTATTATATGCTTGCCTGATTATTCTATGCATATTATATGATTGTCCTGCTTTATTGTTTTTATCACCCACATGTTATTTTTTGCTAATCAAGACCTAAAGAATTGTTCTAATATTAATCAGATTAATTTGGACAACTTGCTAGGTTCCCTGTAATATTGATTGCATAATAATATGTCACTAAAAAATAGTCTTTTTATGTGTTTCCTGAACCAACCTAGAATAATTATTTGGGAAATTTTACATGGTGGCCTCCAACTTTCAATTTTTCTATGTGGTGGCAGGACAAAAAAAACATTATACAAAGGACTCTCAATTCTGACAAATTCCACCTAGTGACCTTATTTCATTAATGGCTGGAATTTGTCAACCACAACATGACTTCTCAATCATACTTGTCAACAATCTGCTGTTTTTGGTCCTAGTTTGAATTCTTCTTCTCCATACAACATGGCAAATAACTTTGCTCTTTCTCGCTAACTTCGATTTTCTATTTTTCTTTTGAGTAATTTTACTTTTCAAAGTTTGATTTGGTGTAGTGATTTGTCGGGAAAAAGAATCATGTAAAGCAGTTGATACTTAATATTGTCATCTGGATTTTCGGCCATTGGTTTTTTCTCCAGTGATTGAACTTAAATTTTTTAGTAATAAGAACAAAAAGATCGTCAGTTAAGGGTTTTGTAGTTTGGTGCTTGATTTTTGGAGGGAAGGGGCCGGGATTGTGCTTCTGAAGGGTAATAGCAATTAGTAATCATCTAATTACACCTGGAGGAGGGGAGCAGCTGGAATTTTCCGAAAATCAGGTCACTAGGTAATTTATTTCATACGAGAAAGAGGATGAGAGACGAGAGAGAAAAAGTTTGGTTTATTTGGTTAGCCATCAATTAATGAAATAAGGTTTGGTTTTGTGCGAATTGATACAATTGTTTCATGACTCTTGGTATTTCCCCATTTCAACAATTGGGGGCAAATTGTTATGGCTGATTCTTTGCAGATCAACATTGACATTGTGCAATATGTGACGCTGACGTTGACGAAAGGATCGTGACGCATGGACTAGGTCAAAGGCTAACTGATTCCTTAAGAATAAGGAAGGTTGAATCTAGGAGTACTTCAGTCAGTTGAATGAGTCTGTGGACGTTTAGATGATGCACCGAGATATCAGAGGGAAGTGACGAGATTCTAGCTAACTACTCCCTAGATTTGAGGATGCACGTTGAGTTGAGAAGAGCAGTATAAAAACTGGAATGATAAAAGCGAACTTCACTTCAACTGAGACGATCAAGCTTAAGAACTTATAGTTTACTCTTGCTCACAAAATACTTGATATATCACATTGCTATTCTCTTTCTTGTTACAGTGATTCTTAGAATAAAATTCATTAGGTTGTATTGATCGTTGATCGCTCCGATTGACGATTGCAAGTAGTGGATTGGTAGACTCACATCTACCCACGGTTGTTGTCGTCCCATATCGAATCTTGTCGTTCTAGCAAAATCAGCATAAACAATCACCACCACCTATATTGCATACTTGTTCAAGAAGCTCACTAGGAAGATTTGGAGGTTTCATATTCGCCAAACTAATCTCTTCTTTACTTGGTTTTCGCCTTCTTTGTTTCCTTGGTTGCCTTTCGACGGACATATTATTGACTTACATCTTAAATATAAACTGAAACTGTACAGACCACTGGACCAGTACTTAAATTCACATCTGTAAGCCAAGAACAAACTTGAAGAGTGATGGCAGCAGTCAAAAGTTTGAAGAACTGAAAAGTTTAGCAATAGAAAGTATGGAGCAATGTAACGATATAGAAATATACATGTGAAGGAACAACACATCTGTACAACGAGCACCTGAAATCTTCTAAAACCTGTCCCAGTAAAGACCAAAATCTATGGAAATTAAACCTAGCAAAACTTGGAATTCCGGTAGCTACAATTCGCATACTACCTTCAAAAAAAAAAAAAAAAAAAGAACTGAAAGTGCTACCTCCAAAAGCAATGAAGCACTCAAAATTGTCGCTTGAAGGTTGCATAAGAATGATGGGCAGCAAAGTGGTAAGCTACGAGTTCTCTAGAAGTATACAAATATCAACCTGCAATCATAATAAGCCATGCTAGTAACAGTATGAAGCAGATCCGTACAAAGTAGTAGCAGTCTATATTCAAATAAGAATGCCAATGTATTGGTGATTTTCCCCATCTAGATTGGTGATACTTTATAATATTATACTTTATTAGAGCTCCTTCCTTTTTAGGATTCCTTCCTAGTTTGTTAGATGGAATAATATCCTGTTGATATTATTCATCTCTTATATTTTTGGTGTATTATCTTTTTGGGTTTGTATATTTTCCATCTTGGAGTTTTAGGGCTAAGTTTTTAGGTTGTATATATTCTGTGATTATAATCAAATGAAGGTGAGCCGTTTTCTCCTATTCTCTCTAAAACTTAACATGGTATCACAGCCTTCAAAATATTGATTTTTTTTTTCGATCCTCACTCGTGGTCTAGTGTTCCATTCTTCTTCCGCTGTTTCTTGTGTTGTTCGTGCACTATGGGTGAGCCTAAGGACCCCAAGCCTCCGCTGTATGAATCGTTTTCGGAGTATTATTTACATCCCAGTGAAGGTACCGGCGATGTTATTAGTCCTATCATGCTGAATGGGGACAATTACGAATCTTGGTCTCGCTCTATTCGCAACAATCTTCGTGCCAAGAACAAATTGGGTTTCATTGACGGTACTATTGCCGTTCCCGAGGCCAAATCTCTGGATTTTCCACAATGGGGTATTGTAAACTCTATGCTTGTTGCTTGGATTTTTAATACTTTAGATGTTTATGTACGCTCTACTATGCGCTTCTCTGATAATGTTAAATCTTTAGGGGATGATTTACGAGACCGGTATTCTATTGGTAATGGTCCACGTATTCTTGAATTAAAAAATAAATACGTGATTGTCGTCAAATAGGACGTCCTGTGGCTGTTTTTTTTGGTGAATTGCGTCAATAACATAATGAACTCATGAGTTATTGTAAGCTTCCTGTTTGTACTTGTTCGGCTGCCTCGGAGTATCTCCGTTTACAGGAAACCGAGTATCTTCACCAATTATGTCTTGGTCTAGATGCCAAAAAAATTGGCACTCTTGTTTCGGGGTTGTTGATGCAGGACCTGTTGCCTTCCTTGAATTTGGCATACGCCAAAATTATTTCTGATGAGCGGAAACAATTGGTTTCCGAAGGCTCGGATTCTTCTCGTCCTGATGCCGTCGGTTTTCCTGCTGTGTCTAAGCCGACCCCTGCTGCCAGTGATGAGCGTGTGTACAGTCATTGTGGTCGCAACGGTCATGTCAAAGACCGCTGCTTTCAGCTTCACGGTTTTCCGGATCGTCGTGGGGGTCGCGGCAAAGGGCAGCGTGGTGGTCGTGGCCCTGTGCGTGGTGCGTTCGCTGCCAACACAAGCACTGCTGGCCGTGGGTCTATAGGCTCGTCTGATATTGGTGACATTGATCGTCGCAACACTCCGACCCTTTCGGATGAGCAGTGGCAGCAACTTCTTGCTACTCTTAAAGGGTCTTCTTCATCCAATGAACTAGCAAAAGGGGAGAACTAGCAACTCTATCATCTCGTGCAATATTATGAAATATATTTTCATACTTCCATGTTCCATGTACAACATCAAATTAGCCATAACCACCAGAAAAAATCAATCACACGTGCATGCACATGAAGAGTAGCAAATGGACAGAGTGTCATACATGTAGCTTTCCTGGTCTTTGTGTCTGTGCAAGCCTATTATATGGCTTCAATATAAGTTCAATGGTCATCCTGATTTACAGTTTAACACAGAGATACCTTTGAGCGTATATGCCTAATAGTTAAAACAGCTGAAATTTAAGTTCAAAAGACCTTTCTGAATTACATACAAAGTGTCCAAAGCTCCGAGAAACAAACTTACTCATTGTTGATCATCTAGGAATTAAGTTTCTCCAATTTCCTTCACCACAGATACAGACTGTGGTCTTACCAAATAAATTCAGTAACCATCTATTAACAAGCACAAGAAGGAAATACAGGAACATGGGATAGGAATTTGTGTTACTCTTATGATCACGAAGTATTCTAGAATTTTGAAAGCAGAAACCAGAGAGAAACTCAATTTGAATTCAGAGATCACACATAAAAAGGAATGGCAATTCTCATTTCACGAATAATTTAGCTAAATTCAAAACAATGTAGCTACCTTAAAAGTAAGACCAACTCTTTTAAACTTCTTGTATTTGCTCTTTTCTTTACATCAACAAGCTCAGGAACATCATGCATGTGCTTCTTCGAGTGAACACAAAGAAGATTCCTGAGCCAAAACAAAATAGAAAATTAATGATAACCCATCATCAAGAACCAGGCAAACTTCCGTAAGGTTAGAGATAGGGCACAACAAAATCACCTCCCCAATCCCCATGCTTACGGGATCAGTTACAACTCGATCACCAGCTATGTAAATCTGCAGCATATAGGGACACCAATTACGCATTTTGGTCACTTAATCTTAGATTATGTTAAAGTAAACAGACAGTTCTACTGAACTCTGTCAACCTAGCTGTATCTCATTAAAGCCACCAGATTCTTCTTCAAAGCTTTAGCAGTCTAGCTCATGATAGAATATGTATTTCTGCTCAGCAAGCCAGCTACTTTTGCTTACATCAATAATGTTTAGACTAACAAGGTATATGGGCATCTGTAGCTTCAACCATTTGCACTAAAAGGACGAGAAGTAGGTAACCATAACAGACTAATAACTTAGTAAGTGAAAGACAGAAGACAAGAGATAACAATAAAACTTCAAATCTTATTCCAAGTGCTAATTTGAGAAATAACAATTCAGTTGCTGGACTGTAGCTATTTCGATATTTTTGGAATTGATTTGTTAGGAGACAATAATTGATTCCTTTATTATGTATTCCTATCTTTTAGGAAACTTTCTCATCTTTTGTGATTGCCTCCCTTATGAGGTCTTCTTGTTTTGTATATTACGCTGAGCATAATCAAAGCAAAGGCTAAGCCTTATTCTTGCCTCTAAACCTTTTGTCATGGTATCACAGCAGGTTAAGAAAACCACCATTGAAATCTGAAAATTTTTAAGCCATTGCTGGTGACGAAAATTTCCCACCACCACCTAAAATCGATGCTACTTCCCCTTTCTTCTTCGGACCTCAAGATCATCCAGGCGATTTCATTACCCCTACGCGACTTAGTCATGATAATTACGCGGATTGGGCTTTAGATATTCAGTTAGCCTTGATTGCTCGCCGCAAATTTGGATTCGTAGATGGCACTATCTCCGCGCCTGTTCCTCCATGCACCGAGACTGATTGGTAGACTATCAACGCTATGCTCGTTTCGTGGATTACCAACACCATCACTCCTGAGGTAAAGAGTACATTTAAACGTTTATGGGATCATCTTCACCAACGTTTTTCTTTAGTTAATGGACCTCGCATACAACAAATAAAATCTTCTATTGCTCGTTGCGAACAATCTAAAAACATGTCTATCTCCACTTACTATGGGAAATTGAACGCATTATGGGAGGAGCTTTCTCTCCTTGAGCCTCTTATTAATTGTTCATGTTGTAAAAAATGCACTGCCTCTGACCTTCATAATGAAAGACGTGAAACATCCAAGTTGCATGAATTTTTAATGGGTTTTTACCCAGATTATTTTGCTCAGTTTCGCTCCAACATATTGTCCTCGGATCCATTATTGCCAACTCTTGATCAAGCCTATCATCTTGCCATTCAAGATGAGCGGGTTCGCTTGTCTCAAATTTCTCCTGTTGACAAGCATACCGAGGCTCTTGGCTTTTCGGTTCGGGCTCCAGCCAGCACCATGCGTGGCTCTTCTTCTCGGTTGGTGTGTGGGCAGTGTAACAAGCCCGGTCATGACACCTCATCCTGTTGGGGTCATTTAACTTGCACTCACTGCAAGAAAAAGGGCCATGGAGTTACCCATTGCTATGAAATTCATAGCTATCCCGACAAGAATAAAGGAGCCGGTCGGGGACGAGTTTCGGCTCGTGCAAATGCTGCCACCAGTAGCTCTACCGTGGCTGCCACAAACAGCCTTGCGGCACCATCATCTCTTCCGGGCAGCAGCTCCTCACCTTCCCTTTTTACTCCTGAGCAATGGAAGGCCCTCACCGGCCTTTTTGGTAATACTACCGTTCCTCCAGATAGATTGAATGGTAAGTTTGATAAACATTTTGTGGATAATTGATACAGGTGCCACCCATCATGTTACCGGTGATAAATCATGGTTGTTTAATACTAAAAACTTTGATTGCCCCACTACTATTACTAATTAGAGCTTATACTAAAAAATACTCCCTCGTGAAAAAGGGTTTTTCTCTCTACTTCCTTGATAGAGCGCCCCCACCATCTTCTGGTGCTTTCTCCGTCGCGGCGGCCACTCTTCAACGCCATGACTGAGGAACTCTCTCAGATCTGCTCTAAACTTACTCTAGATGAAGAAGAAAATACGGTTCTCGACATAGAGGAATTACTCCCAAACGTGGATGGAAACCTTTCTCTGGTTCTTATTGGGCGGGTACTTACCAAACGCTCCTATAATGTGGATGCCTTCAAGAAAACAATAACAACTGTCTGGGCGCCATCTCATGGATTAGTGGTGAAAACTCTAAGCCCTAATTTGTATGCTTTTCAATTCTTCCATTGGAGAGACATGATGAAAGTTATGGAAGGACGCCCATGGTGCTTCGATAACATGTTAATTTTACTAAAGGAGGCTGATGGAGAAGAACAACCAAACAAGGTAATTCTAAATCACTCCCCTTTTTGGATTCGAATAAAAAATCTACCCTTCCATTATAGATCTGATAGTATTATTCGAACCCTTATTGGAAACATGGGAGAAATTATTGAAATTGAAGAAGATATTCTTGGAATTGGGCGGTACAGGAGAGTGAAAGTGATGTTGGATGTCTCTAAGCCCTTGTGCCGTTATAGAAAAATTAAAGATAAGAGAGGGAAGGAATTTCAGGTTGACTTTGCTTACGAACGTCTCCCGTTCTTCTGTTTTGCTTGTGGTGTTATGGGGCATGCTGAAAAAGACTGCCATGTTGTCCCTGAAGAAGAGAAGCATGAGAGCATGGGATGGAGTCTCTCTCTAAAAGCCACCCCAAGAAAGGGTAGATCAAAAGAACTGGAGGATGAGAAGAAATACAGAGCCTGTAAGAAAATTTTATTTGAAGCTAATGAACCTCTGTTGGTGAAGAGTATTAATACTGGTACTCTTGTGATTGGCACGAATTCTTGTGAGCAGGAATCCCACCCAATAACACCCATTTCTACCTCCACTACAAACAACACAACAATAATTAATCCCCCCCCTTTGACTTATTCCAATGATGCTTTTGTTCCTTTGTCACTCACATTCACTACACCACAAATTCCTGTCGCCTCCCCTCACCAACCACTTGTCAAGCCTTTAACTCCCTTTACACCTACTGACTCCTCAATTCCACACCAAGAATCTCCCAACATTCTTGTCCCACCCCACGTGGAAGCCCATATCCCTACCAGCCCACTACCCCATAACCCACTCCCCCCCCCCACCCGTTTTTAACTCCTGTCCACCTCCCACCCAACCCAACATTAAGCCCACCCAAAATTCTTACTGAGACTTTTGTTTTTATAAGTCAAAATAAGGGTGTAGAAGGAAAGTCTCGTGGATGGAAGAGGCAAGCTAGAGTTGGCAAAGGTGAAAATACTGATGTAAAAAGTATGGAGACGGACTCTGAGGTTGTAAACAACAAACGTTCCTATGATATGACTGAAATGGAAGTGGAGGAGGTGGGGGGTTCGAAGAAGCAAGCTACGCAGAAACCCGTGACATCCTATGCTCCCGACTTTTCAGCGGAGGTTGGCTCGGACCAACCCCGCCAAGCATTATGAATGCTTTGTGCTGGAACTGCCAAGGGATGGGTAACCCTTGGTCAGTTCGTCAACTCCGACGGTGGAGTCTGTTTTATACCCCCGATATCATCTTTTTATCGGAAACCATGATTAATAAAAATGATGCTGAAGCTCTGAAAGTTCAATTAGGATACAAAAATGCTTTTGGTGTTGCTAGTGTGGGTATAGCTGGTGGTTTGTGTATTCATTGGAAGGAAACTCCTGTTTTTTCTCTAACCTCTTTTTCTGCTCATCATATTTGTGGAGATATCGGTGTAGGTGATAATAAGTGGCAGTTCGTGGGAGTGTATGGGTGGGCTAAGGAGGAAGAAAAGCACAAAACATGGCAGCTCATTCGCCATTTATGTGATGATTCTTCTTTGCCCATTTTACTTGGAGGTGACTTCAATGCAATCCTATGTTATGATGAGAAAGAAGGTGGGGCAGATAGAGTAAGGAAGGAAATGATTTCTTTTCGTGCTATGGTGGATGACTACTGCCTTCGTGATCTTGGTTTGTCTGGTGCTTGGTATACTTGGGAGCGTGGGAAAACTGTTGATACTCGCATCCGCGAACGTTTAGATCGATTCCTTTGCTCTCCTTCATGGTTTAACATCTATCCCGAGGCTTTGGTTGTTAATCTACTAAGGTATAAATCTGACCACTCTGCACTTGTTATTCGCACTGAATTTCGCAGCAAGCCTAAGAGAAGAAAATGTGGCTTTCGTTTTGAAACATGCTGGTTACTAGACGACAGTTGTGAGGAGGTTGTCCGATCAGCTTGGGCTGACTCTCAAGGGGATGGTTTTATGCACAGAATTTCGCAGATGGGGCATAATCTTGCTGTCTGGAGCTCTACAAAATTCAATAAGCTGGGTGAAAAAATAAAGAAGGTGGAACAAGAGCTCTCTATAGCGCAGCAGCAGCCTGTTTCGGAGGCGAGTGTGGGTGAATGCGCGGAGTTGGAGAAATGCCTTGACAACTTACATGAGATGCATGAGGCTTACTGGTATTTGCGTTTACGTGTTTCGGAGGTCCGTGATGGTGATAAAAACACCAAGTATTTTCACCACAAAGCCTCCCAGAGAAGAAAACGCAACTACGTTGATGGCTTATTTGATGGCGATGGTCTTTGGAGGGATGAGGAGTCGAATATCGAAGGTATTTTTACTGACTATTTTGACAATATTTTCACCTCCAGCACCCCTTCTGAGACTCATCTTCAAGAAGTCCTTCAGTTCATTAAGCCTATTGTGAACGACGATTGTAATCGACATCTTATGCGCCCCTTTGTGAAAGATGACATATTTGCAGCTCTCCAACAGATGCACCCCTGGAAGGCCCCGGGGCCGGATGGCATGCATGCTATTTTTTACCAACGATTCTGGCATATTGTAGGTGATGATGTTAGCAATTTTGTCTGTAATATTTTACATGGTCTTACTTCTCCTAGCTCTCTTAATAAGACCAATGTTGCTTTGATTCCTAAAGTCAAGGAGCCCACTCGTGCCTCTGAATTCAGACCTATTGCTCTCTATAATGTTATATATAAAATTATCTTGAAAGCTATTGTAATGAGATTGAAAGTTTTTCTCCCATACATAGTTTCAGAGAACCAGAGTGCTTTTGTGCCAGGTCGCCTGATTACTGATAATGCACTAATAGCAATGGCGATTTTTCATTCTATGAAACATCGGAATCGGAGTCGCCGTGGTATCATTTCCATGAAGCTTGACATGAGTAAGGCTTATGACAGAGTGGAGTAGGGATTTCTGAGGAAGCTATTACTCACTATGGGTTTTGATGGCCGATGGGTCAACTTAATAATGGAGTGTGTCTCTTCAGTTTCCTATTCCTTCATTATTAATGGAGGGGTATGTGGTTCTGTTACTCCGGGCAGGGGCCTCCGTCAAGGTGACCCTCTTTCTCCGAATTTATTTATTCTGGTGGCTGATGCTTTTTCTAAAATGATTCAGAGGAAAGCGCAGGAGAAAATAATTCATGGAGCAAAGGCTAGTCGTAGTGGCCCGGAGGTTTCTCACCTTCTGTTTGCAGATGACAGCTTACTGTTTACCAGGGCAACCCGACAGGAATGCGAAGTGATAGTTGATATTCTCAACAAATATGAATTAGCATCCGGTCAGAAAATTAATTATGAAAAGTCGGAAGTGTCGTTCAGTAGAGGAGTAAGCAGTCAACAAAAAGAAGTTTTGATGGGAATTCTGAAAATGAGACATGTTGACAAACATGAGAAGTACCTTGGTATCCCTTCTATTGCGGGCAGATCGAAGAAAGCTCTCTTTGATTCTCTCATTGATAGAATTTGGAAGAAACTCCAAGGATGGATGGAGAAGCTACTATCCAGAGCAGGGAAGGAAATCTTATTAAAGTCTGTCATCCAAGCTATCCCTACTTACCTTATGGGAGTCTACAAACTTCCTCAAGTTGTTATTCAGAAAATTCATTCTCTTATGAGTCGGTTTTGGTGGGGTAGTTCGGAGGAGAAAAGAAAGACTCACTTGGTTAGCTGGGAATCATTGTGCTCTTTGAAATGTCTCGGAGGCATGGGGTTCAAAGACCTCCCCGTCTTCAATGATGCGCTACTAGGGCGTCAAGCTTGGCGTCTAGTTCGTAATCCCACTTCTCTTCTTGGTCGGGTTATGAAGGCAAAGTACTATCCAAAATGTGATTTTCTTGAGGCATACTTGAGTCCTTCTTGTAGCTACTCATGGAAGAGTATTTGGAGTTCTAAATCACTTTTAAAAGAAGGCTTGGTGTGGCGAGTTGGCAATGGTGAACGCATCAACATTTGGCAATCTCCTTGGTTGTTAGATGAGGAGGGGCGCTTTGTCACAAGAGAGCCGCATGATTTAGTCACCCGGGTAGTTGATCTCATTGATAAAGAGAGTGGTGAATGGAAGGTAAATTACATTGAGCAACACTTCAATGAGCGAGATGCTAGGCGAATCCTAGCGATTCCCTTAAGCGACAATGGAGATGAAGATGAAATGACTTGGGCCTTCTCCAAGAATGGGATGTATTCGGTCAAAACGGCATACATGCTAGCCAAGGGGTGCAACCTTGATAATTTTCATCAAGCCTGGGTTGACATTTGGAGCCTCGAGGCAAGTCCGAAGGTGCGGCATTTCTTGTGGCGTTCTTGTACTCAATCGCCCCCAACTCGTGCTCTCCTTCATCACCGCCACTTCATTGAGGATGCTACTTGTCATAGAGGCTGTGGTGCCCTTGAAACTACCCACCACGCCATCTTTGAGTGTCCCTTCATCAGCCGTCTTTGGGGTGACAGTGGGTGTGATGAGATGTGCAACATTGATCCAACCGTGAGTATGTGTGATGTTGTGCTGGGTTGGGGAAAACTGGATAAAAAGAAGCAAAGTCGAGGAGCTTTTTTGGCCTGGGGAATTTGGGGTGACCGTAATAATCTCGTTTTCAACAACAAAGCCTCCCCCCACGAGCTACTGCTGCGCCGTGTTGATAGATGGGCTGAAGAACATGGGCAGTATGCAACCCATATTTATTCGAATGCTCAACACAAACCTGCCTCAAGTTCGAAGAGTTGGTGTCTTCCTCCTGCAGGTATTACTAAACTCAATGTCGACGCTTCGCTTGCTACATAAGGGTGGGTTGGTCTGGGCGTTATTGCTCGAGATTTCCAAGGGAATGTGCTGTTTTCGGCAACCAGGCGGATGAGGGCTCACTGGTCTCTTGAGATTGCAGAGGCGAAAGCCATTGCAATGGCTTTGAAGTTGGCTAAACGCTTTGGATGCAATGCTCTGATTCTCGAATCTGACTGTCAGACGGTGATTCAGAGGCTTACTAAGAGTGCTATTTTTCTCTCCGATTTGGATATAGTTCTCCATGATATTTTATCTTCTTGTGTTTCTTTCCGAAATGTTAGTTGGTCTCATGTGAAAAGAGATGGCAACTTTGTCGCCCATCATTTAGCTAAGTTAGTTCCGTTTGGTGTGGAACAAGTTTGGGAAAACCACTACCCTTCTGAGGTAGCTCCCTATGTACTCTTGGACAATTTGTCCCTTCCTTAATGTGATCTGGTTTGCTTTCAAAAAAAAAAAAAAACATTGATTGCCCAGTTGGGCTTCCTAATGGTGACTCCGTTATTTCTACCATGGCCGGCTCGGTTTGTTTAACCTCTAAAATCACTCTTAAGAATGTTCTTTTTGTTCCAAATTTGAGTTACAATTTACTTTCGGTGTCTCAACTTAGCGATGATTTACATTGTGATGTCCAAATTAATTCTTCCATGTGTGTCATTCAGGACCCCATGAAGGCGCTGATTGGAACGGGGATTAGGTAGGATGGACTGTACTACTTTGCGGGCAATGATTCAATCCAACATGTCTGTATTCCTTCAGCTTCTTCTGTTATGGAGTTATGGCATCAAAGAATGGGTCATCCGTCTGAGAAAGTCGTAAAATTACTACCCCCTCTTTGTAATCATAAGGGTAGTTTACATCCTAGTTGTGAGATTTGTTTTCGTTCTAAACATTCTAGACATAAATTTCCTTCTAGTGACACTAGAGCTTCTAGAATTTTTGAGAAAATTCATTGTGATTTGTGGGGGCCATATAGGCATGTTTCCTCTAGTGGTGCTCGTTATTTTTTTAACAATTGTGGATGATTTCTCTAGAGCTGTGTGGACATATCTTCTAGTTGATAAATTGGAAGTTTTTGCTATGTTCATGTCTTTTGTGGCTATGGTTAATCGTCAATTTCCTCAAACCATTAAAGTCGTTCAAAGTGATATTGGCACTGAATTCAATTGCTTACTTGATTACTTTGCTTCTACTGGCATCTTATTTCAAACTTCATGTGTGGGTACCCCGGAACAAAATGGGAGGGTAGAACGCAAGCATCAACACATTCTTAATGTTGCCCGTGCCTTACGCATTCAAACTCATTTGCCCATTTATTTTTGGGGAGAGTGTGTTCTTGCTGCAGCTCATTTGATTAATAGAACTCCTTCTTTGTTGCTTCATGGAAAATCTCCTTTTGAATGTTTATTTGGTCACATTCCTTCCTATGATGATATTCGTGTTTTTGGGTGCCCTGCTTTCGCTCACAATCAAAAAACAAAAGGTGATAAGTTTGCTAGTCGTAGTCGAAAGTGTGTGTTTCTTGGTTATCCTTTTGGAAAAAAGGGGTGGAAGTTATATGATCTCGACACTCAAGAAATTTTTGTTTCTAGAGATGTCAAATTTTTTGAAGCCACATTTCCATTTCTTTCTCCAGAGGATGCTAATATTGTCCCTGAAGATATGTTTCCTGAGCCTTCTTTTATTCATTATGATTTTCATGAATTTGAGACTATTCCCCCTACTACTAATCCTGGGCTCTCTACTTCCCACTTTGTCCCCACTCAAGCTTCCTCTCAAACATCTTCCACTGCTCCACAAAATACCTCTTTACCTCATGATATTTCCACGACTTCAGCGCCTCTCTCCTCCAAAAATGGCCCATCATCATCTGGCCTAGATCCTCACATTTCGTCCAGCTTATCTCCCGAAAATTCACCCAGCCCATCTTCTTCCAATTTGCCTAAACCGGCCTCACAAAATTTGCCCAGCCCAGCTCCTCCAAATATGACTCACTCGGCTCCTTCAATCCAGTCTGGCCCAGCATCTTCACCTTCTTTCGGCCCAGCTGTCCCCTCTTCTCCCTCAAATCCAGCGTGTTCTACACCCCAGCCCAGTTCTGCCTTGGGCCCAGCTGAAACTTTGGCCCCCCCTCCTTCCATAGACCCGCCCTCTTCTTCTACCTTGGGCTACGTGATCGGGCCTTGGGTCGTGGGCTACGTGACAAAATTCCCTCTTCTCGGTTACGTGACTATGTAACCCATACTATCATTGCTCCAAGTGTTCGTCCATCCTCTCCTTCTTCGGTTCTTCTCATCCTTCAGGTACTCCTTATCCTTTGGCTCATTATATAAATTGTGACAATTACTCTATCAATTATCGAAAGTTTCTTGCAGCTTATAATTTTGAACAGGAACCTCGTTCTTTCAAAGAGGCTATGAAACATGCAGGTTGGCGGGCCTCCATGCAAAAAGAAATACAGGCTCTTGAGGACAATGGCACTTGGACTCTTGAACCTCTTCCTCCGGGCAAACATGCTTTAGGTAGCCAATGGGTGTACCGTATCAAATATCATTCTGATGGGCGGATTGAACGTCTCAAGTCCCGATTGGTTGTTTTTGGTAATCATCAGCAGGCTGGGATTGATTACAATGAGACTTTTGCTCCTGTTGCCAAGATGACCACAGTTCGTGCTTTTCTTGCTATTGCCGCCTCCAAAAATTGGGAACTTCATCAGATGGATGTCCACAATGCTTTCTTACATGGTGATCTTGATGAGGAAGTTTATATGAAACTTCCTCCTGGCTTTGCTCGCACTGATCCTAATCTTGTTTGCCACTTGCGTAAATCTTTGTATGGATTAAAGTAGGCTCCTCGGTGTTGGTTTGCCAAACTCGTCTCTGCTCTGAAAGGGTATGGCTTCCTACAATCTTACTCCGATTATTCTTTGTTTACTTTCACCAGAGGCACTATTCAGATCACTGTGTTGGTTTATGTTGATGATCTTATCATCTCTGGGAATGATTCCGCTGCTCTATCTTTGTTCAAAGCTTATCTCAGTGACTGTTTTAAGATGAAGGATTTGGGTTCTCTCAAATATTTTTTGGGCATTGAAGTTGCTCGTAGCTCTTCTAGATTGTTTCTTTGTCAAAGAAAATATACTCTTGACATTCTTTCTGAGGTTGGCTTGTTGGGTGCCAAGCCATGTGGCTTTCCTATGGAGCAGAATCATCGCCTTGGTCATGCTGAGGGTCCTTTATTTGACGATCCTAAGAGATATCGTCGTCTTGTTGGTCGCCTCATCTATCTTGTTGTTACTCGTCCGGATCTTGCCTACTCCGTACACATTCTTTCCCAGTTTCTTCACGCCCCTCATGTGGCTCACTGGGATGATGTTGTTCGTGTTGTTCGGTACTTGAAAGGTACTCCTGGTCAAGGTATCCTTCTTCGGGCCGAAAGTGATCTTACTCTTCAGGGTTGGTGTGACTCTGATTGGGCTGTGTGCCCTATAACACGCCGGTCCTTATCTGGTTGGCTTGTTTTCTTAGGTCATTCCCCGATTTCTTGGAAGACTAAGAAGCAACACACTGTTTCCTTGTCATCACCTGAAGCTGAGTCTCGCTCGATGACGACTATTACTTGTGAGCTTAAATGGCTCAAAGGGTTATTGTTGAGTCTTGGTGTGCATCATCCTAAAGCTATTGCTCTCTTTTGCAATAGTCAGTCTGCTCTTCATATTGCTAATAATACCGTGTTTCATGAACGCACAAAACACATCGAGGTGGATTGTCATTTTGTGCGTGATGCGATCAAGGATGGTTTGATCACTCCTTCTTATGTACCTACTTCTGCTCAGTTAGCTGATATCTTTACCAAAGCGCTTGGCAAGTCCCAGTTTGATCTTTTAATGTCCAAGTTGGGCATTTGTTCTCCCCATGCTCCAACTTGAGCGGGGGTGTTACGATATTTTAGGAATTGATTTGTTAGGAGATAATAATTGATTCCTTTATTATGTATTCCTATCTTTTAGGAAACTTTCTCATCTTTTGTGATTGCCTCCCTTATGAGGTCTTCTTGTTTTGTATATTACGCTGAGCATAATCAAAGCAAAGGCTAAGCCTTATTCTTGCCTCTAAACCTTTTGTCAGTAGCACATTATATTTACAATGAAGTATTAGCAGTTTATACAGATTGCTAGCTAAACTTATAATGGATGAATGGGCACCTTCCCCTTTCTTTCTCTCTTTTTTTTTTCTTTTTTTTGTAAATTGACTATCTATAGTGTATGAAAATAATCCCAACCTCGGAAGCCTCGATCAACTCATGGTGAAACAGGTTTTTCCTAGCTCCGATCCAGGTCTCCAATTGAATCAGAAGTAAATTTTACATGTACAATTACATTATATATACACACTACTGAATACTGACCCCAAAAAAATATATACATAAACTGATACACATAACACATATATATACTGAGAGGGGGCCAGCCTCCAGTTTCAGGCTTCGTAACCAAAAGAAAAATAAAATCACAAGACAGAATGAGGTCTAAGAAATACTCCATCAAAACAATAGTTTAAAGTTATGCATATCTATAGCCTGTGTTTCTGGTATGAAAAATAGAATCCCTAGCTGTAATTGAAAAAAGGGAAATGATGAGATAAACTTGTAGAAACAAATTAAATATTTAAACAAAGTGTTATGTTGAACAAAAAAAAACTTTGCAACAGATTAAAACTTGTAATAGTACTCGCCTTTAAGAGGCTAAACTTGATTATTAAATCCTAGCCACGCTAACTACAAAAATATACTTCCTCCATTTTCACTTATTTCAGAACTTCTTAAGAGAAGTGTTTCACTTATTTCAGAGTATGAAAAAACTTATTGTGTTCCCCCTCAAAAAAAAAAAAAAAAAAAAAAAAAAAAAAAAGAAGAAAAACTACTGTGCTTCATTAAGTTGCTCCTTGGTAATTTTGACTAATATAAAACCAAGCTTTCTCTCTTCACCATGTCTAAAAGCCCACACTTGAAGATAATTTGCTTCTTTGAGGCCAATTATCTGGGTCACCTCATTCCAACCAGTTTGCAGCACACAATTCCATTTATCCTTCGATGATTTAGGTAGAGGCCACCTTGACAAAGTCATCTTCTTGATTTCTTTTGTTTGTAGTAAAACAGTCACTTGTTCCATTTTTCCAGTTAATCTAAAAACTTCATTTTCTTCCTCCTCGGTGAGAATCCCTTTACCGTTTATTTCTCCCTTAGGAATCTGAAATCGTGCTTGATCTGTGGCGACATCCGAATAAAACACATATTTTTGAACCACGAGTTTTGGCTGATCATCACCACCACCTATATTACGTACTTCTTCAAGAAGCTCACTAGGAAGATTTGGAGGTTTCATATTCGCCAAACTAATCTCTTCTTTACTCGGTTTTCGCCTTCTTTCTTTCCTTGGTTGCCTTTGGACGGACATATTATTGTTTCCGCCATGTTCTTGGTGGATTTCGGAAGAACGCTTTCTCTTATGCGCCCTTACAGTAGCTGCAGTATGTGTACTAGCACTATCATTTGCTGCCCTTACAGTACCTGAAGTCTGTGTACTAGTACTAGCATTAGCATTATCATGTGCTGCCGGATATGTGGCTGTGGTACAGCTTTCGGCTGAGCTTGATGGGACAATATCGACCCCAAATAATCTTAAAGGTTTTGATTGTTTTCCTTCCATTCTAATACTATTTTGTTGAAATCGCTCTTTGGATCATACAAATAACAAATTATGTGAGGAGAGTTTAGGAGAGTAATGGCCTATTTATAAGAATTCATCAAATCTAATCCTAGTTCAAGTAGCAAATACAATCCGATTTCTGTAAGGACAATAATCCTTACCATAAATGTAGTTGAAGTAGGATTCGAGTTTGTAAGGTTTGAAGATTAGTTTCTAGTTGAAGTAGGGATGGAGTTTGTGCGCCAATTTTTTTTTTAAAATGCGGCCAATTTATGAGAATTAAATAAATCTAATCCTAGTTAAAGTAGCAAATATAATCCGATTTCTGTAAGGACAATAATCCTAAGCGTAAATGTAGTTGAAGTAGGATTGGAGTTTCTAGTTGAGGTAGAGATGGAGTTTGTGCACCAAAAAAAATAAAAAGAAAAAAAATGAAAATTGGAGATGCGGGGTATCGATCACTGCATCTCTCGCAAGCGAGCGCTCTACCATCTGAGCTACATCCTCTGTGATAATAAATTGTTTCCTAAACTGTATTATAGAGTTACGAAATTAACGTCTTTGTGCAGTCTTAGGTTTTGAATAATCATGGATCCCAATTCCCATGTCTGTCAAGAGTCATTGGTATCACTAGTCTCCAATATGTACAACCTAATTCTTTAATGGCGTCCTCGTAAAATAAAGTTATCCAATTTTATAGTGTAAGATTTTCTCTAGATTAAACCAAAGAAGGGGAAAAAAAAAAAAAAAAAAACTACACAGGAATCAACTCACCCTTTCTTGCCTTAGTAGCCAAGTTATGGGCTTGATTCACTTCATTTTTACTTTAACTTATTTATCTCGAAATATTGGAACTTCTTACAATTCGATTAATGACCTGAACTATGCTGGAGTAGATGACAAACGGAGCCGAGCCTCTTATTAGTGCTTGTAGAAGCTCCGCCGAATTTGTAGAGATCTTGATGGAATTGAACCCCATTGAAGTATTGAACCTACTTCAATAATACCTCTTAGAAGAGCACGAACTTCGGCTGCAATGCGGACATTGCAAAGATAGTGCTGCAACCTTCAATAATTTTGCGACCATTTTATAAAGCCCACCCATCCTATTCCTGCGGATTGATTAAAACCCTTATTACTTTTTTAGGCACGCACCATCCATCATTACGTGCCAAACCGTCCCCCGACATAAACCCTCCTTTATGTACAAGGACTCACATTGATACTCTCATGCCTTTATACGATCTGAACTTGTAACAGCTTGCTTATTCCTATCTTCTTCTTCTATATGATTTTGCTTAACATTTAAGATCACAAGAGGATTGGGATCAACCCTTTTGAACATTACATTGTTTCTATGAAGGCAGATTGACCATAAAGTGGCAATGAAATCCCTACCTCTCATAGACTTACTTCCATCTTCTTTTCAGAAAATTTTTAGATAATTTGTCACCCAATTGTTAAAAGGAATATGACTATCATGTTGAACTCTGATTCCCAGAGAGGAACCACTCCAAACTCTTGCTGAAACTTGGCAGTCTATGAAAAGATGATGCTTAGATTCCTCGCTAAGATTACACAGATCGCAGTTGGGAGGAACCTGGATGTTTCTGTTGCTTAAATTGATATTAAGAGTTAAAGCTTGATTCAATAGCATCCACACAAAGATTTTCCACTTTGGGAGGATCCCTAAAGCCCTAAGATTATGACAAAATCTCATATGTCTTCTTCTGAATTTTTTATTTTTCAACTTGTCACTTGTCAGTAATACAAATACTAGAGAAGCACCCATGCATTGCATAGTTTAGGCATTTATTTTTTCAGCTGGTCTTGCATACACCCGACCACACCTATAAATATAGGTGTGGCCACGCGCACATCAGTCTGTCAACTCATTTTCAAAAGATCATATCTCACACGTTAATCATCAGAATCGAGCTTTTGACTAGGCGTTGCAAAGCTATTGAGCCTAAATTTGATCTGCAACTTGAATCTTCCAAAGATATTGAGTGTGATATAAGATATGGTCTTTTGAAGTTGACCATTATGCACAAACCCTCATGAACAAATGATGTTACTCTTATGAACAAATGGAGTTACTTGTATGAATATGTAGTTACTCTTAAAAATACAAGGGTGTTAGTCTTATAAAAATGTGGTTACCTTTATAACAAAAGGGAATACTAATCAGTTCACTCTTATGAACGAATGAGGTTACTCGTATAAAAAAAATGGGATTACTTTTGTGAACAATTGGGGATACTTGTATGATTAATTAGAATAGTCGTATGATTAAATGAGGTTACTCTTAGGAACGAATGAGATTTTTATATGAATAAATAGGGTTATTTGTTTCAATAAATAGGGTTTCTAATCAGTTTACTCTTACGAATGAGAAACTAATCAATTTACTCTTATGAATGAATGGGGTTACTCATACGAATAAACGTGGTTACTTTTGTGAGCAATTGGAGTTACTCGTATGATTAAATGAGGTTATTAGTATGAATAATAGGGTTTGATAAGTGCATATTCTAACATTATTTAGTGTCATATTAGGGTGCATTTTCATGTAGTATTATAGCATTTACGTTGCATTTTTGCATATTTAGGTCACTTTTTATAAGCTACAATGCTTTCACGGGTTGTTTGGCATTTTGATGTAATCTCAGGTACTTTAGACTCCTTTTTTAAGACATGATGATTAAAGCACTTGGATAACCTTCAAAACAATATATCATGTGCTCGAAACGGATTGGAAATGAAGAAGATACAAACGGCTTTGTGTACTTGTGCGAAATATGAAAACTGCATTATTTGGCCCATACCTTTTGACACAAAAATGATAATGAAATGATTTCAACTGCGATGGAAACTAGACTTGAAGATCATTCCAACGATATATTACATGCGCCAAACAAATCTCTGGATCAAAAGTTATAGTTTTAAAATGAACAATTTTTTTTAGCAAGGAAAGTAAAACTAAGCGGACCGCTGGGGCCAGCCTAAATAAGTGGTCCTAATGAATGCGGATATACGATTATGAAAAATCTAGTTGTCTAGCTGTAATATATATATATATATATAATAGTTTTAAAATTAGAATATGAGTTATATCTTGTTTATGTTTATAGTTGTGGTAGGGTTGAACATGAGCGACATGACCGTCTGCAGACTGTATAAAATGAGCTACTCTTGCGTGGACCTGGTGCACACTAATATTATTGTGGACCATAAGCCACCTATATGACATATTGATCCTTTTTTTGTCTTCATATAGTAACCGTTTAAATTTTTAAGTTGCACTAGTCTATTATTATCTAACATAGTGACCGCTTAATATAGTGACATTTTTTTTTTTTTTCATTTTATTACATAGTAACATTTTTTTTCTCACGTAGTCACCCTTTTACAATCTATACCAACTCCTCTTTTATGTATACATTTTTGACACAGTGATCCTTTTTTCATAAATCACATGTAATAGTATTAGGTCCAATACTAATTTAGTGTGGACCAGATCCATATAAGTTTTTTAATACCTTTATGTTTGAATATTTTCAATTGTTGTGAATTTGTGAATATTGTTGGATTATAGTCTTCAATAGGTAGTTGGAGAGTTTGTGTGTGGGTGTTTGTCCCACATGGAAGGAATAGAGTGTTGTTGTTTTTATATTAACTCATGTGATAGTTATATTAAATTAGATGATGATCTAACTACTTGATCCAAGGTGAGCATTGGGCTTGGATGTGCTTGTATTTGGGTTATTAATATACTTGTATATTTCTAATCAAAGAGTAGCACTTAGCACTTAGCACGTGCACGACACGCCGGATAATTAAAAGACTTAACGTTTTGATTAGCATTTAATTTTCTGCCAAATTTTTTAAAAATTAATTATTTTCTTTAATTCGGTTTTATGGGATAATATTGAATTGACAGTTTTCAGTAACTGCCATCTGATTTAATCCCTATATATATCTTTTGGTAGAACGTTATTTGTAATCAGTTTTTTCCTCCTTCTGACATTCTCTCAAACAAAGTATTCTCTCAAGAAAGAAACCTCTCAACCATGTTCATGGAGGATGGATGATCTGATGTAAATCCGTTCTTAGATTAGGGAATCCTGGGGGTAAAGTAGCAGTTAATCCCATCAGCATAATAGTGGGGATAATATTATCCTAAGGACGGAGAAATTCTCGTCCTAGTCTAGTTTCTATAGTTTTTTATTTCGTTTGTTATTACTGTATATCTAACAATTATTACATTTAATAATGTAAAAAACTTACTGTTTCTTTTTCGCTTTTTTTCCATATAATATCTTTCTTCACTATTTAAATAATTTAACTATAAATTAGAGGACCGATTTTTTCTTTAATGTACATGGTCTCTTCGATCACTCTCTGTACTACTCCCTTCGTTTCATTTTAATTTACTCATTTCACTTTGGGGGAGAACCAAGGAGGAAGTACAAAAGTATGAGAGAAAAACTAAAAAAAGGTAGAGAGAGAAACTGAAAAGTGTGAGAGAGAAACTAAAAAGTGGATTAAAATATTAAAAAGTGAATGACATGGGTGGAAAAAGAGGAGAAAGTAGATGTGACATGTTACCAAGAATAGAAAAAGCAACAGTGTGTAGATTAAAAAGAAACAGACCAAAAAGGAAAGTGAGTAGATTAAAAAGAAACGGAGGGAGTATAAATTAAGCTGCTTCTAGTCTGTACTCTATAGTCCAGTCTTTTGGCATATTGTTGAAAGAAAACAATGTATAGGATGAGCTGAAATTGACCATATCATCCTGATCGCATAAGAATGAAATTTGAACTTCCAATATATGGAATTTTTTTTTTTTTTTGACATTAAGAGAACATACAAAACCAAACTAACTAATACTAAGACGATTGCTCCTACACTAATTCGCCAAACGATGAGCGAGGCTGACCTGTTGCCTATTAACCTTCAAAATTTGACACCAAGAGGACGAAGTTGCAAGCAAACGAATGTCATTAAGGGTGTGTTGGATAGTAATGTCGGTGGCCTTGTGAAAGTCCAAGTACTTCACAAGTAGAGCTGAATCTGTGTAAATCCAGGCTGCTCCTCCAGTCCCGAAAGTGCCATCCCAAGAGCCATCAACCTGGATAGTAATCTCTGGAGAACCACACACGTTCTGACCTAGATTAGCACAAAGAAAACCCCGAGGAGAAGATGGATCCACCACGCGATGTGATGATATCGCTTGACCCTGCATAATAGTCAAATGTTGCAATTCCCCCTCCTTGATATTAGATGTAATGCCAGAAAGAGTAGCTCGCATTTGACGGAAAATTTGGTCATTTCTAGTTTTCCAGATGGCCCAAAGAGTACCCACAAAGAGGGGTAATCGGACTCCGGTGACCCCGTCCTCCTTTCGAAATTTGTGGAGCCAGTGCATTAACCACTCATTAAAGGGCAGCTGAGGGTTTGACAGACAAGGAATAGTGATGTGGCTAACGTCCCAAGCCTCGATTGCTAGCGGGCAGAAACGAAAAAGATGTTGACAATCTTCCCCGTCATGCAAACAAATAGTACAAGCATCTGAAGTACTAATGTTCCTATGTTGAAGGTTGGAATTTGTAGCTAAACCATTATGCCACAATTTCCAAAGGAAGATTTTCCATTTAGACTTTTAAACGCTTAAAAAAGAGGAAAAATTGATTTAATCAGTCCCAACTTTGGACGTCCTGACAAAAACAGTCCCAACTTTCGTTTTTTATTGTTCAGTCCCAACTTTTGGGGGTCCTTTACAATAACAGTCCAGGTTAACCAGTAACCGGTTTAAGAGATTAAATATTTTTTAAAATTTTTTACTTTGTTTTTGTTGTTTTAATTATATATTTTATTTTTAAATTCTCTCCTCCCTCCTTCCTCCCCTTCCACCTCCTCTTCTTTCTCCCCAGCCATCAACCCCCTCCCCTTCCCCTGCTGCGTGCCGACTCCCTGCCACCCCCTCCCCATCCCCTGCTGAGTGCCGATTCCCTTGCCACCCCGACCCCCTGCTGACCCGTTGCCACCCCCCTCCCCACTTTATCTTTCCTCGTTATTTCTCATATTTGATACCAACATATGTATTTCAAAAATCCCCAAAAAAAAGAGACAATTTCAGGTGAATTGGATCTGCAAAATAATGGTATAAAATGAATCGTTGTTACTTGTTTGAAATTTCAAAAAAAAACCTCCCAAAAATCACACCATCAATCAACAACAATGGAACCTCCATTTTCTCTCAAACGCCACCACTCTCACTCTCACTCTCAGCATTCCTGGTTGCCGACCATTCATTTGCTGTTGGCCACCGAGAAAATTAAAATTCATTGGTAATTCTGAACCTCCAAAACCAACTGAATTCGTGTGCTGTGAACCACTCCGATCCTCTGCTGTGATTCTAGAATATATGGACCCCTTGACGTCATATTGTGCTGATCTGGTTCTGTATCCACTAAGTTTGCCTCATTCTGCCCAGTATGGTCACCTTGAGATACATGCACAAATCCATTCAAATTCAGCTGTTGAAGCTGTGATGGAATTTTGACAAATTCACGTCTCAAATTTGACTGCGTAAAGTTCACCCCATGTGGACCCAGCGAGAAAAGAGGAGAAAGAAGTTGTTACTATACGCTGGCTAGTTCGTCGCAACAAGTTGTGTATGACGTTGGTCCTGCGACAAGCTACCTTGGTCAAAGAAATTGTGGAAGCTATCACCAACTTCATTTCCAGGCATAGATTATTCCGGCTGCAATTACAAGAAAGTGGTAGTGGTGGTGGTAGGGATTGTGCTACCATGGAAAGCGGAAGAACAAAGCTTCAAATTTTTTTTTTTGGCCGAAAACGAAAGGGAGAATGAGGGTTTTAATGACTAATTAGGTTGTACCAAAAAAAAAACTAATTAGCTCACGTGAGGCACGTGATACAGGTTGGTTACCGGGAAGGACCACTAGTGTAAAGGACCCCCAAAAGTTGGGACTGAACAATAAAAAACAAAAGTTGGGACTGTTTTTGTCAGGTGGCTCAAAGTTGGGACTGATTAAATCAATTTTTCCTTATGCAAACTACATGTCAGCATTCCTCTCGAAAGAAAAGTACAATACATGCATTATGTCATTATCAAATATTGGGCTAGCTCCCAGGGAATATTTCCAATATATGGAATTGATGTATATGAATTGAACAAATCAAAACTATAGACTTTTAAACGCTTAAAAAAGATTATGCAAACTACATGTCAGCATTCCTCTCGAAAGAAAAAGTACAATACATACATTATGTCATAATCAAATATTGGGCTAGCTCTTAGGGAATCTATATATATATCTAAAATCCAAGACAAAACAATGCCATGCTGTCACATGTACTCCCCCTCCCCCACACAATTAAATGAGAAATATTAAATAATAAAAATGTGTATTATAAGACTCAAACTCATGACCTCTCATTTGATATACAAATGCACTAACCAACTACTCTATTATCTCATATTGGTCTTTATGGGAAAAAGAATATATTTAAAGATAATATAATTTTCTATTTTTATGACAATCAAATACATTTAAAACAATTAAATACAAATGTATATATTAATACTCATTAAGCTATTGTTAATAATACCGTGTCCTATCTTTCAGCAATCTTATATATCATTGCATGGGCTGTATTCCTACACATTAACCTACATCTAAAAAAAGATTGTATTATATTTTTTATAAGTAATTATATATTTATAAATATGTACTCTATTGAAGCCGATGTTATTTTGATGAATAATTCATATTATAATTTACTATGTAGAAAATTTAAAAGGAACTAGATATCACTTCCTAAAAACAATCCAATGCCTATAACTCTTTTTTTTCCACTTTTAATTTCTCAAGTGTTTGATTCAATACTTCAATTTCATATTGATAAATTATTAGGGGCATCGCCCGAGCCAACAACTAGTATTTTCCTAAAAGTGCTTCTGATGTACTTTGATCCCCTAAATCTCACGACTTGCAAGTCGTTGTGTTGTTGTAGGAATTGGAATTAGCAACGAGATTCTTAAATTAGTACGTTTACGAAGATACGGTCTCACGTTAGTGTTAACGTTAGACCAGTTGATGTCATTCTGACATCACGCGCGTGTATCAACCCATCAGCTAAATTAGTTAAGCGCTTGGACCTATTAGTTATGCTAGCCTTAAATTGATTCAGGATGAATTAGTTAAGCGATGGAGTATATTAGTTAAGAGCTAAAGTGTATTAGTTACATCATAGAAACCAGATTATTATAACGCATTTTATTAGCCTTAATTTCACTATCACGCATAAATCATTTGCTCTTTCTTTTCTAATCCATCGAGATGCCTTGAAACTTGCATTGTTTTCCTCCTCCATTCTCTGCCTACAACCTGAATTCGTTGTTTAATTTGAATGTAAGTAAAATCGAGGTTCACAAACACTTACTTTGTTTTGTTTCACCTAACAATACGTCTATCATGTTTGAAGTGAAAGAAGTGTTTGACACAAATTCATCACAAAAGGGTAATATATACTGCCCATGATAAGACAATAACTTGCACTTGCAAAAACTTTGAAGAAATAGGACATATCACTTTTGGTACCGAAAACATAACTTTTGCATTTGAAAGTTTAACTTTTTATATGAAAAATATTACTAATTATACCTAAATGTTATTAGCTATTAATTTATTCTTAATACACTAGTGGAAAAACAAGGAAGGGATGCAGGCAAAACAGCCCTAAGGGCTGCGTTTTTGGCCAGCAGCCCTTTCCATAGCAGCCCTTCAATTGATAAGAAGGGCTGCGGTTTTTAACCACAGCCCTTCACAACAAAGGGCTGCGGTTCAGGCCAAAAACGCAGCCCTTCTAAGCTTGAAGGGCTGCGTTTTCGGCTTAAACCGCAGCCCTTCTCTAAATGAAGGGTTGCGGTTTTAAGCCTAAATCGCAGCCCTATTAAAGTGAAGGGATGCGGTTTAGGCATAAAACCACAGCCCTTCACATTCAATTTTTTTTTTTTTTTAAATAAATTAAATCTGCTAAAGCCCCCCACCCCCGCCCCCCCGCACCCCAAAGACACCCACCCCCAAGACCCCCGCCACCCTCGGCCCGGCCCCCGCCACCCCCGCCACCCCCAACCTTGCCCCCCGCACCACCCCTACCACCCCCTGCACCACCAGCACCCCACCCCCAAGACCCCTTGTCACCCCCGACGCCCCACCCCCCCCCCCCCGCCCCGCACCACCCCCACCACCCCCCACCCACCCCAGCCACCACCCCCCCCCCACCCCCCCACCACCACCCCCCCCACCCCAGCCACCACCCACCCCCGTTAGCCCCACCCCCAAGACCCCCCCCGCCACCCCCCCCTGCCCCCCGCACCCCCAAAGACCCCCACCCCACCCCCGCCCCCCCACCACCCCCCCCCCCCTGCCCCCACCCCCCTGCCACCCCTACCCCTGCCCCCACCCCCCACCCCCCGTTAGCCCCTCACCCCCGCCCCCCAAGACACCGCCACCTGCCACCCGCACCCCCCCCCCCGCACACCACACCCCGCCCACCCCCCGCCACCCCCTACCCAAAACCTCCCTTCGACACAAAAAAAACCGATCAAATTGCAATAATATATGACAAGTTTTTGAACGTAATAATTAACTTTAAATATGTATATATTTAATAATATAAAAAGTGTACATAGAATTGATACAAAGTAGTAGATGTATCATAAGCAATCATCACAAATGTGGGACGCCAACTTATTCCGAACTTCATGTAATTCGTCTGTGGTGAAGGCCCTCAAACGTGGTGTGTTATTCATATAAACCTTGCAAAACAACCAAGGAATAAACACAAAATATAAGAATTCAATCATTTACCGTATTTAGTAGTGATTAAAAATGACATATACCTTCCCGAAATTCAATCAAAAACAAATGCAAGCCTAAAACTCTACACACTAGTTATATTATACCTTATATTATCATATTGAAAAATAAAATGGAGTGAAATGACTCGAGAAACAAGAATTGGACGCGAAAAGGCGAAAATCGGCCTAAAATCACATTTATGTTCCCGATATACAACCTACAACAAATGCAAGCCTAAGAATCTACATAATAGTTACATTATACCTCCTATTATCATGTTCAAAATGAAATTGGGGTTAAATGACGCGATAAGTACGAATTGGACGCGAAAAGGCAAAAATAGGCCAAAAATGCCCTTTTCGTTCCCAAAATTCAACCTACAACAATTACAAACCTAAAAATCTACACATTAGTTACATTATGCCTCATATTATCATGTTCAAAATGAATTTGGGGTTAAATGACTCAATAAATACGCTTTGGAAGCGTAAAAGGCAAAAATAGGCCTAAGAATGACATTTTCGTTCCCGAAATGCAACCAACAACAAATGCAAGCCTAAAACTCTACACATTAGTTACATTATACCTCATATTATCATGTTAAAAAAGAATTTGGGGTTAAATGACTCGATAAGTACGAATCGGAAGCGAAAAGGCTAAAATTGGCCTAAAATGCCTTTTCGTTCCCGAAATGCAACCAACAACAAATTGGAGAAATTACACAGACCTGAGTTTATGTCTCATGATTTATTGACCTTCCGCCGTTTCTTAGGATCCTCAAGTACATGTATCCCTTCCGTGTGATCTACACGCATATAGTTCTCCGACATATTAACATCATCTTCCACACTATTTTCAGGATAGGTAAAAGGGGGGAGGTCCTCAAATGCATCATATTCTTCCTCATTATCCTTCAAAGTGCCCATATATCTCTCAAAAGGATAGCACCACCTCAAAAAAACTGGACCACACAGCTTAATTTCTCGAACTAGATGGACAATGAGATGGACCATAATGTCAAAGAATGCGGGGGGGAAAAACATCTCAAATTTGCATAGAGTTTCAACTACTCTGGCCTGCAAGGAATCGAGGGTCGACGGTTCTAGGACTTTGCTGCATATTGTATGGAAAAATGAACAAAATTCTGTAATGGTGTGCCTCACATGCTTTGGAAGTATCCCACGAATTGCAATCGGTAAGAATACTTGCATCATGATATGACAATCGTGAGATTTCATACTCGATAACTTCAATTCACCATTTAAGGTACCAAACCGCTTCATATTCGATGAGTAGTAAGTTGGGACCTTAATGCCATACAATGACTCGCAAAAAATCCGTTTCTCTGCACGTGACATCGTGTAGCAAGCTGGTGGCAAATAATTCTTCTCCGAATCCTCTACCTTCTTTTTACTTTTCTGAGTTTCATCATCAACCCTTTCATCCACTACTTTCTTCTTCCTTCCGTCCCTTTTCTGAGCCCATAACTTTGGTCGAAGCCCCTGTTTTTCCAAGTAAAGTCGTGACGCCTTAACATATTTTGTCTTGCCCGGAATATTCATAAGTGTCGCAAGAATAGCTTCACAAACATTCTTCTCTATGTGCATGACATCCAAACAATGTCTGACCTTTAGATCTTTCCAATATGGGAGTTTCCAAAACATGGACTCCTTTTTCCATAATCCCGTAGGTCGATCAACCTCACTAGCAGGTTTACCAAAGATTGTTTCAATGCCCTTCACCTGATTATAAACTTCAGTACCAGTTAATGGTCTATGAGCAACTTCTTCTTCAACCGTCCCATCGAATGCCTTCTTTTTAAACCGATAGGGATGGTCGCGTCTGAGGAGCCTTCGTGTGCGCATACACACATGTTTGCATCCCTTAAGGTGTGTAGATTTCATGTCATCTACACAAATCGGGCAGGGTTGTTTTCTTCTCGTCTTATACCCAGATATGTTCCCATAAGCTGGATAATCGTTCATAGTAAAAAAAAGCATGGCACGCAGAGTGAACATCTCATTAGCATACGCATCAAATACTAACACTCTTTCGTTCCACATCTTCTGTAAATCTTCAACAAGCGGCTGGAGGTATACATCAATGTCATTTCCAGGTTGGTTGGGCCCCGATATAAGAAGCGACAGCATCATGTACTTGCGTTTCATGCACAACCAAGGAGGCAAGTTATAAACCACTAAGACTACTGGCCATGTACTATGCTGCGAACTGAGATTGCCAAAAGGGTTCATGCCATCCGTACATAATCCAAGCCTCAGATTCCTATCCTCATTACCAAATGCCTTATGCACCCTGTTGATACTTTTCCACTCAGGCGAATCAGCCGGATGCTTGAGCAGACCGTCTTTCTTCCTACGATCTGCATGCCACCTCAAATTCTTTGCATCTCCTTTAATTGAGAACATGCGCTTAAATCTAGGTATTATGGGTAAATACCACAACACCTTAGCTGGTGGTCCTTCACTACCTCCAGCTCCTTCACGCTTGTACCTCGACAATCCACAACGTGGACACTCATGTAAATGCTCATACTCATTACGATAAAACACACAATCGTTAGGACAAGCATGTATCCGCTCGTACTCTAAACCGAAAGGACACATCAGTTTCTTCGCATAATAGTACGACTTTGGCAGTTCATTTCCATCAGGGAGCATATCAGCTAAAACTTCCAACAACGATGTGAAACTAGAGTCCGTCCAACCAGCTTTCGACTTAATGTTGAACAGTGTTATCACCGCCGAAAGTTTGGTGTACTTTGTACAACTTGGATACAACGGTTTTTCAGCAGCCTCAGACATAGACTCAAAAATACGAGGTCGTTTACACGAACAATCTTCAACCTCGTGTATCATCTCGTCTACCCGATCCCTATCATCATCTGCAAACTCATCATCCAAATTCTCATCCCCGAACTCATCATCCTTCTTTTCTTCACATACATCGTTCATTACTCTAGAGCTTCCTATATACTTCCCCTGCTCACCATGCCAAACCCATACGTGGTATTGAGGCCTAAACCCACGATGAAAGACATGCTCCCTAACCACATGTATACTACTAACCTTGCCCACATTTCTACAATCGAAATAAGGACAATAAAAGTCGACTGCTCCAGAGGATGCTTGATATTGTAATACAGTTGTACAGAATTCCGAGACCCCTTTCACAAACTTAATCGATTCACGACTACCATACATCCAAGTACGATCCATCTCATTCAAGAAGACCTCTAATAATTAAACACAACCATTCATTATAATGCATCAATCATTATTTAAGTACATACACTCACATATCATATCACACACGTATAGAGCAATCTAAGATAGTGACATGTTCAATTGTATGCATGCAGCCGAAGGTCCTTATCACTCCAACCTAATCCATCCTTGGACGTCTAATCTCACTAGTGAATGTGTGCCAACTTTTCAATTCTAAGGAAAATCCGGCAGCATTTCCCTACAGTTCTCCAAGTACACAATGTAGATAATTGCTTATCTACATATGTACCCAGAGAACAATGTAGAGAAACGATGAGCCAAGAATTTCCTCAGAATTGAAAAGAAGACACATATTCACCACCTAAGTGAGATCAAACGTCCAAGAACAGTCCCAAATCGGGGACTATTCAAGACTTACTCCTAATGAGTAAGTCTTGAACAGGTATCTAGGCATATGATGACAATTCAAACAACTTGTAGAATTCATAGCTAAATTACATTGCGTTTTCATACAATCTCATATGAAGAAATATACATACATTATAAGAAATACATATATATATATATATATATATATATATATATCAATAAATTATCATAACTTAATCAAATTGAATCACATGACAACTTTGTCTCATCAACAAATTAAATCAAACAAAAAAGACAACGAAATTAAACTAGTTACCTCTTAACACCAATGATAAGCAATGAAGAGAGTAGAGATAGTTGGAACTTTATTTGCCTTCCTAAGCCTCTTCTTCCTACAATTAACAAAACCCACATTGCACATTAATCATTTAATTCAATTAAGAAAAACAAAACTAACTTAAAAACAAGATTAATTCATACTTAACTAAGCAAAAAATTGGCTAAACCCAAGAGCAATGAAGAAAGAGTAGGGCAGTGGTGGTGGTAGTTGTTGCTGCCGCTTGTGGGTGGTGGCGCTGCGTAGTGGTGGAGGAGCTCCACACCCTAAACCCACTCAAATGATGGAGAAGAGAAGAGAAGAAGAGAAGCTAAGAGAAGAGAAGAGAAGTGAAGAAAGAGGAGGGTTGTGGTGGTGAAGCAATGTGGGTGCTCCGGCGATGGGTTGGTGCTCCGGCGTCAGGGCTCCGGTGATGGGGCGTTAGGGTTAATGTGCGAGTGAGTGAGAGGGAGGGAGGGGTTTTTCGCTCGTCAAATGCGTCTAAGGGAGGGAAATTTAGAAAAGATGTCTACCTACTGTGTGTGTGCGCGCAAAACTGGAAATATGGGATGGGATGTGAAGGGCTGCGGTTAGTCCAGAAAACGCAGCCCTTCATTTATGAAGGGCTGCGTTTTTTGTGCTAACCGCAGCCCTTCATTAGTAGGGTTGCGGTTAGCCTCAAAACCGCAGCCCTTCATACTGCATGAAGGGCTGCGATTTCTTGTTAACCGCAGCCCTTCACTAAAAGGGCTACGGTTTCCTTGGAAATCGCATCCCTTCATACAAGAAGGGCTGTGTTTTTAATAAAACGCAGCCCTTCTTGCGCAGCCCTTGCCTTTTTTTTCCCCTAGTGATAGTTAAATAACATGATGTAAAGTTATGCTGCCAGGATTGTATTCGGTAAATTCAAAATAAGATGATTTTCACATAGCTTAGGTGGATTTATGGAAGCTTGAGGTCGCACCCAAAATAAAAACTATCCCATTTTTACTCTTAGGTGTACCATTTAATCATGATAATCTCTTATTTTTTTTTTTAATATGGAAAGACTCACATATAGACTTTTCTCTAAGCATTCACCTCATACGTGAGTCCTTCATTCTTACTTTAAACGGTTTTTTCACCAGGTACCCCTGAGGTTTCACGAAATGCACCAGGTACCCTCGTTGTTTGAGAAATGCACCAAATGCCCCTGAGGTATAACTGATTTGCACCAAATGCCATTAATGATGAACGGCGTTAGACTACCGTTAGTGCATCTTTACACATTTGCCCTTAGCCACAACATGACCTCTGCAACTTCACATCCACCCAGAAATTCTCTTTAACAACAATGGTGACACTCTTTCTCCTCATCACCTTCACTTCCATCTTTCTTTGAACCCCCCAACATCAGTATAATTACTCCTCACCTACAAACTCCCATCAACTCAAAACTCATACCCAAGCAACAAAACCCAAAAAATGCTCCATCGACTCAAAAATCATACCCAAGCAACAAAAACCAACTCAAAAATCATACCCAAGCAACAAACTTAACCTCCAAAACTCAATAATCAAAACAAATTGCTCCTCACCTGCAAACTCACATCAACTCCCAAAAATTTGATGTCCAACAACAATGGCTTCGCTCTCTCCCCTCCTCTTCCTCCTCCTCACCTTCAGTCCCAACATCGGCATCAACCACCATCCTCCCTCCACCACCCCAGAATAAATCGTAACCATTATCAACCGCCACAACAGCAAAAGCTAAAATGAAGAAAATCGACGCCGAGAAGCATAAATCCCGGCTATCGGTCGTTGGATCTCCGCAAAGTGGCGGCACCGACACTGCGGTGAAGGTTTCGTCGCCGAGAAGCTTTAATTTACTTACAGATCCTGAATTTCATCATTCAATTTGTCACATTTTTACCTTCGAATTTTGTTAGTTTTTTTTTTCCGAAATTGATATTGCTTAATTTTTTTCAAATTTCAGCCTTTGAATTTTGTTTTTTTTTTGCTGATCAAATGTTGAATTTTGTTTTGCATTTATTAGTGGAAGATGAATGTGATTTGGTGATAATTCTGTTGTGGAAAGACGTTGAATTGTGGTGACGAATTTGAGAGTTTTTTTTTTGTGCTTTTTTTATATTGCTCATGGTTGTGGTTTTCGTTAAATTTAGCACTGTAAGATTATGGTTTGTTAACTGGGCGACGCAATTTCTGGTGGCAGGGAAGGGGAGGGGATTTTAGGGGTGGTAAGGGAGGGGGACGCAGAGGGGTGGTAGCCTGGTAGGGGAGGAATGATGGAGAAAGGAGAAACAATTAAAAGAAAGTTAATTATGTTTAATTATATTTGATTATTTTTAATTAGGTTGATTTAGCCATTTAGGCTTAATGACTAACGGCGGTGTAACGCCGTCCATCATTAAGGGCATTTGGTGCAAATCAATCATACCTCAGGGGCATTTGGTGCATTTCTCAAACAACGAGGGTATCAGGTGCATTTCGTGAAACCTCAGGGGTACCTGGTGAAAAAACCGTACTTTAAATGTATGTACAACTGAATCCCATTTTTTTCCTCTCTTTATCCCTTTCCATATGAGTTTTGCTATTCACTGTCCTAAAATTTACTTACTGATACCCTAAATACAATATTTTTATATTGTGTATGTATACCTCCATTTATATCTTGCATTTCTTTTCTCTTTTTCTCCCTTTCCCTTTCCTTTTCCCTCCCACCACCACCACTATCGGAGCCGCCGCCACCAACGCCACTGCCACCACAACAATAAGAAACACCTTAACAGTCCAGGCCACCATCAGTAAGAAACACTGCAACTTTTGAATTTTTTTTTTTTTTAAAAAAATGGTGAGGCGTCCACCATGGATGCCCACCACAGGCACATGCGTCCATGGTAGGCGCTTGCCCCTGTCGTGGGGCGTCCATGGTGGACGCCTCACCATATCTAAAAAAATAATAATAATTTGTGTTCTGAAAAGACTGATAGATCTACAAAATTTAATTTTCAGATGTTGATCTTTGATGGTTTGTAATTGGAGTATTGGAAGATAATTCCTTGTCCATTTCATTCTAACTTGGGTGTTAATATACACCAATATTACAACGTAAATCAAGGCTACATATCATGCTAAAGATCATCTAAAGTCAACCTTCCTAATCTACAATATAACTAGTAGATACAAATATATGGCAACAATAATGTCTAAATATACATTATTCTAACATACCCCCGCAGTCGAAACGGGAGTTTCACGAACGCTAAGACTGTCCCGAAAATCTTCAAATAATACCAAAGGAAGGCCCTTAGTAAAAATATCAGCAATCTGATATCGGGAAGGAACATGTAACACACGAATCTCTCCACGAGCAACTTTGTCGTGAACAAAGTGAATGTCCATTTCAATGTGTTTAGTGCGCTGATGTTGGACAGGATTCCCGGACAAATATATGGCACTAACGTTATCACAATAAACCAATGTAGCTTTTTGCATAGGACAATGTAACTCGAGCAAGAGATTTCGTATCCAACAAGATTCTGAGACCACATTTGCAACACCACGATATTCTGCTTCAGCACTAGAGCAGGACAAAGTGGCTTGCCTTTTAGCTGACCAAGAGATCAAGTTATCACCAAGATAGACACAATAACCAGAAGTAGATCGTCTAGTATCAGGGCAACCACCCCAATCAGCATCCGTGTAGGAAATAAGGGTGGAAGGGGAAGACGGATATAAATGAAGACCATGGTCAAGAGTACCCTAAATATAGCGTACAATACGCTTAAGTGCATGCATGTGTTCCTCCCGGGGATCATGCATAAACAGGCATACCTGTTGCACTGCATAACTAATGTCAGGTCTGGTGAAAGTGAGATATTGTAGAGCCCCAGCAAGACTGCGATAATGAGTAGGATCCTCATAAGGAGTGCTGGAGTTTGCACTGAGCTTGGGCTTAGTATTAACCGGAGTGGAAGAAGGCTTACATGATGACATACCGGCACGGTCAATAATTTCTGCTGCATATTTTCGCTGAGATAAAAATAAACCACCTGGATGACGTGTGACCGCAATACCCAAAAAATAACTTAAAGGACCTAAGTCCTTCATAGCAAATTCAGAGCTGAGAAGAGAGATGATATTCTTGCGAAGATCATATGTGGAAGCAGTCAAAATAATGTCATCAACATACAGCAAAAGGTAAGCCATATCATGACCGCGACGGTATATAAACAGAGAGTGATCGGATTTGCTATGTGAAAAACCAATAGAGGCAACAAAATCCGCAAAGCGCTTATACCAAGCGCGTGGGGCCTGCTTGAGGCCATATAATGATTTCTTCAATAAACATACATGATTAGGATGCTCAGGATCCCGAAAACCTAATGGTTGATGCATGTACACTGTTTCTTGAAGGGCGCCATGTAAGAAAGCATTTTTGACATCAAGCTGATGAATGGGCCATGTTTTAGACAAATTAAAAAAAAAAAATTTTTTTTTTTTTATTTTTTAAAAATTTTTTTTTTTTTTTTTTATTTAATAGTGAGAAGGGAGGGAGGGAAGAGGATTTTGGCAAAAAAAAAAAACCGAGTAAGGAATTAATTTTTTTTTGTTTTTATTTAATGTATTATTAGAAAAAATTTATATTTTTCCTAATTTTTTTTTTTTAATTTTTTGTTTTGATTTTGTTTTTTTTCCGTTTAAAACTCTTTGTTTGGGCCAAATTCAGTCCCTTTAATTTAAACCAAATCAGCCAGGTTTTTCACACCCGATTTTAAATTTTTTTTTAAAGATTACCAAGTGTACGGATAGTAAAAAATAAACAACTCCAACAAAAAGGTTTATCCTCAAAGAAAGAGCATTATCGGAGCAATCGTCGTGGGAACTAAGAATGATTATCTCTCCACAATCAATGACCAACTTGTTGAGTTTTACCATCACCTACAAGACGGGCTTTATGCCTCTCAAAAGAACCATCAGAGTTTTCTTTATGAGTAAAAATCCACATAGAGCGTATGACATTCACATCAAGAGGACGAGGCACCAACTCCCACGTCTTATTTTTAATAAGAGCATTATATTCATCGGTCATAGCCATCTTCCAATTCAAGTCACGGAGGGCAGACACGGGGTTACGCGGTAGGGGAGATTTAGAAACTGAAGTATGAAGATTAAATTGGCGCTTGGGTTTAAAAATTCCCCGTTGACTACGAGTAACAGGTCTGGGGGCAGCAGAAGTATTGGGCTGCGGAGGAATTGGAAAAGTAAGCTGAGGGAGAATAGGCGTGGGGGAGGAATTGGGTTGGATCGGCCCAGTAGGAGCATGAAAAGGGTTGTGGGTACTAGAGCTGGGCGAGGAGCCAAAGCCGTGTGGGCTGATGGGGCTGGACTGGGTAGCAGGGGTAGTAGGGAGTGGGCGAGGAGTGGGCTGGATAGCAACTGCAGGGTCAGAGGAGGTGGGGGGACTGGGGTCCACCGAAGAAGGAGAATGGGGCTGAACAAAATTGGGCCGCACATGGGGGTTATTGTGCACTACTTGGTTTGAGGGAGAAACCATTTGATGGATCACAAAAGGTGATACACTATCAGCCAAAAAATCATAAGTATGACTCTTAGGAGAATGCAACGTGGCAAATGGGAATTGGATCTCATCAAAAATGACATGGCTGCTAATGATGATTTTATTTGATGATAAATCATAACATTTGTAACCACGATGATCAGGGGGGTATCCCAAAAACACACATGGGGTAGAACGGGGTTGGAGCTTATTTATCGTAGTAGAGGGGAATAAAGGATAACACAGACAACCAAAAACCCGTAGATGAGAATATGAGGGATCCTTGTGATAGAGAATCCGGAGAGGAGATTGGTAGGCCAACTTCTTACTGGGAAGGATGTTGAGAAGGTAGGTAGCCATTTGTAAAACATGATGCCAAAAAGAGGGAGGTAGAGAGGCATGGATGAGAAGGGTTCGAATGATGTTGTTTATGGAATGAATTTTTCTTTCGGCTTTCCCATTTTGTGGAGATGTATGAGGACATGAAAAGCGACAAGAAACCCCATTAAGCTTACAAAAATCCCAAAAAGGTCCATTATCAAATTCTCTTCCATTATCACATTGAATGTTCTTTATTTCACGTTCAAATTGGGTGTGGATGAAAGCTCTAAATGATGTAAAAGTGGAAAACACTTGAGATTTTTTCGATATAGGAAAAGTCCATAAGAAATTAGAGAAATCATCCAACAACAAAATGTAATAACGATGGCCCATTGAGCTCAAAACCGGAGACGTCCAAAGATCACAATGGATAATGTCAAAAGGCATAACAGTACTAGAATTTGAAGAACTAAATGACAATTTGACATGCTTGCCAAGAGGACAGGAAGGACAAACATCATTATTTATAATTCTAGTACATACAATGAAATTATTATGCCGTAAAGAGTCAAAAACAGGTGCTCCTGGGTGGCCCAAACGATTGTGCCATAAGGAAGGAGCAAGAGCAGCAAAAGTAGATGGTGAGTTGGCTTCATTTGTAGTGATAGGATAAAGATCTCCCCGACTCTCACACCTCATTAGGGGCATCCCCGTCTGAAAATCCTTCACAGAAAACCCAAAAGGATCAAATTCGACAGGAACCGAGTTATCGGTTGTAAATTTTCGAACAGATACTAAGTTTTTCACAATTTGAGGAGCATGAAGAACATTATTTAAGGTGAGGGGAGGGTTTGGAGATGACAATGTTGTATGTCCATAACCATGAATTGGAATTGAATGACCATTACCAACAATAATTCCACGATTTTTGCTCATATTATAATAAGATGAGAGGTTACCTAGCACCGAAGTCATGTGAGAGGTCGCCCCGGTGTCCATGTACCAATTTGCATCCGGAGGAGTGATCCCAAGGGTATACATGGCTGCCTCAATGTCAGTTGGACTGGGTGCAGTAGTCTGGTACGCTGAGTGATGTGGATTTTGGCCAAGAATGCCTGGTTGCTGTTGTTCTGGCCTAGGAGGCAGATTGGGCCTGGCCCAATTGTTATAAGTAGGATATGGGCAGGGTGGACATGCCCAAGGTGCCCAAGGAAAAGAGAACGCCTTCTGCCATGGTTGGCCACGACCACCACTAGCAGCGTTGGGGGCTGCAGCAGTGCCACCTGAGTTCCCGCCGGAGCTGCTGCCATCCCGGTGGCCCTTGCCGGAGTTTCGGCCACCGTTTTTGTGATTCTTCCTGTTATTATTGCCACGGTAATTATTGTTTCGAGAATGATTACCTTGAGAAGAGTCACGAGGAGGCATGGTGGAGGACCGATCATCGGCGGAGTGATCATGAATGATGAGGGCATCATTACCCGACTCAGATTTGGCGCGTTCCTGGAGAGTTTTCTCAGCCAAAGCGAGTTTAGAACGCACCGTGACAAAAGTAGGCAAGTTCTTCTTGTTTTGCATCACCATGGCGAAATCACGATAAGATTCATTCAAGCCTTGAAGTAGTTTTAATACCATATTGGAAGATATTTCCTTGTCCATTTCATTCTAACTTGGGTGTTAATATACACCAATATTACAACGTAAATCAAGGCTACATATCATGCTAAAGATCATCTAAAGTCAACCTTCCTAATCTACAATATAACAGTAGATACAAATATATGGCAACAATAATGTCTAAATACACATTATTCTAACATGGAGGTTGATTTTGGGGGTCTTGGTGATGAAAGAAAGAAGATTTAAAGAGGAGGAAGGAAGGTGTGCTGCGTGAGTGCGAACGGGTGATGAGAGAGAGTGACAGCGTGTGAGGAAGTATGAGAGTGGGAGAGGGAGGGTTTGGTTGTATAAATACATGGGGGTGGGACATGTATGTATTTAGGGCTTTATTAGAAGAAAAAAATAGGTCGTTTAGCAACCCAGTACCATATTAAATCTTATACAAAAGAACGAAAGACTCTCGCCGTAAGAGTGTCTGACTATATACAAGTCTAGTGGAGTTCCATTATAAAACGAAATAATAACAATAAGTGAACTAGCCCATTAATATTATGTATTAGTAATCCTCCCACTTTCTCTATTACGGAATAACTCAAATATAATGTTTTGTCACAACATGCTTATCACACACTCCAATTTACTATAAAACAAAGTATAAGTTTTTTAAAATTTTAACAAGAGACATAGACACATTATGATTATACCCTACATGAAAAAAGACGGGTCAAATCACCCAAGTTGATAGTTTAAAATGATCTTTTCCTTGCTATTCAAATAACGTAGTCATGAATTGGATTCCGATCATCAATCAATGATTTTGTAAATACTCCATCATTCTTACTCCATGTCAAACGTACTGCCCTTAAAAATCAATGTTGGAGAGCCAACCAACTTTCTAAACCGCCTCCAGCTAAAATGCTCGGAAAAAAATAGTCAAGACTTAAAGAGTATAATTCACCCAATCTATTTATCCAATACGTCTTGATTTTGCCATCAACAAAGGTGGCGTCGAATCCGGAAAAGTCGATATTAATGTGCTTAAGTATTGTTGTTAGCGCTTACAATTGTCATCGAGGGAAGTGGATAATTATTATACACTTAATCGTTTAATTTGCTGTCTGGTTGCATTAATTAATTTTTAGGATGTGGTATTTCGTTTCTAATTTTCCTACCTACCCACTGTTTTGCAAGTAAACCAGGCCAGCTTCAGGCCTTGTGTGCTTCACTATTTTTTCTTAAATTTTGTCCCTTTACATCATCATGATAAGAATTTTTTGAGGAAAAAGAAAAGAAATGATATTATAAGCGGTTTATTTATGACAGATGAGAAAAAGCAAATGTATCTTTTATGGGATTCATTTTTTGGCCTAACACAAGCCACGTCGGATGAGAGTTTGACCACATACAAGCTTAGCAGTGTTTTATTATAAAACCAATTGGCATTAGATAGAGTAATCCACTAATTTATATGTTAGTCATTTTCTCTCTATGTTTTCAATGTGGGATAACTATACTCAACTCACATGTGGGTAATACTATTAACATATTTTTTTGTAGTAAATCTTGTCTCTTTTAATAATAAAAAATTAGAAGGAAATTAAATAGAAGCTTACCCTTTTTTATGTGAGAAAGTCTTAACTTATACTCCTTCCGTTTCATTTTAATTTATTCACTTCACTTTTGGGGAAAACCAAGGAGGAAGTACAAAAGTATAAGAGAGAAACTGAAAAGTGAGAAAGAGAATGTAAAAAGTGGGTTAAAATATTAAAAAGTAGATGACATGGGTGGAAAAAGAGGAGAAAGTAGATGTGACATGTTACCTAAAATAGAAAAAGCAACAGTGTGTAGATTAAAAAGAAACAGACCAAAAAACGAAAGTGTGTAAATTAAAAAGAAACGGAGGGAGTATTAGTCAGGGTTTATTTTTGCACACCACTTATCAATTGTAGCAATTAGCAAATTACTAGCAGTTTTAGATACTAATATGAGATTTTGAAGTAGTAATAATATGACCATCAAAATGTACAGGACCCGCTAAGGCCCTGTGCAGGGTGATCAACTGCACAGGGCCCCCAAAATATAAGGGCCCAATTTGTTTTGTCGACCCAAAGTGGAAAAAAAAACTTAGTATTTCGTAACTCCATCCTCACGCGCTGGACAGCACAGTTCCTCCCCTTCTGAATTTCGTATGTCAACAATCTCATTGTATATGGCCATGAGTATCTATTGTTATAATACTCACGGGTGTTGTAATTTGGCACCAAAAACCTATTAAGGAAGGGTAATTTCTAAATTCTAAATTTTTGTTTTTTAGTTATTTTTTATTTTTATTTTGATAATCTGAAATTCTGGCAATTATCACATTCGATTTTTATTTATTAATTGCTGATTTTCTATTTTATTTTGATTTTGTTGTTGTTATTTTTAGGAGGAGCTGCTAGTTTGATTGGTTTTACAATTTTGGAGTTTTGGGAGTGTGCACAAGTATGTTGATGCTAAGCTACCAAAAAGGGACGTTTCCTTGATGCTCCCTCTGTTTCTTTTACTTGCTACATTGTTGTGCACAGTTTTCAAGACGTAATTTAACCCTTAATATCTCTTATTTCGTTTACGTAAAAAATTTTGATATTATGAATCTGCACGTCAAGGCGAATCTAACAAGACAACACATGACTATATTTTTACTTATAAAATAATCAAAATAATCGGTCAAATTTAGTGGCTTCATTCCTAAAGCAACAACGTAGCAAGAAAAAAAACGGAGGGAGTAACGTAACTCATATTTTCTTGCTTTTCTTAATCACAAACTTTATGATTTGCTTCCTGATTGTTCTAGAAATTATTGAGTAATGGTAACAAGACTAGAAAACATAATTTTGGACTAGAAAAACTCAAAAAGAAAAAAAGAAATAATATTTTGAGAATAGTGGTTATGAAGAATTGGTTGATGGTTTTTCTTTAAAGAATGCTAGAAAAGTTACAATTTTCAAATAGAATTTATATGTAGTATATGTTGAATTTTTTTGGAAAAAACAACCTTTTTTAGTTGTATGAGATTTTACTTTTGATTGTTATATAACGACCTCCTTTTTACCCTATGGTGCCTCATAATTAAAGTTAGCACAGGGCCCCTAAATATACGAGGTGGCCTGAAAATGTAGGTCAAAATATAAATTTAAATCTCAACATAACATCAACATAATTTATAGTAGTTCTTAAGAAAATTTCATATACAACCATAAAAATTTAAAGGTGTAAAATCGTGGATATAAACAATTACTTCTAACCACTGAAATATTCGTTTTCAAAAGGGCCATTAAAATGTTGCCTATATGTATTACATTCGACGAAGATTTCATTTGTTGATTTTAATTGACTACTTCTAGGACTCAAAGGGGTATTGAAAATATCGTCCTACGTGCGGCATGAACTAGGAAGCCACGACTCAGAAGTGGCATGCACCAGGCAACCCGTACACCTAAGTTGATAGGAACTGTAACATAAAACTATGAATATATAGGAGTAATACTAGGTCAAATACAAGTCCAATTCTTTCGACCAAATCTTCTATTACTATTCTCATTGAAAAACCGTAATTGTGTAGTCAAAGCTTTAATTAATATGATAATTATATTAAGATAGATATAGTTCTAAAATTTATATTGTTACAGCCTATTAATAAGTACAAATTGAATAGGGTGATCATGTGTTTGGATCCTCCAGAGTTCTAAAATAACTCTATAAGGTGGAGTTTGAACAATATCAACCATTGAATAAAAAATCAATGGCTCATATATTATCTTTCCAAAACCCCTTTTTTTTCTCATCAAGATCCACCCCCTAATTTCCCCACCCACCAATATGAGCCCCTGACTTTAAAATGTATGGTTGAGATACAACTCTACCTTGTAAGGTTTTATTAAAACTATAGAGGATCTGGACTTGATGATCGTTATCAAGATTATTAATTAATTTTAAGAGCATCATTCTTAATGTTATTCCAATTTTGGAAATGACATTGCTTGCTAATTCTTAAACAAAGTGCCATTCATATTTAATGCTTGTTTGGTTCAAGTCATGGAATGGAGTTGGAATGGAACCAAATAGAGGAGGAGAATGGTAACAAAAGTTGTTATCTTTATTGGATGTTTATTCAAGCAATTGAATGGAAAGGGAATGATTTAACTATTCCCACCAAGATATAAATTTTGATATTTGAGGGGGAAGGGAAGGTAATAGACCAGGAGAGTCCATTATTACCAAGTAATAGTAAAAGATTGATGAGAGGTTGAACAAAATAAGAAGAAAAAATAGGTAATTGATCATTCTGTTTCTTGAAGTCCATAAAATATTGAACCAAACATGTTTTTAGTTCTTTCAATATACTAATACTATTAAGCCAATGTTATGAAAGAGGTTGGATGCTTGACATAATGTAGAATACACATTTATTGCATGATTGATGCTTGACATTTCTTTTAAATGATGTCAAGTAGTCCATGATTGTCTAGATATTATGGAGCACTCCTATCATATATATTATATAAAGTGGATGTAAACTAGGTTAGTTGGTTAAAGTTTTGAAATGTGGTATACATGACTTGAGATCAAATCCCGTGTCTACATCATTTGCTTGTGTGAATCTCTCTAAACCAATTTTTTATTATTATATATGAGGTTGGTTATCATGAAGTATAATGTTTAACTATATCATATATGTATATATATCAAACTATTCAATTAATTGTATTTTTTTTTCTCTAAAAGAACATACATTCTTTATCTAAAAAAATCAACCATATGCATAGCATAGTTAGGCCACCAAACAGTTAATTTTACCTTCTACTCCCTCCTTTTCATTTTAATTTACTCATTTCACTTTGAGGAGAATCAAAGAGAAAGTGTAAAAGTGTGAGAGTGAAACTGAAAAGGTGGAGAGAGAAATTGAAAAGTGAGAGAGATAAATTAAAAAGTGGGTTAAAATATTAAAAAGTAGATGACATGGGTGGAAAAAGAGGAGAAAGTAGATGTGACATATTACCAAAAATAGAAAAAGCAACAGTGTGTAGATTAAAAAGAAACAGACCAAAAAGGAAAGTGTGTAGATTAAAAAGAAACGGAGGGAGTATTTAGGAACCATCTACATACCATTATTATTAAATGCGTGGGAAATGTAAGCAATTCCCTTAACCAAAAAAAATCCATCATATGTATATTTCTTGAATTCATGACCAGTTTCTTTACATGTAATTATCCAATTATCAATCTACAGTTCTATGTATAACAATATACAAGGGTTCAATATTATATTTCCATAGCTCTTCAATTAATGCAACACTTTTATACATAGAAAAAAATAGACCCATACATATGCATGAGTACAATAAATAACTATCCTTTCTCCATACCTTAACATAAATATTTACACATGCAATACCCCGCAAAGGCTACACATACACTGGGTATATGTGGGCCACACATACACTAAGTGTATGTATTACTACTAAAATTTATACATTGTGTATGTGTTACTACTAAAATATATAATATTACTAAAAATATTACAAACTTACAATATTTCAACAGATAATTTCATTTTTAATGATTTGTTCTTTGTCTTTGTTTAAAAAATCTATTTTATGAAATTTTCTTTGTTTAGATTTGTATGAATCCTTCGTTTAAAACTAAAAAAAAGAAATGTAATTTTTTTTCTAGATTATTCATATATTAGCTTCATCTTATTCATCTTCACCATTTTTCTACTATTGATTTTCTACTAAATTTTCCTGTAGTTTTCAGTTATTTAATTTGTTTGTAGAAAAATAATGTTATATTTTCATCCCTACCATGTAATAAAATTCAATTCGAGATATAGTATTTCAATCGTTTAAATACATAAATTCAAATATCATTGAATAACAAAACAGGTTCAAATGATTGTAAGTTTATAATTTTTTTAGTAACAGTATACATTTTTGTAGTAACACATACAAAAGGTATGCATTTTAGTAGTAACACATACATCCAATGTATGTGTGGCCCACATACACCGAGTGTATGTGTATCATCTCTCCACTTCCAACTCTCTCCTAAAACTTTGTGCCAAAGACAAGTGTTGCAATAATTTCAGAGCGGAGAAAGTATCTTTCTGTCGAACAAAAAGCCATGGGAAAGAGAGCCATGAGATCAACAAGTTTTCACCTGACACAAACATAAAACCTAAAACCTGAAATTTGTGATATTATAGAATTACTATTCTTTTCTTAAATCATTTTTTTTTTTTTTGGTAATTAAGTATATTTTGTAGCTCATAGACAACAATACAACCAAAGCTGCAGAGAGCAGCAAACCACACCACATCACCACACAACACAGCACCAAACAACAAAAACAACTAACACCCAACACCAGACTACAGACTATACAACCATTGAACATCTTTATCTAACATACGCCTAGGCAATCTAGCCTTAACTCTATGCTATACAGTATATTGTATGTTTTTAACAATCCTATCTATTGTATGTACACTTTGATTCCACATAGCATTAATTATTTCATGCCAAATTGTGTACACAGTTGCTAGAATGCTAGCTACCACCACTTGCCTCATGTACTTGCTTTCTCTGTATCTTCTCTGAATCCAACCCAGTAATTGATAAATGTTGCTAGTGATGGGTTTGATCCTTAACCAATTCTTGATTCTGAGCAGGCATTGTTTTCTGTAATGACAGCCAAAAAATAAATTTGAGTGATCCTCCTCCTCAGTATCACAGAGAAGGCACATCTGGCTTTCACAAATTCCCAAAGCTGCTAATTTACTCCTGGTCTGTAGCCTTTGCTTCATCACTAACCACCCAACAAAACTATTTTTAGGAAGACTATGAGCATCCCATATATATTTACTCCATTCCACCTTGTCCCCAAGATTCAACATTTTCCTATAAGTGTCAGCAGTACTATATTTTGGTTTGGCAAACTAGTCATTCCCACAAGTGGAGAGGATCACTTGTTTAGCTCTGCAGATGAACTTAACCACCCAGCTAGCAGTCTGAGGAGCAACATCAGAGTTCCAGTCATGATCCTTGATATATCTATCATGGATCCATTTCACCCAGAGATCATCAGCTTTCAAGGCAATATCCCAAACAAGCTTGCCCACTATAGCCATATTCCAATGTGCAATAGCTCTGAAACCTAAGTCCCCATGACTCTTAGGTTTACATGTGTCATCCCAGCTAACATACCCAGGCTTCGGACTATTACAGGTACCTGTCCATAAGAAGGCTCTACATGTGGAATTTACTTGCTTCAGAACAACTTTGGGAAGAAGAAATATGTGGGACAAGTAGACACTTATACTCATCAAAACTGAATTTACTAACAGCCTTCTCCCTGCATAAGAAATGTTTCTAGAACTCCATAGAGTTTCAGATATGATAATCATCACATACCGCCTCCATCCTATAATAATTTAGACACTTTGAAAATTTGCATTATTTATTTTTACTTACTTTGACTAGTTTCTTTTACAAATATACAAGTAAAAAGATTGATAGCATGCAAAAATATTTCTGGGTTTCAACCATCAGCTTAAACTTTTGGTTGAGTTGGTCCCTTGACGTGGTATCGGAGCAGCGTGATACAAAGGTCACAGGTTTAAATCTCATACATCCACCCCTCCTTTCTAAGTAGAACAACATCTAGCGTCAAGTATATGGGAGGCATTTGTTGCACCCACATTTCACCCCTAAAAGACTCTCGCATGAGGAGGAGTGATAGAATATAAAACTATTTTTGTGGTCTCAACCATCATTTTAAACTTTTGGTTGAGTTGGTCCATTAACAACAATGTTATTATAAAAGTATTGTCGAATTATTTTCAATATATGACTTTTAAATATCAGCATTTTATTATTTTTTTTTCTAATGAACAACTAATATTTTATTTCTTTTAGTAAATTAAACATTTTATTATTATTTTTTCTAATGAACCGTCATTGGAAGTTTTGTTAAGTTTTTGTTTAAAAAATGATCTTCAGAAAATCTCATGATCATTTGTTAAGTTTTCCTTTTGATTAAGCAAATATAACAAAAAGCTCTCTCTTGAAAACCCTAAACCTAGTTTTTCTCTCTAGCCGCCTCCCTTTTTCCCTTTTCCCTTCATCAGTAAGGGGCTGCCATGGATGATCTCATCCATGGTAAACCCCTTTTCCTCTCTTGTTTTCACTTTCTAGTTTGTCCTTTTGTTTTGTTGAATAAGTTAGTCTCTCTTTATGAGAGTTTTTTGTGCCCTAATATGGGAAGACTAGTCTTCTCTGTTGTGGAGGTCTCCTTCTCCCTTATAGGAGTTGTGAGTCTAGTTTTTTTATGTATAGGTATGAGAAATTGTTCTCATTGGTTGAAGTCCAAAACTATCAACATGAAGGTATTGGAAGCTCGGATGCGGTCAATATGGATAGATCAAGAAGGTTCTTCTCCAAACTATGTCAAAATGATAGACGGTTCCATTAATAGTTGCTTGGGACAACAAATACAAGGGACTTGCGCCACAATATTCGATCTGGTTCATTGTAGTTTCATCGAAGACGAAGTTGATCTGATCTTGTTTGATTGTATCATGTTTTTCTTTATTACTTATCGTAGATGCCGTTTGGCTTTCAATTAATGAAATTTCTCTTTAAAAAAAAAAGCAAATATAACAAACTTTTCTAAAAACTCTTCTACGCTTGCCCAATATTGCTTCTTGGATACCACAATTGTTAAACCCATGAAGCCGGTTAGTTCCTAGATTTAAGAAAATAACAGTTAGTGGTGTTAATGGTGTTAGTGGTAGAAGTTGAGAAGTATTTGGCTACCTATATAAAGAGATCAGTTGTTTCAGTTTTAAGCATGACTAAGAAGAGCAAAAATCTTTCAAGTAATTTTCACGAGTTAGTCAAGTGTGTTCTAAACTCCTAAATTGTCTAAATTCTCTTAAATACTAGATCAATCTTACATAGTTGCAATTTGGGTTTAAAGGGATTTGAGCTAATTCCTTACGCTTAGAATTAAGTCTTTTTGTTGAGAGAGTAAAGAGAGGAACTGTGATCAAGGAGATCATAGTTGGGGAATTCAAGTTCGTAGAGAAACTTGGAGTAAAAATTAGGTTGTAACTGAGTTGTTGCAATAAAAGCCAGAGAGGTTTTTATTTCTTGAGGAGTATCAAGGAGGTTCTTCAAAAAATTTCCTCTTGTTCCTATTGCTCTTTTAGTTCGTTTTATTAATTCAGCAAAAAGTTTCATAGAAACTACAAACTATAATTCACCCCCCTCTAATAGTATTCTTCTTAAACTAACTTGGTTCAATTCATTACAATTGGGTTCAAAATAAATCCAATTCTACAAGTTTTTTGGACCTAGTGCTAGAAGTATGTAACCTTTGCATTTAGATATTTATGTCTTTCTTTATTTAATTGTTTCTATCAATGGACTAAAAGTTAATCATATATTGTTAGTGATCGAGGGAGAGGTGGTAGCTCACTGGAGTACCATCCCGAATTCTAAGGCATTGCCCATGGTCGAATCCTCATCCCAACAATATGTTGGGCATTCACTTGTGGTGGTAATGGGCCTTTAGGCCCGTTTTCTTTTGGGCTGTTTAGCCTTGTACCCAGCCTTTGATCTGGTGTGCCCTACAAGCTAGTAGCCTAGTATGGGGTTGGTCTTTGGACCAATTATCTTTTCTAATAAAATATATATATTGTTAGTGATCAATATTAAGATATCCTAATATATAGAACGAAAACATATTAGCAATAGGGTTCAAATGTCAGTTTTGAAATAATCCACCTTATTAAAAAAACTTCACACAAAACCACATATTATGAATATATTTGTATGAAATAAAACTTGTTGTCGTATCCCGAGTCCCGACCATTGAATTCCATTTTGAGGTAGTAACTCGCATGCGTACCTCATATGCGAGATAAAAGTCTTAGATATGCACGAACCTAGTATAAAATACTCCTAATACCACTTTCAAACTCTAGAATTCCATTACTGATAAATCTTCTCCTATGATAACATCATAAAGTTAATACACCATCTACGATAGATTTTAAGCAACTATATAATGTTTTAAAACCCTCTAAAGTCCATAAAAACTTAAAATTAAATATAGTATTTCTTATTTTTCAAATCATAATATATGTACTATGAATTTTTACCTTTAAGACCCTTAAAAGTCACTAATTTTTCACTTTAAACATCACTTCAAACTAAATCTTTATATATTTATTATTAATTATTATAAAGTGAATTCAGAATTATAATAATTAAAATAAACTCACAATAGTTATTTGATTGAATTAACAAAAACATTTATACTAAAATTGATGAAAACTGAAATAAATGAAGGAATGAATAAGAAAGAAAAGGAAAAGGAAAAGAGAGGAAGGACTGATAGGGCAATGTGCTCGCATCATAGTGGTCGAGGGGAAAGGGAACAGAGGAAGGCGACATGCAGGTGGTGGCCGAACATCTTAGCATCAAAACCGAGATTGACAAAGATAAAGAGAAGAGGGAGGGCACTGATTTAGGCTATGTTCAATTCACCTTATTTTTGCTTATTTCAGATCAGATCAGATCAGATTAGACCAGATCATATCAGATCAGAAAAAATAAGTTCAGATCAGATCAGTTCATATCAGATAAGTTCTGAGCAGATCAGATAAGTTCATATTATGCTTATATTTAAAAACTTATTATTATTATCATTATATATCATCATGATTATTATGATTATTAGTATTACTAATCCTATTATTGTTATTGTAAAAATTATTATTATTATTGTTGTTGTTGTTGTTGTTGTTGTTGTTGTTGTTGTTGTTGTTGTTGTTGTTGTTGTTGTTGTTATTATTATTATTAATATTACTTTATACAATTACTATTACTATTAATATTACTATTTACTAGTACATTTGTTCAAAAAGATTATTATTATTGTCGTTGTTGTACTTATTGATTATTAATATTGATAATTATTATTAATGTCGTTGCTATTATTATAAACGGTTTTTTCACCATATACCCCTGACAATTTTTTTTTGCACCATATACCCTTTCAACTTTTGAAATTCACCATATACCCCCCACCTTTCAAAAAATACACCGACTTACCCTTAATGACTAACGGCGTTAAACATCGTTAGTCATTAAGCCCTTAACCCCCTCTAACCCTAATTAACTAACCTAAATCTAACCCTAACCCCTAATCTAATATCCTAACACTAACCCTAACCCTAAACACCCCTCCCCTACCCTAACCCTAAGTAAACCCTAACACTCTCTCTAACCTAGCCCCCCCCACCCAACCCAACCTAACCCCACCCCCCACCAACCCCCCCAAAAAAACCACCACAACCACCCCCCCCAACAACCACCGCCGCCCCACCAGCCCCCTACAACCACCGCAACCCCCACCCTCCCTCCCCAACCCCCGCAGCCTCGCCAGCCCCCTACCCCAACCGCCCACCCTCGCAGCTCATCGCCCTCCACTCGCCCCCCCCGCGCCCCCCCACCCCTTCGATTTTCGCCCCCACCCTACGATTTTCACCCGCCACTGATTTTCGTCCCCACCCTTCGATTTTCTCCCAACCTAACCCTCCTTCCCCCACCGATTCTCGTCCCCACCCAATGAACTGCAGAAGCACTAATTAGGGGAGGGAGGTTCGCACAGTACTTATTAGGGGGAGGGGGGTTCGCGCAAAGACCGATTAGGGGAGGGGGGTTCACGCAGCAGGGGGAAGGGGAGGGGAGGGGGGTTTGCGGCGACAGAGGGGGGAGGGGAGGGGGTTCGCGACAGGCCGCGGGGGCGGGGAGGGGTTCGCGCAACAAGGGGAAGGGGATGGGAAGGGGGTCAACGGGGGAAGGGGAGGGGGTCGGCGGGGGAATGGGATGGGGTGGTGGTGACGGGGTGGTGGTTCGGTGGGGGTAAGGGGGTGGGGGAGGGGGTAGTTAGGGTTAGGGTTAGGGTTAGGGTTAGGGTTAGTGCATTAGGTTAGGGTTAGGGTTAGGATTAGGGTTTTATTTAGGTTAGTTAATTAGGGTTAGAGGAGGATTAGGGCCTAATGACTAACAGAAGTCTAACACTGTTAGCCAAAAGGGTAAGTTGATGTATTTTTTGAAAGGTGGGGGGTATATGATGAATTTCAAAAGTTGAAAGGGTATATGGTGCAAAAAAAAAATTGTCAGGGGTATATGGTGAAAAAACCGTATTATTAATGTCATTGATATCACTATTTGAAGCTATTTGTGTTCAAGAAGAATAATGTTCTTTTGGCATTTGTAAGTGTTCTTTTTTATATTTATTCTAATTAATAATTTTGATATGTGATGTTCTTTTTTATGTTGTACATGTAACGAACATGACAATAGTATATGATGTTTATTATTTAAAACAATTTTGGTAGAATAATATAAATTATATATTACTAGTTTATATAAAACATGAGTAGCATGGGATAACCTAATGGTGTTGTCATCACGTTTAAAAATTTCCCTACAAAGGATTTCAACATATCTTTAAAAACAAAGTTTATATAAAACAAGACAACGATATAAGAAGAATATTTAACCATTTTGTTCAAGATCATATGATTATATATATTTATAGGTTTATTTATAATAAAAAAGAACAATTTATTGATATAACAAAGAACATGTTCTTAGTTAAATCCAAACATGTCATCAATATAAAAATAACATCTATCTTTTATTTTTAAAATGTGCAATTTAAATAGATCTCGTATGCTCTTTCAGTATATGTTCTTTTTTTAATATCATTATATGTTCTTTTCATTACTACCTAAATTCTTATTATTAACGGACCTTGAACATGAGTGTTCTTTTATTTTTAATTTTTTTGGGCCCCTTTTGGGAATCCCGTGGTACGATGAATTTTTTCTAGGCTGCCCTCGCACAGGGTCACTCACGTAAAGACCCAACAAGCCCCAACCCCCCTCCCCCACCCACAACAATATTGAAATATATGCTTCCACCAAGATTTGAACCTTGGTCTCCCATGTGGGAGGTAAGAAGCCATACCATTAGACCCAAGAATCCTTAGTCTTTTATTTTTAATTGTATGTTCATATACTAATGTGCTCTTTTTCAAAAAAAAACTAATTATGCTATAATAATAATAATAATAATAATAATAATAATAATAATAATAATAATAATAATAATAATAATAATAATAATAATAATAATAATAATTATTATTATTATTATTATTATTATTATTATTATTATTATTATTATTATTATTATTATTATTATTATTATTATTATTATTATTATTATTATTATTATTGTTATTATTGTTATTATTATTATAATATTATTTATATTATTATTATAAAATTATTATTATTATTATTGTTATTATTATTATTATTATTATTATTATTATTATTATTATTATTATTATTATTATTATTGAAAGTTGTGCATAGTAATAAAATGATAGTAATAGTAATACTAGTAATGAAATACAAAGTAATAATAATATTAGTAATAATATGTTTTCTAAAAGATAAGTTCAGATCAGATCAGATCAGATCAGATCAGATCAGATTAGAAAAAATAATTTCAGATCAGAACAGATCAGAAAATTTCAGGTGAACTAAACATAGCCTTAGATGAGGAAGAGAAAGGGAAAATATTTAAATAATCTAGGGTTTGCGGACTACAAATAGTAGGCAAATTTTGGATATTTATGTCCTATTTATGGGTTTTTGTTGAGTACTAGGATGAGGAAACCGAGTAGGATGAGAATAAAGAATTATGTAATAAAAAGGATTTAGAAGAGTTTAATCCCAAAACAAACACTAGCTTTTAATTTATTAATTTAAGCTATTAATTAATAACTTCAGCCTTTTATATTTGAGTATTTTAATTAAAATAAAGTCAAAAGTTAGAACTTGTAATTCTTCAGACTTTGAAATAGTCAAACTATATCTATAAAAATCATAAAAATATGAGAGATTTCAAAAGATCAAAATATACCAAAAGATTATTTTTTTCTCATAAATATAAGAAAAACCCCTGTCACATGAGTGAAATGAGGGACTCTAACCAATTAGGTCAACCTTGATTCTTAAGTCCTAACCATATTACAATTAATATCATAAAAATTTTCTCTCTCTGAAACCCTAGCATCTCTCTCAAACCCGAACCTCCATTAATGTTCTTGTAGGGGATTCCGCCGGTTGTTATACTAGTGGAAAGCCATAAATTTTGTTATTTTCATCGCTTATTCTTAGTTTTACGAGTTTATTTGTAATAAGTCTCCATTATGTTATGAGGGATGTCTCCATCAATATGATGGTTCAACCAACTCTCACCTTTAGAGTCTTGGTTTATTGTTTAGCTTGGAAGTTATTTGAACATGTGGGAAATCGTACTTATTGGTTTGAAGAATATCAAGATTAAGGTCATATTTCAATACTAATTCATACGTTTATGGTTGGAATATTATCAATATAAAAAAAAGCGGTGCCAAAGTGTTTATATTAGTAAATTGGATTAAGAATCTCATACTAATGTTTTAGATTATGTTTTACATAAGGGTTATGATTGATGTAGATGTCGTATGACAATTTATTAATTATAATTTTCTAAAACCCTTCAAAAAAAAACATAAGATAATAGGAAGCATAATTATACACAAATTATAATTCTATGCTTAAGAGAAGGTTTGTTTGGCAACCTTAGGAGCTGGGATTTTTATATATTAACGTGGATGCGGCTATTTTTAAGGAGGTAGGGGTTGGAATGGGTGTGGTGATTCGGGACAATGCTTGTCAACAAATTCAACAACCTTGGGAGGTGAAGGTCACTGAAGCAAAAGCTATAGTGTTTGGTTTAAAATTGGCAATTAATTGCACTGTTAGGAAAGTGGATGTGGAATGTGATAATATCCAATAAGTTATTAACTTGATTTTTTTTCAACATCTGAAAAGTTTGCATGAAATGAACAACATAAACAATTAAAATGTAACAACGGGGATACAATTTGGCCGGCATGCCTTGGCGAGCTCATGCGCTTGTTGTACATGTTCACGAGAAACCTTAGTAATGCAACACCAGTGAACCGTCTTTGCCAGAGCTCGAATGTCATTGATAGTCCATATGAGGGTGATGTCACGAAACATGGAAGAGTTGAGATGATGGACAAGTAGTTCAGAATCTGTGTGTATGGAGACACTGCCATAACCCTAGGCTTTCGCCCACTGTAAGGTTTGTAGGCACGCATAGACTTCCATCGATGTTTCTCAGGTTGCCTCGTATGCCATACCATGTCCCTTGGTGTGCACATGTCCCAGTTCTTGTGCAATGCTGCCAAGTTGTATGGAATGTTGCCGTGCACAATCTATTTGAATGCCAATCTTCGGCACCGCCATTCGCTGTTGACCAATATTAGCGACAACAAAGGCAAGAGGGGAGTGGGGGATTAGGGCCCGAACATGACATGGTGTGGTAGTTGAGGTAAACAATGAATGTTCGTCCACGGCAGCGAGAGTTTCAATTCGCAGCTCATCGATAGTAGCTGGGACGCATCTGAAAATGGCTGCATTACGTGTGCACCAGATGCTCCAGAGGGTAGCTATGAACAAAGGAAGGCGTGTGCCTTGTACACAATCTTCTTTTCGGAAGTAGAAAATCCAAGCAATGATCCATTCCCAGAGAGGCACATGGGCATTGAGGATTGAGAAGATACCAAATTGGCTCGTGAGCCATGCTCTTGTTGCCAGGGGGAACAAACGGATGAGATGCTAATCATCTTCAGGGGCTTAAGAACAAATGGCACAAATATCTGTAAAGCCAATCCCCCATTTAAGTAGGTTGGCTGCAACAGCGAGACTGTTATGGCAAATTTTTCATTGGAATAATTGCCATTTAAGTATGATGTTCAGACCCCACAACATGCGAAAGAACCAGAGATCTTATGGGGTTGTCATGCTATGGATTTTTTTTTGGATAAAAGATAGTAGCCTTGTCTTGGTTGTGCATTCACCCGAGGGTGCGGGGAACCAGTAGACATTGAATCTTGGGGTTGGAGGATTGTGGGAAGTTCCATACTTAGGATACGATGAGCACTGGATAGGGTAAAGAGTTGGCGCACTAGCCCTATATTCCATCCCTTTTGTTGAGGTAGCATGAGGTCAACAACTCTTGTTGTGGCAGCGGTGCACAGGGAGATATTGTCGTGGAAGAGAGGAGTGGCTTCGTTTACCCATCGCTGATGGGATGCAATGAGTGAAGTACCATCACCAACTTTCCATGCACAGTTTGCATAAAGAGTGGTTACTGCCTGAAAAAGTCCTTTCCGTCCGCATGAGCTGGTGTTGTTTGGCCGAGAGAGGTGTCGTTGTCTAGCCACTGGAGTTGTAGACAACGATCCAAAGTACTTTGAGAATAGAAGTTGCGTATGAGAGTGGATACGCCATACTTTCATCATTAACAAGGATTGATTGAACATATGACTATTGCAGATTCCAAGGCCACCCATTCCTTTTGGAAGATGGAGAAGTTCTCGTCGGCGCTAGGCAAGACCTGATGAAGTTTTTGAGGCCCAGAAAACATTGCCAGCATCGCATCGATCTTATCAACTTGATTTATGAGAAGCAATGGTATGGTTTGTTTTTGGGAATGATTGACCATGAGATTAGATAAATTTCTAGTTGTTTTGATGCAGCTTATTTTAATCATGTTTTTAGAGAGGCTAGTCTTGCCACTCATACTATGGCTCATCTTAACCCACTTTAATTCAATACTCGAGTGTAGGTAAGTGGTTGTCCAAGTATGGTTGATGATGTTATAGCTTCCGACTTTTGCCTACTGAATAATGATAGCTAGTTTTCGGAATTGTTCCCCTTAAAAACATAGAAGGTTTGTTATTATGGATATCTCTATGGAAGGGAATTTTATTTTAAAATAGATATTTTGTAGATTGAATTATAACTGGTATAAAGGGAAAAATATCGGGTAAGATAACAACTTTAGAAACAGATAAGTTACAAAATAACAAAGACATTTACCCTATGTTCAATTTTTTGTTTCCCAATTATCTGTCCGACATCCACAAATATATTTTTTTCATTAGGAATGATAATTAGCCCAAAGACCAACCCATGCTAGGCTACTAGCCTACAGGTTACACCAGCTCAGAGGCTGAATATTAGGCTAAATAACCCATAAGACAACAGGCCTAAAAGCCCCCTGCCACCACAAGAATAATCCCCAACATATTGTTTGGATGAGGATTCAAACCCTGGGCAATGCTCTGTAATTCAGGGTGGTACTCCATTGAGGTACCACCTCTTCTTCTCCGAAATCCAAATATGAATAGCTCATATTATACTATTTTACCAATATATTCGTTATGAAACTCCCTATACAAAGATATTCTTTATTAAATTGGAGCTCATCTACAAGTAAGTCCGGGCCAATATTGGTTATAAATAAAAAATTATCATTCTTATAAATATTTTCCCCAAATTTTCAAAATACTATATACTTTTTTTTTTTAATCTAGATGCTCATATTTACACTTATGTTGTCCAATGCAGCAAATTGACTTTGAATAATTTTCATTTAAAATTATATAAAAGTAGTATTTTGAGACGAATTTACGGTCATCATCGGCCATATCCCCAAAAATAAATGTTTTGGAATTTACGGTCTCGCTCCAAGAATCTCATGTATGGCTTTTGATACCATGTATATAGTTTCACTTTAATTGTCTTATCTTTCTCATATATATATATATATATATATATATATCAAGATTCCTCGATCACCTTATATAATAAGGAAAATGACTCCTAGATAAATGAATTATGATCAAAGCGATCAACTTATGAAGTATGCTTTTTTTTTAATCATAGGAGGTAGGAAGCCAAACAAAAAAAAAGTACAGAAAACGAAACAGCAGCTACAAAACTAAGCTAAACAAACCAAAAAGCTAGGGAGGAATCATACGAGGGATAACAACCCCCCTAATATCCTCATCTAAAATGCTACTAAGACCTAACGGAGCCGAAGAATATAAAATAGAAGGATGGAGTTGAGTAACTCCACAATTGGCAAGCCAATCCGCAGCTCGGTTTCCTTCAAGATACACGTGCATAATTCGAACCTCCCATTATGGCTTCCTAATTACCTCAAGACATTGATTGATGATATGCGTATTGGCATTACGACCCCCATCCTGTTGTTGAAGAAGATGGACACAAGCCAGGTTGTCCATCTGAACTAATAGATGGCTGATATCTAGCTCCTTCGCCAGTGCAAGGCCCTTGGATAGAGCAAGAAGTTCCGCTGTCATAGAGTTGCAATGCCCCAGTTTGGCTGAAATTGCATAAATGAGTATGCCTCTATTGTCTCGAATGATTGCACCTCCCCCCGCTGGTCCGGGAGATCCCTTTGCTGCACTATCTGTATTCAATGCATACCACCCATCAGGTGGGTGTTTCCAAGCTATACCAATCTCCTGTTTCGACTGCTTTTTTGAGTTTGAGTTGAGTACTCCAACCTGTGACTCCATACTCCGTCTCATCTCATTATATCTCACATGAATGAATCCCCCTAGATCATTTGGAATCTCATGGCTCCTATCAAAGACAAGACAGTTTCTCCACCTCCAAATCCACCAAATTGCAACTCCAAACAAAGTGGCCCATGTGGGAAAACCATATGCATCCTCCCTATATGCTATATTACAAGTCAACCAATGTTTTAAATGTTGCTGAAAGAAATTCGGTTCATCAGCATGTCCTCCTAATTTGGCCCACACCATCCTAGCTGTTGGACAGTCACGAACAATGTGGAGTGTAGATTCTTCCCTTGCACCGCATATGAAACACTTAGGGTCATTTGTAAGCTTCCTTTTAAATCTTGCTGCATTGCCAAGCACCCTATCATGGCACACAATCCACAAGAATGCCCGAATTCGTTGCTGTACTGGTGCATGCCAAATTAAATCCCAACACTCTTCATCAACTATCTCATCCTCATTTATCATAATTCGCATAGCAGACCTGATAGAGAATTTCCCTTTTTGACCTTCTCGCCAATAAATCAAATCCCCAATGGTAGGATCTTCTTTCACTTCATGAGCTTGAATTAATTTTAATGTATCTTGTGCAAGATATGGCACAAATAACTCCCACTTCCATCACTGCACAACGTCCCACATCTCCTCTACCGTTGCGCCTTCTAGCTCTATGGGGACAGGTTGTGTAGCAAGTTTAGCTAAAGGCTCTTTTGTAGTCCACCGATGGTCCCAAAATAAAGTGTTTTTTCCATTACCCACTGCAGTTTATAACCCTTCACAAAGAATCTTAGCATTCTCCGTTATACCACGCCAAACATTTGACATCCCAGCTTTAGGCTCGAACATATCTACATCACATCTTCCACTACAGTATTTGCTCCTCAAAACTCTTGCCCATAGAGCATTAGGTTCTGTGCGAACTCGCCAACCGAGTTTAGTAAGGAACGCTGCATTCGATTGTTTTGCCGAAGGGATGGCAAGCCCACCTTGGTTCACTGGTTTTTGCAGGGTATCCCACGAAATCATGTGAATGGCTTTCTTTTCGTCTGAACTACCCCATATAAATTTCCTCACTTTCTTGTTAACTTCATCACAAATTGTTCTTGGTACTTATGAAGTATGTGAATAGTAGATACTAATAAGAAAAGGAAGAATTACATTTTTTTTTCAAAACTACATAACAACATATCTATATTTCATCCCCCACTCAAAAAATAGCCCTAGTAAAAGAAAACAAAAAAATAAAAATGCGTAGTTCTATATGGGGCCTTTTGTTTTTTAATTTTTCATGTAATACCCTCACATGTTTTAGTATTTTAAATGATACCCCTTAATTATTGACTTTTCTATATAGTACCTCTTGAATGTCTAGTACTTCCTATCACCTTCTTAATATCCCGTTAATCACCCTCTATGAGTCCTCACTACTATTATTGTCATCAATCAGACCCACTAACCCCTTTTTTTGCAGCCCTTGGCCCTTCTATTAATAATGAGTAACGAAAAGTTGTGAAGAGGAAACGTGGCAGGTCTAGGTGGTGACAATAGTGAATGTGAGGATTGTGGGAAGGTATTTGTGGGCGGTTAAGATGACAGGAGATTGAATTATTATTTAAGGTGGTACCATATAGAAATATCAATAATAGAGGGGTATCTTAAAGAATTTTTAAATTTAAAGGGTAGAAGGATAATCCTATACATATTAGGAATCATTTTCAGATTATAAATCTATGAATAAAATATATCTTACATATTCTATCCATATTATATAGAAAAGTAAAAAAATAGAGAGACATCATATAAAATATACCAATTAAAATTCATAATTTGTCAGCCCTCGTCCTCAAGCACTGGTCCACCCATTTTTTTATTTTTTTAAATTATATACTCTATATAAAAAGTATAAACCATAAAACTTGTTAAAAAAAGCATTATTGTAGTACATAGAGAACATTTGAGATTTTCTATAAATAGGCACCCTTGTTGAGAGACAACAACATTGTAAACGAGTAAACAAGAGAGAGAAATTAAAGAGATGGAAAACGGTGGAGCCAAAGTTAATGGGGTCGCCAAAAATTGGAGGTTCAATGGAAAGGTGGGTGGTATCAACAACAACGGCAGTATGGCATCTCATATAAATAATAATAACAATAGCGCTACTAGTAAAAGTAGAGGGGTAACGGTGAGAGAAGCTAGAAATATGATTATGGAGAATTTAAACCCTGATGATGAGAGGCCAATGCTTGCTCTTGCTCATGGTGATCCTTCTATTTTCCCCTGTTTTCGCACTTGCCCCAACGCTGAGCGCGCCGTCGTCGACGCGCTCTGTTCGGGTCACTTTAACTCCTACGGCACCGCCGTCGGTATCCTTCCGGCTAGAAAGTATGTTCATCTCATCTTTTATTTCTTTCTTTAATTTGTAGTGTATATTCATGTCACTTTCTAAGATAAAGATACTATTTTTTTCTGTGTGTATGGGATGAGTTTTATACTTCATATGACATTCAAATAGACGGATGGATTTTCTAAGGATATTATATTTATATAAGATGAATTTCAATGTTAAAGGATGTAAAATTTACCGTTTTTATATACACCCGTCTTATTTAATAAATTGATATGTTGAAATTAAATATTTAGGTAGAGATAAAAGAAAAATATGTTAAATTTTATCTAGTAATCAATTGCTTCTCGGGCAAATTAAATGAAGGATGATATGCATCACGTCTGATCTAAAAGTAAAAAGGCATATTTTCAAATAAAAAAGTTCTTATATATATATATAAAATAATATATCATTCATAATGAAAGACATTGAAGTGTGACAAAAGAAAAAATATGAATTATAAAAATAACATCAATGAAGTACATATTGCATATCATACTTTCGGATGTGAATTTAAGTTTTTTTTTTTCGGTAAGAAGAAATGGCCCGGACCCCGCTCAGGTCTAATCTAAAAGTAAAAAGGCATATTTTCAAATAAAAAAGTTCTTATATATATATATATATATAAAATAATATATCATTCATAATGAAAGACATTGAAGTGTGACAAAAGAAAAAATATGAATTATAAAAATAACATCAATGAAGTACATATTGCATATCATACTTTCGGATGTGAATTTAAGTTTTTTTTTTTTCGGTAAGAAGAAATGACCCGGACCCCGCTCACGTCTTAATGGGCCAGGCACTTGAGAGTAAGGGGGAAGGGTAAGGGGAATCCCTCAAAGTGCCTCTAGTGGGGATTGAACCCCCAACCTTGAGGTTGGAAGGGTGCTCTCCTTACCACTAGACCAAGTGTTGGGCCTTTTCTTCTTCTCTTTATGTATGTGTATTGTAATTCAGAACAACTCATATTTGCATTCAATTCAGGCAAGTGGGATGATTTTGTCAAAAACCACCTATCAATAGGTTTTTTTGAAGGAAATAAGATTTTAAAATCTTTCCCTTCCCTTTTGAAATTGTCTATCAACACGTTGAGTAAATGAGGTGTATGAAGAAGGAAAATCTCCCAACCCCTTTCCCCACCCAAAAGCTGAATGAGGTGTATTGACTATTGATTTGCTAAGTTTATTTTTCCTCTTTTTTTTTTCAATAAGTATGAAAAAAGCGTATTTCTGTCAATATGTAAAACATATTAATAGTCATATACTCTTGCTAACCCCTAAATACTTGCACTGTATCTTTTCCGGGTCAAACTTCACGATTTTTTTACTGGAAAGTCCTATTAATATAGAGAAAAAATAATCATATGGGATCGTATAAATTTGGATAAGATGTACTTTCAAATATCATTTAGCAATATTTTTATTACTAATAATTACATAATGATATCTGTAGTTAATTGCATGTTTTGCAAATTGCGAAATAGTAAACGAAGTAATCATACAATTAACGATGGACGGAGTATAAATTATATTCAATCAAATTAAGGGTCTGTTCTCCCCATCTTATTTTCAGTTCAATTCAATTCAGTTCAGTTCCTAAATTATTATCATTACTATTAATTGATTATAATTTAATTCAGTTCAGTTCAGTTGTTTTATGCCGAAGTGAACAGACCCTTACCGGTAATATACTTCTATTGTGACAAAAATAACTCCAATGTGATACATTAATAAGAAACCTAAGTCTAAACATATTAACTTCCTTTAGACAATTGGATGCTCTCGGCAGGACTTCAACAACATGAACTTTCTTTAGAGTAGTTTTGGAATGTTTTTGTTATAGTTTGGAAATATCATTTAGTGTTAAGTTCCATAGATACACATGCTTTATTAAGTATTTTAAATTTATTCCTCATAATATTTTGTTGGCTTCTTAAAAATAAATGCCGCCAACTCCAAACCTTGCAATGGCTAGTTTGAGCACGATACTCTTGAGTCAAGGACAATGCGATGAGATAGCAGTAGAAGATCATGCAAGGCTATATAGAAGAGGTGGCACATAAAGGCCTACTTTTCTTATGAAATAAATACAATGGTCTAATATTATGTGTGATTCTAAATTGATATTTCCAATCAGCAAATCTTATGGAGAAAGATATTTATATTTATAATGACCTATTATCATTCCGTGTCTAAATAGTGCTTTTTCCCTTTTTAATTAGTTGTAACATTTGCGCTTTTGAAAGTTAAACTTTACACACTTGTATTGATTTATTATTATGTGAGGCACTTGTTGGATTCAATCCCAATATATATATTCACATTATTCATTTTTAGTAATGTTTACTCATACGTTATTAGGATTTCGGTAACATATAGAAGTCCTAATATGAATAGACATTGTAACTCATAAAAAAGTAGATGAAGTAGGTAACATGTTCTACACAAATTGAAGCATATTATAACCAATAAATATTTGTGGACATAAGTGTTTCCTTTATTACACGTTTGTAAAATTGGTAGATGAAGTAATTTGTACGGTTAAAATTACATGAAAGAATGTCGCCATGTTTATGCTACTGCGGGACCATTTCGTCCTGGTCCCTTCTAATTTCATGATGCAAATCGTAATAAATCCAATAACTATCTCTCAACGATCTGCTAGACTGCTACATATTGTACATGATAAAGTTTTGCATTTATCTGTGGTTATTTACTAGTTACTACACCTTGATGTAGTAGTGGTCACTATTCAGTTAAAAACAAGACGGAGGGAGTATCTCTCAACGATCTGCTACATATTGTACATAATAAAGTTTTGCATTTATCTCTTATCATTATTTACTATCTTGATTCTTAAAAAGCTCTCATAAAAAATATTCTTAAAAACCACTTAACATATATGTTGCTTATACAAAAATTTAAGTGTCATATAAGTAACATTTTTGAAGAAAAAAAACTAACACATCAAATTTGGCCCACCCAATATTAAAATCCTGGATCCGCCACTTCTACTCAGTGTGTAATGTGTTGCTTGTTGATGAACAGGGCTATAGCAGAATACCTTTCTCGTGATCTCCCCTATGAACTTTCACCGAATGATGTAGTCCTTACACTTGGTTGTTCACAAGCCATTGATGTTGCACTCTCTGCACTTGCTTCTCCTGGAGCTAATATTTTGCTACCAAGACCTGGTTACCCGTATTACGATGTTTTTTCAGCTCATATCGGACTTGAGACACGCCACTTTGATCTTCTTCCCAAAAGCGGGTGGGAAATCGATCTCGGTGGCATTGAAGCTCTTGCTGATGCCAATACTGTGGCTATGGTTATTGTAAACCCTGGAAACCCTTGTGGTAACGTTTTTACGTATAACCATCTGCAAAAGGTATAATGCATAGAGTGAGACAGTAATATATATGAGCGCACAATTGTAATTTCATATATATCATTCGCACAAATTAATGATTATTGATTTTATTGGTGATGATCCATATATAGGTGGCAGACGTTGCCAAAAAGCTTGGGATTCTGGTGATCAGTGATGAAGTTTATGGACATCTCACCTTTGGAAGCAACCCATTTGTGCCAATGGGTGTGTTTGGAGATATTGTTCCAGTTATCACTCTTGGGTCTTTATCCAAAAGATGGATAGTTCCTGGTTGGCGCCTTGGTTGGCTTGTCACAAATGATACTCATGGCATCTTGCAAAAATACGGGGTAAACAAACTTTTTTTAACCTCATCAAATTAGGTCTCACATCACCAAAATCACTCCTAATTTAATCTAACTAGTTAAATATATGCTTCAAGTTTGCGTAATGACCATATGCAACAGTTGGATTATATCTACAATAATGGACTACTCATTACTGATCTTAGAATATGTGCTCTTTTATCTGGATGAAGTAAAACTTAAATATGCTTATAATGATTGTGGTTTTGGTTGTATTAGGTCATGGAGAGCATTAAGCGTATTGTAAGCATCTCTGCTGACCCTGCTACCTTTATTCAGGTTAGTCCCGCTCCCATCGTTCATCAAATTACTTACAGGCTACAGCAACGTTTTTGCTCGTTTTCTGTTGTGATATATTGGTATAATATTTTAATTTAGCAAGTAGCAAGTAACAAGTAATATAAATAACCCTAAGAAGTTAGCGGGCTCGATAGGATATATGTAACCCTAAGAAGTTAAAAATGGAAATATTAAGCAATAAATAAGCATTAATTATGCCGATTGATATGTGATTGTGTCATTAATTCCTCAAATAATACCATTTCAGGAAATGTATTTACGGCCCGTTTGGTTAGTGGTTATAAATAGTGGTAATGGTAATGAAATTTAGTGTAAATTTGTAATGATTTTCACATGTCCATGACCATGGGAATGAAACTTTATCACAAAACATGGGTTTCCCTTTATAAATTTTCATTACCACCCAATACCACCTTCCCAAGTGGTATTGGGTGGTAATATGCATATATGTAGTAGTCCTTACTCCTTAGGGCTACATATATCATTTTCCCATAAATAAATAAAAACCATTTGTTACATTGAATGAATCCTTAAAGTAGTTATATTTGGAGGGAAACTTGTCACTCGTAGTATTATAGTGGAGTAAATATTAGTAGGACTAATTTGGTAGCATATTCCGCAAATTTTCAGGGAGCTGTTCCTCAAATTCTTGAAAAAACAAGCAAGGAGTTCTTTGAAAAAGTCATCAACATTCTAAGGCTTGACGCAGACATGTGCTACGAGAAACTTAAGGAGATTTCTTGCTTCATTTGCCCACACAAACCAGAAGGTTCCATGTTCATCATGGTAAGGAATTTTATTCGTTAAATCAATTTTTCTTCAAAATGATAGGAGTAGCCGACATATAAAATTTATATATCAGTTTCCTATCACACCTTTTATATAAGTATTTGGTGAGAACCATGTACACAAAACGAGCAACATTCGCTTTCGCTTTTGATTATCTCTAATACACTAAATTGACCATTATAAGATGTTGACTTATTTTGGTTATTACTTCCTCGTTTTTTATTACCTACATTGTTTCGTTTTACACAAGGACCAAAGTGAAGAGAAAGAGAGAAAATGAACCCAGTGTTCTAAAAGAGAAAAAGAGAGAATATATTGGAAAAATAAAAATGATGTAAGTAATAGAGAATTGCCAAAATTAAAAAAACGATGCAAGTAATGAAAAACGGGGGAAGTATATTAGTGAGAATTTATAGTCATTATTTCTAGATATTGATTATTAATAAAAGAAGTATTGCATCTATTTCAAAACTTTGAAAATACTCTTTATCTATATCAATGTATCATTATTTAAATTACTTCTAAATTGCTTTTTTCTTTTTTTGAAATTTAAACTGCTACTTCTATTATTCTGTACAGATTTAGTTGTTATGTTATTACTATTAGTAGTATTTACGTTCTTATAGTTACTGTTGTTTCCGATTGAAGGGCTCATCTTGAGAAACCAATAGTGAAATTTGGCAAGATTTGACCGTCAACGTAGTGGAGTAATTGCTTTTTTGTTCAAAATTCACTTTTGATAGTCGATGTACTATTTTCTTGCGTCGTATATATAGACGTTATCTTGAAATCCTTTTATAAATAATTGAGTATGATATCCTCATATCCATATGGGAGGATCTAAGAATGACCACTATAGAACAATTACAACTATAAGATGAGTATTGACTAATGCGTTTTGTACCGTCAACGGAAAAAAGAAAAAGATAAAACTAATGCGTTAGGCATTGGCATGTTGCAGGCCAAACTCGATTTGTCTCAACTAGATGGAATTATTGACGACATTGATTTTTGCATTAAGCTTGCTAAAGAAGAGAAGATGATTATTTTACCAGGTAAGCAATTTTCTCATTATATTCCATTTGTTTGGGAATAATTTTCTCGATATAATAACTTTATTAGAGCTAAGTGAGGCATATTTATAATTTTATAAGACTTCACCATATGGTTCTCACTACTTGGTAATCATGACTTGGCGACATATTTGAAAAATTATGAGTAAAAAAGGACTTAATTAACAAGCAAGAGAGACGTCTGCTATAAGACTTCACCGTACGGCTCTCACTACTTGGCAGTCATTGTTGGGAAAGATACACGCACGATAGACAATTACAAGCGGAAGCACAATGATCTCATTTTCCCTAATGTGTTGTAAAATGGGCAAACACTACCAATCTTGAGAAAACACAATATGAACAACAATAAGCAATTCTAAATAGCCCAAGTGCAATAAAATAAAGCACACCAAGATATACGTGGAAAACCCAAACAGGGAAAAACCACGAGTACCGTAAGCCGGCACCAAGTCCTTCCACTAATCAACAATAATTAATGGGTACACGAAATTATCCTTCTCTAAACAATGTTAGAGGCTTTACTACATCAAACAAACATGTTTGGAATAACCATTCTCCATAAACCATCACTAACAAGTGGATAAACACAACTATGGAGAGATTGGGGCTAAATAGAGATTACCAACATCCGGAGCACAAAACGACAATCCAACCGTTGGATATGAAGGTTGGGATGGCAGGAACCTTGTGTCAAAATTTGGAGTCGATCGGGCAATGTTTGACCATCCGATCGAGCAGAAAACGATGACAGCTCCAAGAGTGAAAACTCACTCAAACTCTCTGCCTCACTCTTGTTTTGTGCGTGAGATGTGGTGATGTTGCTGCTGTGTTATTGCTGTCACCAAATTTTAGCACACTCCCCACTTATTATATTTACTTTATTCAACCCCCTTTGACTTTCTTCTTCATATGGGCCCAAAGATTAAATACCCATATGGTTAAACACTTACATTAGTCCAATAAGATGGACTCCATCCTCCAAGTAGGAGGGAATAACCCCAACAAATCTCCCCCTCACTCCTACTTGAGGGAGGCACAACTAACAACATGAACAAACATGTCAATCTCCCCCTAAAGAGGAGTCTACACTACCCACTTTCTTCCAAGCCTCCCGCTTGACCATGGGTAATGTACAATGCATCATTTTGGACTCGATTTCAACACCATGAATCCAACAATGACAAATACCACAACAACCGTTCACAACCAAGTGTGCCATGTCTCTTGGAAGTGAGCTTCCCAAACCAAACACCCGCTTACCCTTAGGTGTTTTCTTGCCTTTAGGCAACTTTACCGGATCAAACAAACGAGAAGAGATCTCATGCAAGGCACTAGTCCCATCTTGCATGGCTTTCACACCTCTCCTCTTGTCGGTGCACCTTATTACCATTCCGGTAGCTTCCATCATCTCGCTTCAAGCAAGGAACATGTGGTGGCATACAAGCAACATGCTCAACAAGAGAATAACTCAACACATCACCACTACATATTTCCACTTCTTTACCCCTATGATCAACACAACTATGAACACTAGGAGAAAGAGAATTACCTTCAGGGAGGAATTTGACACTTTTCTTTTTCATATGATCAAGCTTCTTATGTGGAAATAGAAGCAAACTTGGCACATTACCCTTCTCACATAGCTTAGCTTGCATCACGAAACAACCATCTTGCTTCTTCCCTCGAGCGACGACCAATGAGCCTTTGGTGAGCTTCCATTTACCTTCACCAAGATGACTAGCATAACCATCATCATCCAACTTTCCGACGGAGAGAAAATTTGCACGAACATCCGGAACATGCCTAACATTTCGAGAGCTAACCTCGCAACCAATGGATGTCTCCAAGTAGATTGTACCCAAACCAACAACCTTGGATACCTTATCATTTCCCATCTTCACATAGCCAAAATCACCGCTAGTGTATGATGAGAAGAACTCCAAGTGTGAGGTAAGATGACACGATGACCCCGAGTCAATAAACCAAGTACAATCATCACAAGAAGCCTCAAGGTTAGTATCACCACCAACAAAATACAAATCATCACTAGTTGCTAAAGCCGAAGTATTTCCATCATCATCATCATTCTCAGAATGGTGGCCTTTCTTACTCTTCTCCCCCTTTTGTTGGGCTTTGTCACGCTTCCATTTTCGACACTCGATTTCTTGTGACTCGGCTTATCACAATAGAAGCAAGTGAGTGGACCCCTAGGCTTCGATCTCCCCCCGGATTCCGAACTATCATCATCATGATTCCTAACCATGGTTCTCCCACGGCCTTGTTTTTCAAAGAACATGAATCCCCGAATAATCGGATGAGGAACTATGATCCTTCCGCCGGCTTCTTCATTCATCAAGCTTGACTTCACAATCTCCATTGTGAGCTTACCTTCCGGAGCGAGTTACTAAGTGACACAACAAGAGTCTCCCAACCGTCGGGCAATGAACTAAGGAGGAGTAAGGCCTGCGGCTCATCTTCTAACACCAATTTCATTGCGATAACCGATTCACTAAACCTTGAAAAGCACTTAGATGTTCAATCACACTTTGACCATCCGAGTACTCTAACTTAACAAGTCTTCTCATGAGTGAGGCTTTGTTTAGTGCGTTCTTCCTTTCATACATAGACTCGAGCTTCTTCCACAAAGTGTAGGCACTAGTGTCACTTGCTACATGCTGAAAAACACTTTGGTCAATGAATTGCCGAATCAAACCTACGGCCTTCCTATTAAGCAAATTCCAAGCGGCCTCTTCCTTATTACTTGGCCTAGTCTCATTCAAGATTGGTTCATGCAAATCCTTAATATAAAGGATATCTTCCATTCTCGTTTTCCATATGGAATAATTACTAGAATTTAAGTAAATCATTCCGTGCACACCCTTTTCATCCATTTTTTTTTTCAACAACACAAAATCCTACAATAGAACCTCTGCTCTGATACCACTTTGTTGGGAAAGATACACGCACGATAGACAATTACAAGCGGAAGCACAATGATCTCATTTTCCCTAATGTGTTGTAAAATGGGCAAACACTACCAATCTTGAGAAAACACAATATGAACAACAATAAGCAATTCTAAATAGCCCAAGTGCAATAAAATAAAGCACACCAAGATATACGTGGAAAACCCAAACAGGGGAAAAACCACGAGTACCGTAGTTCCAGCACCAAGTCCTTCCACTAATCAACAATAATTAATGGGTACACGAAATTATCCTTCTCTAAACAATGTTAGAGGCTTTACTACATCAAACAAACATGTTTGGAATAACCATTCTCCATAAACCATCACTAACAAGTGGATAAACACAACTATGGAGAGATTGGGGCTAAATAGAGATTACCAACATCCGGAGCACAAAACGACAATCCAACCGTTGGATATGAAGGTTGGGATGGCAGGAACCTTGTGTCAAAATTTGGAGTCGATCGGGCAACGTTTGACCATCCGATCGAGCAGAAAACGATGACAGCTCCAAGAGTGAAAACTCACTCAAACTCTCTGCCTCACTCTTGTTTTGTGCGTGAGATGTGGTGATGTTGCTGCTGTGTTATTGCTGTCACCAAATTTTAGCACACTCCCCACTTATTATATTTACTTTATTCAACCCCCTTTGACTTTCTTCTTCATATGGGCCCAAAGATTAAATACCCATATGGTTAAACACTTACATTAGTCCAATAAGATGGACTCCATCCTCCAAGTAGGAGGGAATAACCCCAACAGTCATGACCTAGCTCCATATCTGAAAAATTGTGAGCGAAAAAGGACTTACTTAACAAGCCTTGAACCTAAAACTTTTGTTTTCATATGTTATGTTTCAACCATCAAAGTGCCCATAGTGTTCAACTTATTTTGTCTTATCTTATAAGATCTTATAAAATTTTATTTGTTCTTATCTTATCCGATATTATCTTATCTTATCTTATAAGATAGTTTATTGTGTGTGTCTACCATCTTATTTTATCTTATCTGATGTTATCTGATCTTATCTTATAATTAAGATCTTATATAAGTAAAAATAAGTTGAACAGAACGGACCCTGAGTGATGGTTATTACTAAAACAAACCAATACTTCATCCGTCTGTTTTTAGTTGCAACTGTTTGACTTTTACACTTTTTAGAAACTCTATTTAGTTCATCTTTGGTAATTGTTAAGGAAAAATAAATTCATGTGGGATCTTGTTTGATTATTGTCAATGTGTATTTTACGAACATCTATATTTTATAATTTTTAATTTTCGGTAACTAGAGATATTAGAGGTTAGTAAGTGTAAAAGTCAAACTGTTGCAAGTAAATAGAAACATAGCAAGTAAATCTTATATGTACGTGTGAGTTGTACAAAATATCAAATGATTTTTGTTTGTTTAATATTTCCACATATTACCATGTCTCTGTCTCTTTTTTCTTTTCTAAATAGTCCCCATATAATTTTTTAAATCAGAATAACTACTACATATAAATTGACATATTTGCCTAAACATCATAAAATAGTAAATATGATTATTAATATTAGAGGAAACGAGTATTTAATATGAACATCTTCATTATATATTAATAATAAAATATGCAGTATATATAGTGTTTAGTTAGTGAGTTAGTCTTGCGTGGACCTGGTCCACAATAATATTATTGTGGACCAAAATCATTTATTTAACATAGTGACCCTTTTTTCCATATAGTAACCTTTTCAAATTACATTATACAATTACTATTTACCATAGTGACTGTTTTTTTTAATATAGTAACTCTTTCTCACATTAATTTATCATGATGAAATTTTCACTTTGCGACATAGTAACCTCTTTTTTTCATAGTCAAACTTCATAATTTAAATCTATTCATCTTTTATATAACTTTTTTTCTATAATGATCCTTTTTTTTCATAAATAACATGAATTAGCATTAGGTCCACACTAAATTAGTGTGGACCAAGTCCATATAAGTTTTTTACTTAGTTAAATGAGTAACTAAGATAAAAATTATTATATGAATTTAATTAATTTTATACTAATACAATGAAAAATGTTGTGTAATCTCTACTTAACAACTAAGTGTCCAACTTACACCAGCTAGGCAGCTATATAAAATTAGCCCCCAAAATTTTGTTTCTTCACAACTCATGGCACCATAAGAAAATATATATGAGAAGTTTTCTATTATTTCAAAAAAATGTATGAAAAGCTACAGTAAATTTTATTTGGATTATGTGACTTTAACCACTTTATAAAACCATTATTTTTTGAAAATAGCTACCATATTATTCCTTTTTAAAAATAACCAACTTGTATAACTTAATTTTTTTTTAAAACCTGCCAAGAGAATTAGAGAAGGGTTTAAACGTGATATATATTTTAGTGAATAAAGGTGGAAGTAATGGAATTGTTCTTAAAACCTTTTTTCAAAACGATTTCCTTAATAGAATTTGTCAAATGATAGTTATTTAAAAAGATTTAGATCATATAAAATGATTATTTCAAAAAATGAACATATAAAGTGGTTATTTTGAAAAAGTTGATTTTATAAGGTGGTTAAAATAAAAAAATTTCTAAATTTAACACAAAATGGAAATAGTATAACAAAACCATCACTTGAAGTGCGGATCTTATTTGCACTTTTTTTGGGCCTCTTTCGAAAACCCGTGGTAAGCATTGATTTCTCTTAATCGCCCTCGCACGCACCACTCATCCAGAGGCCCAACAAGCCCCAAACTCCCCCTCCTCCCAATCTTATTTGCACTTACATACGTACCAAACACATGTTTTCTATTACCCCAAGTAATTTCTTTGGTATATTACATTGAATAGGTGTGACCGTGGGCGCAAAGAATTGGTTGCGCATCACTTTTGCGTTGGAGCCAACAACTCTTGAAGATGGTCTTGAAAGATTAGAAGCATTTTGTCAAAGACATGCGACTACAAAGCCAAACTTTTCTAAGAATTTCTTGTAAAAACATCTTAAAGATGGGTGACAATTTACAACTTCATTTTTTTTTTTTTGGGGAATTTCCCTTTGCGCCTAAATAAATATTGTTTCACCAACCATTCTACGTATCAAATTCAAATGTGGTCCTTTGTTCTTATTTCCCTTGCAAAATAAATATTTAAAAGTGTTGTCATATTGTATAAGTTGAGGGACAATATGTTGACATGGTTGAAATTGTAGAGCAGCTTATTTATAATTTTGTACTCCATTCATTTTGCATTGTGATTTTGTTTTTGTCATCAATCAATTTTATTACTACTTTTCAAACGTCCATTAAGCCCTAAATTGTAAAAGTAGACATATTCATGCACAGCTGCAACAAGTTATTTCAGGTACCAAAAATTTGACTTGTCGTATTCATGGCATATTCAAATTTATATGCTTATCTTTTCCAAAATGTTTGAGATTAGAGATATCTTATATTCTTATGAATAGTGGCTGATCATGAAACTTTTGCTATCAGAGATCAATTACCTACTTTAGACCTTCAGTTGATATATATCTATGGTACATGGACATTGTTATGAGTACTGGATATAGGTGCGAGTAATGGTTGCAGGTGCGAGTATCGGATATGTGTACAAATCCGAGTATCTAAAACAAAGAAATCTAAAAATTACAGATATGGGGACACCGTCCTAAAGTTGAACACAGATATGAGGATACACCTTTTTCTTCATAGATATATGATTTTCATTTAATTTTTAAATAATTTTCAGCTCTCCAAAAAAGACGAAATACGAAAGCCAAAACTTCAAAACTATAAATAGTATAAAGTAAAACATGTATAAGAAATATTGGTTAAATAAAAAAAATCAATAATAATTAATTGAATGAGAAAATAAACCCTTAAAAAAAAGGATTAGAGCACGTGAATAAAAGTACAATGAAGAAAGAACATCAACATGACAACATCGGTAATGTACATCACTATAGTCTGAGAGTTGTGTAACTTGTAGTCACGTGTGGTCCCTTCTCATTTCCTCTTTTCCTTTCTAACACACGGTAGTTTATTCTGCCATTTGCTCAGCTATTTTGGGCCTTTTTTAGTGGGCTAACAAAAATAGCAAAGTTGTAAAACAATTTCACAAAACCTTTTAGGGGCCAGGCCCAGTCCTACCCCTTAAAAGGTCCGCCTATGCTTATGAATAAGGATGGAAGTAGGATGTGCCAACCATCCCCAAGGCTACGCCCAATTGACCATTATATTTTTGGATAATTTTAGATGGTTATATTAAATATGATCAAGCAGGTCATCAACTGGTTAAAAATAATTTTGGACTCAAATATATAATTTTATAGATCTTCAATATTCGTTTACTAATAGATTGGGTGTGCGGGTCTGTAAATCGTCCTTCATGCACTCATACTCATGCCATTATGTGCTTGTATTTGTGGCTCCCATTCTAGAGATGGCCCACAAAAAAGTCTTGTGCTAGGCAATCTAGTGGAAAAAACATCAAGTGCTCCGGTTAAAAACCGTACAAGTGCTCCATATTTGACCCGTAGCATACACCATACGAGCACTTGAGCATTTATCAAGTGCTCCGGTTTTCAACCGAAGCACTTAGATTCACAAGTGCTCCGGTTGTATCAAAAACAGGAGCACTTGTGAATTTTATGTGCTCAAAATAAGTCAAGTGCTCCGGTTGATAAGGGAAAACCGGAGCACTTGGTTTCACAAGTGCTCCGGTTTTCTCATACAACCGGAGCACTTGAGCTATTTAAAAAAAAATTAAAACATGCTACCCCTGCTGACGAGCAGCATGGGTAACAAGTCTTAAAAAACCAGAAGTGCAGTAGTCTCTTTTAGTCTATTCAAACATCTAAATATAAAGTTAAAGTTCAAATACGGCATGCCAAACACAGCCGTCAATGAAGTTGATACTAGGCAATTCAAATTCTTTGCTAAGCTTGTCCTCTGTGCACCACTTCTCAATTCGCATGCTGACATTCCTAAGAACAACTAATGCCTTTTCAGGGTATAGACCCATTGCAGATTCACCAGAGAGCATCAATGAATCAGCTTGCTGGCGAACTGTTTTAGACACATCAGCAACTTCAGCTCTAATAGGTATGGGATACTCAATCATGGATTCAAGGAGCAGAGAGGCAACAATTACGGGCTTATTGAGCTGCCTGCACAGATGAACAATTCTCTGCTGAGCAAATGGAACCTACTCCAGAGGTATATGTCAACCCATGTCTCCTCTCGCAACCATAGCTCCATCAGAAGCTCATATGATCTCTTCCAAGTTCTTCAGCGAATCAACACTCTCAATTTTAGAAATTACAACAACATCCCTGGACATCAAAAATGAAAGTTCAGTTTTTACTTGGAAAGAGCATTATGGAAGGAGCATAAAACAATTAGATTTAAAAAGAAAACAATGAATTAAGCATGCGTGCACGCACGCACGCAAATAAGAATAGATAAATCCCACAAACAAATAGTTGTAGATTATTGTTTAGTACATGTAAACAGAAAACACTAGATAATTAAGTCCTAATTAGAACACAACATTACTGGATTCTTAATAGTATCTCCTATCTACCTATGAGCATTAAAATCTTAACACCAGAAATTCACAATGCACAAACTGCATCACCACCTGCATCCATGAAACAACACAGAATAATTACGGAAAAAGTAAAGATAGTAGTTTGGTTTTCTCCTTCAGCAAAAGAGGAATGATAATACAGCTCCAACTCGAAGTTCAGCTGCTTTCCTGAAGGGCCATAATGAGGCTGGAAGAATCCTAGAAGATGAGCAAGTTTGATATACCAAGTAATAGAGTTTACCTGTCAGGAGATCAAGCAGCTATGTAACTTCACAGATGATTGATTGTATCAGCTAAGCGCACGAAAGACAATGCAATAAAATCCACGCCTTCAGTTATCACAAAATCAATATCCAGCCAATCCTAGGGATCAGTATGGATTAGAAATCTCAAAAAAAAAAAAAAAAAAATAAGAGAACAATTGGGACTTGTGATCTTTAGGCTGATGATAAAGGGCGGGGAAAAGGGCACCAACCTTAGATGTGACTGTTGGGAGCATACTGTTACGTTGTTGAACCAGTCTTCCCTTCCTCCACAATGCCAGATTAGCGTGGGGCAACAATAAACTAGGATCAGTGCACAAGCACTTGATATCTGGGCCAACTTTCTCAACAACCTCAAAGCGGACCATACCCCCATCCACAAGAAGTTCATCACCCACTTCAACGTGTATCAAATTTGGAACAAGATAATTAAAAAACAACTCCTTACATCTCTATGGCTCTTCCCGCAAAAGATACAATATAAAACATACCTTCAGCAAAACCATCATAACTCACACTAACGGTGCGCTCTGGGTGATATGCATCAAAAGACCGGATGCTAAAGGTCCAAATATGACCATCCTGAAGAGCTCAAAATAAACACATCAGTTAAAAAGGGTGTTATTTATCCTAATACAACCATTTTGATAGCTCATTTGAAGAAAGCATATTGATAATAAGATATTTAGCTAAAGTTCAACTATTGTCTAATTATGTTTAAGTTTCTAAACAACGGCTATGGCACAATAATCTCGGCTATATAGAAAACCAAAAAAGACAGACCTGATTTCTAGAGAAAAGATTCTCAATGCACAGAAACACATTGAAAGAACAAAAGCATAGACCTGATTATCACACTAATTAACAAAAAACTGCCATAAGCAATAATTTATTGAATACATGAAATAAGCTAAAGCCGACCGATTGAAAGAATTTGTAAGCTATTTATCAAAGAACTAAAGAAGTAATAACAAAACCACAAGCAGGCCGCAAGACTCATGATTAGACATATCTAGTTTAATTATGTTTTGGTTTCTTAAAGGTATTTTAGTATAAGAGAACCAAGAGACTATTTAAGTGCAAAATATAACAAGTAACAGAGTATTAAGTCAATATCAAGCAATAGCATGTTAGGTTCAAATCAATTAGGGGAAAGAACCAGTTAAAGAATGTCTAAGAAGCAATAAACAGCAAATAGTATACTATTAGGTCATTATTAACTAATAACATGCTTAAAGGATAAAGTAAAGAACATGGAAACATTATTGAGTAATACGACATACTTAAAGATCCAAATTAAAGTAATTGGGATTCCTATCCATCTCCATACTATGTCCACAACATATAGCATATGATACCAAAGGCTTGTAGCCTCTCCATATACTACACATGCCAAGTCCATTGTACTAACCTAAAGGGAAGTTCTAGTTTATGTACCTGAACACTCCAAGCAATCAACCAATGATACTCCAAACCAAACGATTGCCAAATAAGTACGTCCAAGTGAACCTATAAACAAATCTAACACGAATAAATCTATTAGTACTCAATATTCACAAGTGCAGATGTAGTCTTTTCATTGACCAATACAACACATTATATACTAAACCACAACCTAGGGCAGGCTATACATGCATTAATGAAATCCCATCATAATTTCACTCCCTTTAAAAAGAAAGTTTAGCATAAAGAAGCAGAGATATGAAGAACAACACAGGAAATCTCTTGTCCATTAAAAAAGAAACCCTAAAGGCTAAAATGCTTCTATAATTCTATTTAGGATTGCAAAATTTGAAGAAAAAGACAAATATTTAATACAAATTCAACACTAAACGTCCATGAAAAATAAGTTCGAAGGTCACTTGAGGCAAAACCGAAAGATCTACAAAAAATTAGGGTTCTATGACTGATCATTTAAAGAGGGAAAATTTCGGGTCTGAATTAATGGGGCTTCTTCACACCATCGGTAGGTTCCCAGATACACTAGAGAACAGAAGGCGGGTTTTGAGATGATGACGACCATGAGAGAAGGAAGCCGGTTTTGATTAACTACTCCGTTGATACACTAGAAATTATTGATATATTAGAAATTTCATATTCAATCCATCATAATTTTTATTCACGAGTGATGGAGGAGAGAGAAGGAGACAAAAACTAAATTAAAGAGGGAAGAGATTGCAGATTCACCTGCCACTGTGAAAGAAGGAGAAGAGGATGTTGGTTGTGTCTGTCACTCCATCATCAAGGAGTCGTGGCGGTCGTCCGCCGTGACGTCGTTTGCTCTCGCATTAGGGTTTTGAGTTGGGTCTTGGGAAGAGGACGAGGTGTGAATAAGAGATATGAGAGTGACGAGGGAATTTGGATGGGTTTTGGTTTGCTAGTTGTTTCCGTCACAACCCTGGGAACCGGAGAGGGGACCCCATGAATGGAAGAGATAAGATGGAAGGAGATAGACTGAGAGAGATAGAGAGAGGGGTTCAAGTTCAACGAAGGAGTTGGAGATGGGAGGAGAGTAAATGCGTGTGCAAGACTTGGAGGGAGGGAGTTTTAGGGCCGAATATAATACTCAAATGCTCCGTTTTTCGGCCCAATCGGAGCACTTGAGATTCTTTTTTATTTTCAAAAAAGAAACGAAGACCATATGCTCCGTTTTCAAGCTCAACCCAAGCACTTGATAAGTAGCACAAGCATTTTTTTCCACTAATGCAATGCCTCTAGCGATCTTGTGTTGGCCCATGGGCTTTTGGATAAAGATTGCAAAACTTTGGATTGACAATAAAGATGTGTTTGGTTGGATGAAAAACATTTTGGATGGAAAGTAGTTTTCCATGAAAATTATTTTACAGGGGAAAACTTAATTCTAGATAGATTTTCCTTTATTTGGTTGCAAGACAAGTATAGAAATAAGTGGGAGGAGAGAGAATTGTTAGTTCGATAGAACACTACAAGATGGGGGTGAATTGTTGTAGGATGTAGGAACTAGCGTCTAGAATTCTTGCAGAAATTAAACAAAAGTGTAATGGAACCTGTAAAAGCAACAAAGGAATTTTATGTGGAACTTGCTATTATACTGACTTCAGAAGAGTTTATCACTTAAGATATTTTTGCACACTTAGTTAGGATATTTTAAAATAAAAAATGACTCTACTTTATATAAAGATCTAAGCTCAACTACCTTCTCCACCATTCCTCAATTTACGGTTAGTTGGTTCTTAAATTTTAGGAACTAACTCTTCACCGGATTGAAAGAAACGTGGGAAGTCAGGTGCTTGATCCCCGACCAAGTAAAAAAACGTGCCCTAAAACAGTAAATAAGTTAGCAAGATTTTAGAAAATTAGTTAAACTAATTCCTTGGAGAAAAAGAAAAGATTTTGTAAAATAAAGTTCCTTTTCCAAAAATATTCTTTCATTAAACAGTATAACTCCAACAACAACTTTGTAACAACTCTCATAAAAAATATACTCTTTTACTAACCGTACTTTAAATTGTAATAGCTTTTAAGTTCCGTAATTCCATACAACTAACAAGCTCTAAAAACACTTACATAAAACCTATAATAAACTCATACTCTTAGATTTTATGATAACTCTTCATGAAGCTTCAATTCTGATGCTTTACTTCAATTTCTATCATATGGAACTTGACATAGGTTCTTTACATAAAAAGAATAGATAATCCTGTAAAGAAACTTTACTCTTGATACAGGAACTTCATACGTAACTTCTCACTAAAACTGGATAGTAGTTTCTCTTAGGAACTTGATAGTACATTCGCTCTGGAACTTGAACTTGAAATCTTCATTCTTTTCATACTTCATTTGATCTTTTTTTTTTTGGCAATTCAAAGTTATTATTGAAAACCAAAAAATGTTGATACAACCAAAGCTTCCATAGTGAAGGAATCAAAGCTCAACCTCCCCCACCTTCTAGGAAGGGTTTGGAGAAAGAGCCAAGACACCAAGACGAAGCAACTAGACCAACCTGAACAAGCTCAAGCTAATACAAAGCAAAGGCAATAAATCCCTTAGATAAGCAATAACCTTCTAAGATGATCAGGACACCTACACGCCAACTTAAATAAAATTACTTTGCAACTAGTAACAACATCAGGTGGCTGACCACCATGCATAAGCCAAATTGATAGATTACCTCAGCAAATATCATCCTATATAAAGTGAACTGAGGTTTTTTACTCCTACATTTGCTAGCAACCAGCTTCACTTCTTCTTCAAAGGTTCTAGTGCTGTACCTGATATACTGCAGACAGAGATACCAAAGAGACTTACTGGATGAGCATTCAAAAAATAAATGAAATGCAGTTTCACAGGCATGGCCACAGAATAAACACCGGTTATCATTGTAACACCCCAGAATTTCAAAGCGGAAAAGAAAGAAATAATAATAGTATTAATAGGACGATGGCGGAAACATCGTCTTCTGGGAATGTCACTACTACAAGAAATGCGTTTAAATAATTAAGTGATAAACCAACATAAGTAAATAGTATAAATAAATTAAATTAATTAGAGTAATATCTAAAAGAGAAAACCCGACTCTCAAACTAATTAAAAGTCTAGGCCCGAAACATCTAGCTTTTTAATGCTCACAACTGAACCCGAGCCCAAAACCAAAGAAGATTCCCATCAACATCACCTGCAAAATATATCAACAAACATTCACAATCAGTGGGGAGTAACTAGCAGTTCTCCCAGAACAAAAGAAATCAAAGTACAATTCAGACATAGATTAATAAGAAAGGAAACATAAGGTCAAGACAACTATGACATGCATCCAAAATCATAAATCTCTCATGTAATACAAAAGATAAAATGAATAAATCATCTCAAGGGTACTTCATTAATAATAAAAACATAGATAAATCAGTTATTAGGTCAAAACCGAACGCCAGAGAATCGCAATTCACTTCCTAAGGTTTGTCAGATCGCAATCTCCAGGTCAGTCTATGGGCGGCTTACGTTCCCCATTGCCTATGTCCAAGAATGGCCAAATTCCCGATGCAGGGTAGAACACGCAGAACTCTCTGACCTCTCGGACGACAACAATTAACCCAAGTTTACACCTAGTTCACAAATCAGGTGGCTAGCATGTTCTTCACCGGGGACTACATTTATCCCACCGGATGTTCTTATCTCAAAATAAAATCATAAATATCATCAAGGTATCATTCATCTCAAAAATATTCTTCAAAGGGATGCCACCCGGCCTTATACCCATAATTCATCAAAAGATATCTCTTCAAAATTTCTTCAAAGTAGTAACTTACAAACTTAGAACAAATGTTTCAACAACAAATACTTTGCGCACCACAAAGCACAAACAACTACAATTAAAGAGTTTACAACACCAAAGTATCAACCAGAATTAAATCACATCATACAAGATCACCAACTCCAAGTAAAACATACGTACAAGCACATACGAAATTCACGCAACACAAAACTATGCGCTCGGCGCATGAGCTTACGCTGCGCGCCAACCTTGTGCGTCCGCCGCACGGACCATCCCCGCATCCGTCGCATCGGTGTGCTTCGTAACGCCCGACTTCTAAGCATTATTATTAGGTTAATTAATTATGTGATTAGCAACGGAAGACCTAATTTAGTCGGAGCGTCACTGCCGTACCTCCCATCCGAAAGGTACAAGGCAACATACTTTAATAAACTAAACATATTATAATGATTAATCTAGGAATATATATTTAACTTAAACATAGCTAAAGTTTCATAAATGCAGTGTAAGTAAACTTATAATACATAGCCGTCATAGTTGCATAATCTAAAGTGAATTTTTCCTCACTGCTACGCCATCTCATCTTCATGTGAATACCTAAAATAGAAAAACAAAACGTCATGAGCCGAGGCTCAGTAACATACTACCCTAACATCGTAAATCCATTTCAATTCATTTTATTTGCAATCAGGGAGGAGAGAATATCGTAAAACAGTTATAAAACCATTACGCAAACATAACATTATAGCATCGTCATGATTCTGTAATATCAATTTATTAACATTATCATCATTGACAACTGGCATATAGTTTTGTAGGACGCCTCCTACCAATGCGGTACCCCTTTCGGGTGTATGACGAACAATGCGGTACTCCTTTCTTAAGTACGGCGAACAATGCGGTATCCCTTTTGGGAATACGGCGGACAATGCGGTATCCCTTTCGGGAATACAGCGAACAATGCGTTTCATTACTATGTTGTCATAACTTCTTTTCATTTATCATATTTGTGTTTTTTATGTACTTTTTGAAATCATATAACAAAGTCATTAGTCATAAACGTCATCAGATCATCATACTTCTCATAGCATCAAATCATTTATAGAAACATCGTTTACATAATAAACATTTCATACCCCGCACACCATAAATAATATAGCATAAACATCGTATAAAGCATCATAAAACATAGTTGGAAGGGGAGTGCGGGTGTTAGCAGTAGACGTTACCTCGATTCCTGCTTACCAACTTTGATAGCCGCGGGAGGCTTGTAATATCCTTTATCCTTTAATCTAATTAAGAATTGAGTAACGAAGTTCATTACTATTTAATCAGACTTGAACTTTCTAAAATATTATTTCATTGGGCGTCATAGTACTTATGTCGTTACTCGTGTAGGGTCTTTCTAAACATAATAGGCATACTTAGTCGAAAGAGATAAACGCAGTCTTGACTTATTAATCGTGTTATTATTTTTAACATCTTTTAAACATAAAAGTTAAAATGAGGTGATACTAATGATATTTAATCTTGTCTTATAATTCATGCTTTGATAAACTATAAGAACATGTTACTAAATGGATTCATTTAACAACATTCATATTATAACAACATTATATTCCTAATCTCTACTATGTTTACAAACTAGGCTAATGAGTGATATTTATTATTACTATCAAATTACTCATTTATTTCATAAATAGGCTTAGGTGTGGTTATCACTAAACTTGAATTATAATTATCATTAATCTAATGACCACTAATATATTATAATAGTTATCAATAAACTTATGAACTAAATATAAAGTCATTTTTACAAACTAAAGTGTTCCTAATATTCAATTACAAAGTTCAGATTCTAGTAGTTAATTTGTTTAACGTAGCATTCTTAGTTTAATTCTTTTTACAAAATTAGCCCAACCTAATAAAGGAGTACAAGTTAAACTTAGTGGTTTAATAACAAATAAATCAGTTTACTTAAGCCCAACATGTCAAAGCAACAACATTAAACTAAGTAGCTTAACTTAATTAACCAAATCAGATTCTTAAGCCCCTTATATTAATTGTAAGTTACTAATTAACTTTAATTATTTTAACAATACTAAATCAGTTTATTCTTCACAAGGTTAGCCAATCTAATTACTAAGTGAAATCACCAAAGAAATTCAGATTACTTAACTATTAAACTAATAATCATTAAACAATACTTAGGGGGGTGTGGTAAATACCTCTGCTCAAATGGGAGCAGGGACGACAAGCAGTAGGAAGTGCTCGGCGAGCTCCGGCGAGGCTAGCTAGCACCGGCGTGGCTGGGCCGAGACAGGGAGGCGGCGGAGATGTGCAGGTGGGTGGCGGGGACAGCAGCCCAGGCGGGCAGAGCAGCGAGACAGAGGAGGGAGAAGAGGAAGAAGGGAGGTGGTGGTGAAGTGGTGGCTGAAGGTGTTGCTGTTGGTGGTGTCGTGGCGGTGTTGTGGTCCTGGTGTTGGTGCTGGGCAGTTTGCCCAAAACAAAGGTTGAAGAAGCTAAAATGGAGGAGAGAGAAAATGGGAGTTCTTGGCTATTTGTTTGTAACTTGTTCTGATTTCTTTGTTTTTGTCTAGATGATGAATATTTACTTGGTATTTATAGAACTTGTTGGAGACTACCATTGCTCTGTTGTTTAGTTTATAATTCGAAATACATGAACTTTGGTCAAGGTTTATTAATGGAGGAAGATATGGTGATCATCATTTGAGATTTTTGTTGGCTCAAGGAGTTGTTTTTGCTGACATTTGTGCTTGAAATGGGTGGCTACCGACATGAGCATTAAATATTGTGGAGTTGTAATGATTTTCTTCAATTAATTCATGGATGAGATTGTTGAGAGGAGGTACGGTGAGAGGAAGAAGATGGGCTAGAGTGGTAGACCATAGGGGCATTTTTTGTAAATATTAGTTTCTCTCTTTGCTTAAGTATAGAGTACTTGTTTCTTTTATCTTATTGTTAGGTTTAACACAAGAAACTTAAAATAAGTTATTATATCTTTTATTATTTTAACTCTTATTTTTGTTAGTTTAGGAAAAGTATAAATTCTATTATACTAAATTTGAAAATTAAAAAGATTAGTAATACATAGATACGGCATATTACAGCTTCCCGACGCCACCACCAATTAATACCAAAGCTTATTAAATCGAAAAAACGTACACAATTAATCATTTTACAAGGACTAAGAGTAAATATAATGATATATAATTATAACCACAGTAACTTAAAAATCATTAGTTCTCAAGAATATAAAAGGTCTCGATTTATTTATGATTTTTAATCCCTTAAATAATTAAAAAGAATATCCTCAAACTCATAACAAAAACACAATAAAAATTATTAAACTAATAAAAACGATCGATAAATTATCACAAAAATTATCATACGACCATTATGACTCCACTAACATTGTACAAGTTTTATTTCTAATTTTCGGTCGTTAAAACTAATTTTAAATGTTAATTTACAAATAATCAAGAAAGCCAATATAATAATTAAAAATAGAAATAAACGCCCAAAAATTACCGAAAATTCATATAACATGCATAAACTCACGGTAATACAGATTATGCAAAGAAATAGATTTTTCGGCCTGCAAATATAATATTCACGATTTAATTACTAGTAAACACAAAAATGAAAAAATAGATAAATTAATTAAATAAACCTGTAAACAGTAGAAAAAAATTATTCTAAGGCATGAAAAACATACTAAACCCACAACATACTTCACGAAAAATAATTTAGGCAATTATAAAAAATTTTCACTAATTATTTTGCAAATAAGCCATAAAAGCATAAATTACCAAATATATCAAATAAATAGTAAAACTCAAACGAAAATTATTTTCCTGCACATAATATTCACACAGAATACATCAAGAACATTCACATACAATTTCATCAATAATTTCATACAAGAAGTATTTTAAACAATATCCTAGAGTAATAATCTAATACCGAAAAATACTTTAATCTCTAGCGTTCTAAGATAACTACTAGTTACCTGGAACGTCGGGAGAAGAACTGAGTCTAAAGAGATAATTAAGAGTCACACATACAATCCAATTCCTCTTCTAACCCCAAAGCACAACGAACGATAATTGTAGCAACAAGTCACTAGGCGTTTTCTTCTTGAACATTGAAAAATCTCATTTCGTGCTGTTCAGGTCCGACCATGATTTTCGGCGATTGAAAGATCAAATTCACAATCGCTCAGGTCAAAGTCAATATCAAGATGTTATAAACGTTCTATCCGAATTTGAGAATGATCCAATGGTTAGATCTCCGGATATGGTTAATTTCGTGAAAGTGTGACTGGAAAAACCGGGTTGAATCTTTCTCTTCTTTTCTCTTCCCTTTCGCTCTTTCTTTTCTTGAAAATGGCGTGGGTTGAATGAGAATAATGATGAATTTCTCTTATTAAAAATCAGAAGTTATTGGCAAGGAAAAACGAAGGGTTTAGGAGAATGTTAATGAGGGATTAAATGAGCGGTTACAAGATATTCAAAGGTTAGCTTGATAAGCACCAAAACTCTTCTTCCTCCACTCCATAATTGCTGATTTTCGGCCAGCATGATACGCCACACGTGATGTACCATTTCATCATCCCAAGTCGGTCCAACAACGTTACAAAAACGCTACGCGACAACACCGCATCCTAAACGCCTAAATAGATAACAAAACTAATATAACTTTTAAAATAAATAACTAACAACTTAATATATATATATATATATATATATATATATATATATATATACACATTTTCACAACACGTTCCAAAATAATTTAAATAATAAATTATATATTTTTACGGAAAAATATCATTTTAATGCAAACAAACACCAAAAATAAAGGGTGAAAATTACAGGGTGTTACAATCACTCCCCCTTAAAAGAGTTTCGTCCTCGAAACTTAAAAACAACCAAGAGACAAAAGAAAATACTCTAGATAAAGAACATTAAGAAAACAGAAATCGATGGATTTTAGTTAAGAACTAAACAACTTTGCAGGTATAAAATTTGATAACTCAAATAATATATATTTTATTTTGGAAGACCAAAAGAGTTGTATAGTAAAGAAGCACGGTAACAACAATTAGTTTATAAAATGTGAAAGAACCAAAGACAAGTATTAGAAAGTTTAAGGTAGAACCTTTTGCACAATAAACTATAGGTAATTTTGTAAAAGAAGCAGGAATAAATATTTACGTCAAATTATAAAAGAATAAATCCGACCATACATAAATATTTTTAGGAAAGAAACGAAGAAGAAAAAGTTCGTAAATAGATAGCCAAACCAATTTAAATAGAGGTAACCACACGAGCTTATATTCCACTTAAAGAGATAAAAACACTTTAATAAAGAGTAGCTAGCTGCTTTATTAAAATAGCACTTACGAACACAAGTCATGACATATGTTATAAGAGTGTACGCCTCCTAAACATATATATGAAAATTAAAGTTCGCAAAAGAAATTGAAAACTTTATAATAATCTTCACAACGACGAAACACTAATAATAAATAGGCGATAAAGTAATAAATTATAAACAACAATTATAAAATTTGCCAAGTCGACACAAATGTGCATGGAACCACCCATTGCAATCTAGTATCAACAAATCAATATTTGAAAGCCAACTTATCAAATCGACATTAGAGTTTACTGGAATCACTCAATATAAACTTAATATCAACTCAAAAAGAAAATTAAATCAAAATAGATAAAATTTGTCCACTTATCAAATTGACATACAAGTCACAGGAATCACCATTATGACTCAATATCAACTCAAACAAGTTTAAAATTTAGACTTATCAAATTGACATACAAGTCAAACGAATCACCCATTATGACTTAATATCAACTCAAACAAGTTTAAAATTTAGAATGAGTATATAAATTTCATTTTCAAAGAATATAAAACAAATCAGTCAAAATTAGAGAATTAAATAAGAAGTAATGAAAACAACCAAAATCTTGCTATGAAATGAGAAAGCACTAAATATTAAAACAAGAAACAACAAACAGCATGAGATCGTTTTACGCATTGGCGTTTGAAAATAAAATTAATAATAAAAGTAAATTAGCAGCAAGCAAAATAAAAGTTGTTGAATGCTAACCTTTAAAACAAAATAGTTTACATCTACATTTCAATATAACACCAAAACAACTCATTAAAGTACTTTTTTTTTCAAAGACTACAAAACTTATTACCATAATTGAAGGCTGAAGAAGGACTAGCATGAAAAATAAAAATATTAAAAGGAAAATATTTATAAATATAGATGGTTAAAGACGGTAAGAGAAATTGAAGAATATCTTGAAAGACAATTTCAAAACCCCTTTCCTTTTCCAAACCATTATAAAACAATTGAAATTAAACGTTTTTCAAAAGAGTATATCAAAATATTAACAATAGGAAAATTTGAAAGTCAGAAAATAACACTAATATAGGTATGAAATTTATTAAGTTCAAAGATCTAAAATATAATTTGGAATATAAATTCAAACTAGAAAGTTTTGTAAATAATAAAACAGATACATAGTACTCACATAAAAACAACACTTAATTGGAAAATAACAGAAAATATATATATCGTCGCGCATAATAACATATACTATCAAGCAACCAACAAATAAAATTAAAGCAATGCAACACACATGACTATATTAAAATTAAAATTAAAATGAAAGTTTTATTTTTATATTGCAAAACACGAAACAAATTAAACAAACAACAAAACCGATATGGCTATAAATTACATCGCTTTCGCTGCGCACTATGATAAAAGAGAAAATAAATTACATGTAAGAGACCCTGCAAATAAGATTAGCAAACTTGGTAGACTAATTCCACCAATAATACAAGTAACTATACATATAACATATGCTCCATAAGCATGAGAGCACACCACATTCCCATACGGCTTCCTTTTACTTACTCTACCCATAACACTCTCATTATATTGAAACTACTAAACTTAATTCTAAACAAATTTTATATCCTATGGCTAACTAATAATTCTAAAGAATCAATAGCAACTCTTTTTCGGAGTTTAGGAGCATTTTGCTCTGATACCAACTGTAACACCCCAGAATTTCAAAGCGGAAAAGAAAGAAATAATAATAGTATTAATAAGACGATGGCGGAATCATCGTCTTCTGAAAATGTCACTACTATAAAAGAAATGCGTTTAAATAACTAAGTGATAAACCAACATAATAAATAGTATAAATAAATTAAATTAATTAGAGTAATATCTAAAAGAGAAAACTGACTCTCAAACTAATTAAACGTCTAGGCCTGAAACATCTAGCCTTTTAATGCTCACAACTCAACCCGAGCCCAAAACCAAAGAAGATTCCCATCAACATCACCTGCAAAATATATCAACAAACATCCACAATCAGTGGGAGTAATTAGCAGTTCTCCTAAAACAAAAGAAATCAAAGTACAATTCAGACATAGATTAATAAGAAAGGAAACATAAGGTCAAGACAACTATGACATGCATCTAAAATCATAAAGCTCTCAAGTAATACAAAAGATAAAATGAATAAATCATCTCAAGGGTACTTCAATATTAATAAAAACATAGATAAATCAGTTATTGAGTCAGAAACCGAACGCCAGTGAATCGCAATTCACTTCCAAAGGTTTGTCAGATCACAATCTCTAGGTCAGTCTATGGGCTTACGTTCCCCACTGCCTGTGTCCAAGAATGGCCAAACTCCTCATGCAGGGTAGAACACGCAGAACTCCATAACCTCTCGGACGACAACAATTAACCCAGGTTATCCCTAGGTCGCAAACCAGGTGGTTGGCATGTTTTTCACCGGGGAATACATCTATCCCACAGGATGTTCTTATATCAAAATAAAATCATAAATAACATCAAAGTATCATTCATCTCAAAAATATTCGTCAAAGGGATGCCACCCGACCTTATACCCAAAATTCATCAAAAGATATCTCTTTAAAATTTCTTCAAAGTAGTAACTTACAAACTTAGAACAAATGTTTCAACAACAAATACTTTGCACGCCACTAAGCACAAACAACAAAAATTAAAAAGTTTACAACACCAACAGTATCAACCAGAATTGAATCACATCATACAAGATCACCAACTCCAAGTAAAACATACGTACAAGCACATACGAAATTAACGCAACACAAAACTATGCGCTCGGCGCATGAGCTTACGCTCAGCACCAACCTGTGTGTCTGCCGTACGGACCATCCTGCATCTGTCGCATCAGTGTGCTTCTGACGTCACCACCAATTAATACCAAAGCTCATTAAATCAGCAAAACGTACACAATTAATCATTTTACAAGGACTAAGAGTAAATATAATGATATATAATTATAACCACAGTAACTTAAGAATCATCAGTTCTCAAGAATATAAAAGGTCTCAATTTATTTCTGATTTTTAATCCCTTAAATAATTAAAAAGAATAACCTCAAACTCATAACAACAACACAATAAAAATTATTAAACTAATAAAAACGATCAGTAAATTATCACAAAATTATCATACGACCATTATGACTCTAAGGACATGGTACAAGTTTTATTTCTAATTTTCGGTCTCCAAAAGTAATTTTAAACGTTAATTTACAAATAATCAAGAAAGCCAATATAATAATTAAAAATAGAAATAAAAGCCCAAAAATTACCAAAAATTCACATAACATGCATAAACCCACGGTAATACATATTATGCAAAGAAATAGATTTTTGGGACTAAAAATATAATATTCACGATTTAATTACTAGTAAACACGAAAATGCAAAAATAGATAAATTAATTAAATAAACCTGTAAACAGTAGAAAAATTTTATTCTAAGGCATGAAAAACATACTACACCCATAACATGCTTCATGAAAAATAATTTAGGCAAATATAAAATTTTTTCACTAATTATTTTGCAAATAAGCCATAAAAGCATAAATTACCAAATAAATCAAATAAATAGCAAAACTCAAACGAAAATTATTTTTCTGCACATAATATTTACACAGCATACATCAAGAACATTCACATACAATTTCATCAATAATTTCATACAAGAAGTATTTTAAACAGTTTCCTAGCGTAATAATCTAATACCAAAAAATACTTTAATCTCTAGCGTTCTAAGATAACTACTAGTTACCTGGAACGTCCGGAGAATAACTGAGTCTAAAGAGATAATTAAGAGTCACACATACAATCCAATTCCTCTTCTAACCCCAAAGCACAATGAACGATAATAGTAGCAACATGTCACTAGGCGTTTTCTTCTTGAACATTGAAAAATCTCATTTCGTGCTGTTTTGGTCCGACCATGATTTCCAGCGATTGAAAGACCGTTTTCCCAATCGCTCTGGTCAAAGTCAATATCAAGATGTTATAAACATGCTATCCAAATTTGAGAATGATCCAACGGTTAGCTCTCTAGATATAGTTAATTTCGTGAAAGTGTGACAGGAAAAACCGGGTTGAACCTTTCTCTTCTTTTTCTCTTCCCTTTCTCTCTTTCTTTTCTTGAAAATGGCATGGGTTAAATGAGAATGATGCTGAATTTCGCTTATTAAAAATCAGAAGTTATTGGCAAGGAAAAATGAAGGGTTTAGGAGAATGTTAATGAGGGATTAAATGAGCGGTTACAAGATATTCAAAGGTTAGCTTAATAAGCACCAAAACTCTTCATCCTCCACTCCATAATTGCTGATTTACGGCCAGCATGATTCGCCACACGTGATGTACCATTTCATCATCCCAAGTCGGTCCAACAACGTTACAAAAACGCTACGCGACAACACCGCATCCTAGCTAAACGCCTAAATAGATAACAAAACTAATATAACTTTTAAAATAAATAACTAACAACTTAAAATAAATATATATAAATATATCACAACATATTAAAATATGTACACATTTTCACAGCACGTTCCAAAATAATTTAAATAATAAATTATTTATTTTTACGGAAAAATATCATTTTAATGCAAACAAACACCAAAAATAAAGGGTGAAAATTACGGGGTGTTACAATCACTCCCCCTTAAAAGAGTTTCGTCCTCGAAACTTAAAAACAACCAAGAGACAAAAGAAAATATTCTCGATAAAGAACATTAAGAAAACAGAAATCGATGGATTTTAGTTAAGAACTAAACAACTTTGCAGGTATAAAATTTGATAACTCAAATAATATATATTTTATTTTGGAAGACCAAAAGAGTTGTATAGTAAAGAAGCACGGTAACAACAATCATTTTATAAAATGTGAAAGGACCAAAGACAAGTATTAGAAAGTTTAAGGTAGAAACTTTTGCGCAATAAACTATAGGTATTTTGTAAAAGAAGCAGGAATAAATATTTACGTAAAATTATAAAAGAATAAATCCGACCATACATAAATATTTTTAGGAAAGAAATGAAAAAGAAAAAGTTCGTAAATAGATAGCCAAACCAATTTAAATAGAGGTAACCACATGGGCTTATACTCCAGTTAAAGAGATAAGAACACTTTAATAAAGAGTAGCTAGCTGCTTTATTAGAATAGCACTTACCAACACAACTCATGACATATGTTATAAGAGTGTACGCCTCCTAAACATATATATGAACATTAAAGTTCGCAAAAGAAATTGAAAACTTAAAAATAAATTTCACAACGACGAAACACTAATAATAAATAGGCGATAAAGTAATAAATTATAAACAACAATTATAAAATTTGCCAAGTCGACACAAATGTGCATGGAACCACCCATTGCAATCTAGTATCAACAAATCAATATTTGAAAGCCAACTTATCAAATCGACATTAGAGTTTACTGGAATCACCCAATATAAACTTAATATCAACTCAAAAAGAAAATTAAATCAAAATAGATAAAATGGGTCCACTTATCAAATTGACATACAAGTCACAGGAATCACCCATTATGACTCAATATCAACTCAAACAAGTTTAAAATTTAGACTTATCAAATTGACATACAAGTCAAAGGAATCACCCATTATGACTTAATATCAACTCAATCAAGTTTAAAATTTAGACTGAGTATATAAATTTCATTTTCAAAGAATATAAAACAAATCAGTCAAAATTAGAGAATTAAATAAGAAGTAATGAAAACAACCAAAATCTTGCTATGAAATGAGAAAGCACTAAATATTTAAACAAGAAACAACAAACAGTAAATGAGATCGTTTTACGCATTGGCGTTTGAAAATAAAACTAATAATAAAAGTAAATTAGCAGCAAGCAAAATAAAAGTTGTTGAATGCTAACCTTTAAAACAAAATAGTTTACATCTACATTTCAATATAACACCAAAAGAACTCATTAAAGTACTTTTTTTTTCAAAGACTACAAAACTTATTACCATAATTGAAGGCTGAAGAAGAACTAGCATGAAAAATAAAAATATTAAAAGGAAAATATTTATAAATATAGATGGTTAAAGACGGTAAGAGAAATTGAAGAATAGCTTGAAAGACAATTTCAAAACCCCTTTCATTTTCCAAACCATTATAAAACAATTGAAATTAAACGTTTTTCAAAAGAGTATATCAAAATATTAACAATAGAAAAATTTGAAAGTCAGAAAATAACTCTAATATAGGTATGAAATTTATTAAGTTCAAAGATCTAAAATATAATTTGGAATATAAATTCAAACTAGAAAGTTTTGTAAATAATAAAACAGATACGTAGTACCCACATAAAAACAACACTTAATTGGAAAATAACAGAAAATATATATATCATCGCGCATAATAACATATACTATCAAGCAACCAACAAATAAAATTAATACAATGCAACACACATGACTATATTAAAATTAAAATGAAAGTTTTATTTTTAAATTGCAAAACACGAAACAAATTAAACAAACAACTAAACCGATATGGCTATAAATTACTTCGCTTTCGCTGCGCACGCTGATAAAAGAGAAAATAAATTACATGTAAGAGACCCTGCAAATAAGATTAACAAACTTGGTAGACTAATTCCACCAATAATACAAGTAACTATACATATAACGTATGCTCTATAAGCATGAGAGCACACCACAATCCCATAAGGCTTCCCTTTACTTACTCTACCCATAACACTCTCATTATATTGAAACTACTAAACTTAATTCTAAACAAATTTCATATCCTATGGCTAACTAATAATTCTAAAGAATCATTAGCAACTCTTTTTCGTAGTTTAGGAGCAGTTTGCTCTGATACCAACTGTAACACCCCAAAATTTCAAAGCGAAAAAGAAAGAAATAATAATAGTATTAATAAGACGATGGCGGAAACATCGTCTTCTGGGAATGTCACTACTACAAGAAATGCATTTAAATAACTAAGTGATAAACCAACATAAGTAAATAGTATAAATAAATTAAATTAATTAGAGTAATATCTAAATGAGAAAACTAACTCTCAAACTAATTAAAAGTCTAGGCCTGAAACATCTAGCCTTTTAATGCTCACAACTCAACCCGAGCCCAAAACCAAAGAAAATTCCCATCAACATCACCTGTAAAATATATCAACAAACATCCACAATCAGTGGGGAGTAATTAGCAATTCTCCTAGAACAAAAGAAATCAAAGTACAATTCAGACATAGATTAATAAGAAAGGAAACATAAGGTCAAGACAACTATGACATGCATCTAAAATCATAAAGCTCTCAAGTAATACAAAAGATAAAATGAATAAATCATCTCAAGGGTACTTCAATAATAATAACAACATAGATAAATCAGTTATTGAGTCAGAAACCGAACGCCAGTGAATCGCAATTCACTTCCAAAGGTTTGTCAGATCACAATCTCCAGGTCAGTCTATGGGCTTACGTTTCACTGCCTGTGTCCAAGAATGGCCAAACTCCTCATGCAGGGTAGAACACGCAGAACTCCATAACCTCTCGGACGACAACAATTAACCTAGGTTTATCCCTAGGTCGCAAACCAGGTGGTTGGCATGTTTTTCACCGGGGAATACATCTATCCCACGGGATGTTCTTATCTCAAAATAAAATCATAAATAACATCAAAGTATCATTCATCTCAAAAATATTCGTCAAAGGGATGCCACCCGACCTTATACCCAAAATTCATCAAAAGATATCTCTTCAAAATTTCTTCAAAGTAGTAACTTACAAACTTAGAACAAATGTTTCAACAACAAATACTTTGCACACCACTAAGCACAAACAACAAAAATTAAAGAGTTTACAACACCAACAGTATCAACCAGAATTGAATCACATCATACAAGATCACTAACTCCAAGTAAAACATACGTACAAGCACATACGAAATTAACGCAACACAAAACTATGCGCTCGGCGCATGAGCTTACGCTCAGCACCAACTTGTGTGTCTGCCGCACGGACCATCCTGCATCTGTCGCATCAGTGTGCTTCTGACGCCACCACCAATTAATACCAAAGCTCATTAAATCAGCAAAACGTACACAATTAATCATTTTACAAGGACTAAGAGTAAATATAATGATATATAATTATAACTACAGTAACTTAAGAATCATCAGTTCTCAAGAATATAAAAGGTCTCAATTTATTTCTGATTTTTAATCCCTTAAATAATTAAAAAGAATAACCTCAAACTCATAACAACAACACAATAAAAATTATTAAACTAATAAAAACGATCAGTAAATTATCACAAAATTATCATACGACCATTATGACTCTAAGGACATGGTACAAGTTTTATTTCTAATTTTCGGTCTCTAAAAGTAATTTTAAACGTTAATTTACAGAATAATCAAGAAAGCCAATATAATAATTAAAAATAGAAATAAAACCCCAAAAATTACCAAAAATTTACATAACATGCATAAACCCACGGTAATACATATTATGCAAAGAAATAGATTTTTCGGACTCCAAATATAATATTCACGATTTAATTACTAGTAAACACGAAAATGCAAAAATAGATAAATTAATTAAATAAACCTGTAAACAGTAGAAAAAATTTATTCTAAGGCATGAAAAACATACTACACCCATAACATGCTTCACGAAAAATAATTTAGGCAAATATAAAAATTTTTCACTAATTATTTTGCAAATAAGCCATAAAAGCATAAATTACCAAATAAATCAAATAAATAGTAAAACTCAAACGAAAATTATTTTTCTGCACATAATATTTACACAGCATACATCAAGAACATTCACATACAATTTCATCAATAATTTCATACAAGAAGTATTTTAAATAGTTTCCTAGCGTAATAATCTAATACCGAAAAATACTTTAATCTCTAGCGTTCTAAGATAACTACTAGTTACCTGGAACGTCCGGAGAATAACTGAGTCTAAAGAGATAATTAAGAGTCACACATACAATCCAATTCCTCTTCTAACCCCAAAGCACAATGAACGATAATAGTAGCAACATGTCACTAGGCGTTTTCTTCTTGAACATTCACTACTACAAAAAGCGTGTTCTCGCGACGCTTTTTGACCCATTTTGCGACGCCGAAAAGCGTTGCAAAATTTGCTCTGGACGCTTCCCAAAAGCGTCGCGCCAATTGAGTTGGTAAATCGCGACGCCTAAAAGCGTCGGCATTCTCGACGCCTAACAAAGTCCCCAATTGTCTCGTCGCGCAAAAGCGTCTCCATTCGCGATGACTTGCAGCACCTTGCCACGTCTAAATCTAGACGCTTTTTGGCGTCGTGAAAAGAGAAGTTGGCTTCAAATTTTAATATTTGTTTGGCAAAATTTCTTAGCTCTAAAAAGTGTTTTAATGTTTGTAGTCCCTTTTTGTTGTTTTCCCAAATTAACATATATATATATATATATATATATATATATATATATATATATATATATATATATATATATATAGAGAGAGAGAGAGAGAGAGAGAGAGAGAGAGAGAGAGAGAGAGAGAATCATACCCACATTTATTACCCTAGAATAAAACAAACATTGAAACTTGAAGATAATAAGATAAAAAAAATTACTTTGACCAATATATTATAAATTTATACTAATATAATTAAAATCCCTACAAATATTGCATATTCACCAAAATCCTAGCCAATATTTTTCTATAAACATAATTGCAAATTGTATGTCGTAGTTAAGTCTAATAAAAAATTGAAGTAGCCTTGAAAATAAGCTAACTAATAAGATCTAGCTAGCAAAATAGATGATTCAAGGTAGCTACTTTGAAGCCATCCGTTCTTGATCTGTTGCACCTTCATTATTTTCGAGTACCTTCAAAAGGAGAAAAAAAGACAAAAAATATAACCAAGCAATGATAATATGAAAGTTTGGAGTTCACAAATCGAGAATTATATAATGTGGCTCATATTCTAAAGGAATCTTGTCCATAATATTTGATAACAAAATTATCCCTGTTCATAATTTTACATTTTAATATATAGCACTAACAATTTAAACCCAAAAGCATCCAAAGCATATACTATAGTATAACGTAAACCTTAAACTTACAAATCTAGCCAATAGAAAATTTTGGGGATTATAGAAGAGAAAAGGATTACGATGAATCCCATAAAAGAGCAGAATCCTAAGAAAGTTGACAGCAAGAAGAAGAAAAGAGGAGCACTGAATTATATATTGATCAAACATGAAACATGCAGTATGCCCAAGAACCATATAGATCCTGTTCTACACAAGTCCGAGAACAGTAAACAACAATCAAGCATCCAATTTACAAAGCGGAACCCCCGCCACCACTACTTGAAACGAAAGCAAGCATAACCAGACAAAGAATAAACCGCAACAATCTTCCATACTTTCAGCGCTTAGAGACCTACTTCATGACATCTTATAAAACATATTTTGAGCATTTATCAGCAATTGAACTTCATTGCACAGCTCGTCGATGATGAAATGCAACCAGCCACTATCAGACTCCTACACTAATATTAAAAACTTCCAATCAAAAAGAATATTAAGCAGAAATTTCAAGATAATGCTTCCTATATGGTCGAAGGAAAGAGTGAGATATTTCAAATAGATTCACAAAAAAGACAACTATCTTCTGCTCCTATTCAGTGACAACTTTCAATTCCACAACACACACTGAAACCCAACTCTAGCATGAAATGAGTAGCAAAGTATTAAACACTAGTTATATAGTAGAGAGAATGAGGGCCGACATTTCTAACATATTATGTTGTATAAGAATTATTATCTGCTCATTGTTTTTCTTGCAACTTCCTACTGAGATTTTGTGAATGAAAGAGGTGGCTTGAAATAGAAATTGCATTAATCACAAGGCTTCTTTCGAATAAATAAAAAAGAAATAGAAATTGCAAAAAGTTAGAATATTAATCATTAAATACATATTTATCAAGCACAAACATAGTAATTCAAACACCCATATTATATACTCTGAGTTTGGTTTTTGTAGAGCTGAACCAGACCCCTGCTTTTGTAGAGTTTAAGTATGTCAACTAATTTCTACAAGTATATGGTCAAAATCCCACTCTTAGCACGAGTTTGAATAGTGTGCGAGGAGGGAAGTGGGGAGGGTTGTGAAACTAATAAAGAGGATGACAAAGGAGAAGAGGAAGGAGGTGGGGCTGACTAGTGGACGTGGCAGGAGGGGGGTCTGGTAGTGTTGGCTGGATGGGGCAGACTGGGGGAGACTGTGGGGGCTGCTGTGTGGATGGTACAGGCTGCTGCACAACAGCGTGTGGGGCAGCAGACAGAGAAGTCTGCAGGGGAGTGGCTGTGGGGGAAGGCACTGCAGCAGAAGGACTGCAGGCTGATGGCGGCTGGGCACAGGGGGACAGCAGTGGAGGTGGCATAATTTTACATTTTAATAGCACTAGCAATTTAAACCAAAAAGCATACAAAGCATATTTGCATACTATAGTTCTACAACATAAACCTTAAACTTACAAATCTTGCTCATTTCCTTACATCAGGAAACCAAAGTACTCAAAATTATGGGGAAAAGTGGAGGAAGTTTAACATGGTTAAGTGCAGTAAAGAAGGCATTTAGGTCAGCTAGCAAAGATAAGCAGAATAGCAGTGATAAAAGTTGTAGAAGTGAAGATTTTGAGCAACAAGAAACAAAAACATGAACATACATCTTCAAATAATTCACACGTTACACTCAGGAAAAAAAAACATAACCTAACGAATTACACAGAAGTGTGCACCATTCACAAAATTGCAAAATCATAACTAAAAGAAGTTTCCAACAAGCGCTAATATAACAACAATATGTCTATAACTATAAATTTTGTGACTTCACACTGCATATCACATCTAAAAGACCAACTTTCAAATAAAATGACTTAAATATATTCTCACTAATTCTAATAAAATGATAGACATGAATCTGGTGAGATTTTTCCCATAAACCTCTTTTAAGGATTCCAATCTGGAAAAAGAATTGATAGCTTGTACTTCTGTTGTATTAATTATCATTTCAACGATCAACTTCTCCCATAATGATATCTATGCTACCTAGTATCGTCAGATTTTTGTTTTTCTCAAGGGATTAATGATCGCATCTCACCAATCATTAATCATTTCAATTAGAATTGCAAGGTCAAAGTATATCATTGATGAGTACGAGGTTCAAGTCACAAAAATAGGCAACGCAAAACAATATAAAAGATGTTTAGCAAAAGATCTTGCTGTCTTACATTTCTAAGAATCCAATGCAAAATAGAAAAGCAAGAAACGGATAATTCTCTATATCTCCTAAGAGTATTTTAGTAGGAAGGAGACTAAAATACTGGAAATAACTATGTGAATACTTCCCTTAGTTGATAACAGCTTTATTAGACTCCTAGAATACTAAAATATCCTAAATGATAATAATCTTCGTATGCATCAATATTCCTTGTGCATTAACCTTCAAATGAGAACCTCACATTGGTCAAGAAGTCAAAATGTGTTTGAAAGATTATAAGAAATGCCTGGCTGTTGAGGAAAGCATCTTATTCCTTGGGCACTAACTAGCCCGATCACTTGCCTTGGACTGACCCGTGTTTTCAAAGAAGTACCAAACCGGTTCCTAGAAGGTCCCTTCAGCTAGTCTCCAGAGATTATACAATGAACAAAACTTTTTTTTTCCTAATCTATTTATTTAAGCCTTCAGAAGGTACAACCAATCATATCTGATATGAAATAAACAAATACAGCACCTCTATTTAGGAAATGTGCTATGTTATTTATTTGTTCATCTTGCTTCATTGAATATTGAAAAAAATTTAACAATGTAGTGATAATATCAAGTAATCTCTGGCGTACAAAATTCTGTGAGAGGACCAAGAACTGCAGAAATTAGAGCAAAGAAAAACTAAAACCATAATCTATTTATCAAACAAAAACTCAATCTTAAACTAAACTCGCAAAGAATACCAATCTACGTACCAAGAACTGCAGAAATTAGAGCAAACAAAAACTAAAACCATAATCTATTTATCAAATAAAAACTCAATCTATGTTTCTATTGCATAGCACGATTAGAAAAATACCAAACAAAAACTAAAACCATAATCCATGTATCAAACAAAAACTCAATCTTTAACTAGACCCACAAAGAATAGCACAATTAGAAATTAAAACTAGAATTATGGAAGATAAGAGTATAATAACTTACTTGTTATAAACAGAAGACGAATTAGCAGTTGATTTGGTTCTCTTAGTTACCAAGCAGTTGAGGGCCCAAGATGATGAGAGGAAGAAAACGACGAATCCAAGAGAAATTGGAAGTTCAATATCTGTGAGACTAAGAAAAGAAAACAATCTTTAGAATTGATGAATTATAAAACGTAAGATTCATGAGAGACTGAAGACGAAAAAACTATGGTAATTCGAAAAATTGGAGATTGAAATTTCCAAAATTCAATGCAAAAAAAGGAGGTAATTGAAGACAAACCTGTTGATCAGAAGAATTCTAATGAAATTCTCCAATTTCAGATGTCAAATTGCCTAATCTTGCAGCATTCAAATTGCGTTAAAACTGATGGGAGGTTGAAGATGACGGCGTGCGAATTGCAGATCAGAAAACTGACGAACTCAATATAGGGTTTGAGGTATGCGTGGTGTGGGCCTGTGGGAGGAGTGAACAGTTGAGGTTTAAAGAAGCGGGAAGTCGAATTTTACTAAACAATTGACAAAATTAAAGTATCACGTGCCTTGCACGTGTATTGTCGACGCGAAAAGATGACTCGAAAATTCTGGACGCTTTATGGCGCTGAGGAAATGCGGGACTTTTCATTTATCCCAGCGCCTACAGCTAGGCGTCGACATATAAGCGTCCCCAACACAAGGTTTTTGTAGTAGTGATTGAAAAATCTCATTTCGTGCTGTTCTGGTCCGACCATGATTTCCGGCGATTCAAAGACTATATTCACAATCGCTCCGTTCAAAGTCAATATCAAGATGTTATAAACGTGCTATCCAAATTTCAGAATGATCCAACGGTTAGATCTCCTGATATGGTTAATTTCGTGAAAGTGTGACAGGAAAAACCGGGTTGAACCTTTCTCTTCTTTTTCTCTTCCCTTTCTCTCTTTCTTTTCTTGAAAATGGCGTGGGTTAAATGAGAATGATGCTGAATTTCACTTATTAAAAATCAGAAGTTATTGGCAAGGAAAAACGAAGGGTTTAGGAGAATGTTAATGAGGGATTAAATGAGCGGTTACAAGATATTCAAAGGTTAGCTTAATAAGCACCAAAACTCTTCATCCTCCACTCCGTAATTGCTGATTTTCGGCCAGCATGATACGCCACACGTGATGTACCATTTCATCATCCCAAGTCGGTCCAACAACATTACAAAAATGTTACGCGACAACACCGCATCCTAAACGCCTAAATAGATAACAAAACTAATATAACTTTTAAAATAAATAACTAACAACTTAAAATAAATATATATAAATATATCACAACATATAAAAATATATACACATTTTCACAACACGTTCCAAAATAATTTAAATAATAAATTATTTATTTTTACGAAAAATTATAATTTTAATGCAAACAAACACCAAAAATAAAGGGTGAAAATTACGGGGTGTTACAATTATTGATCACTTACTAATTACAAAGCCTGGCTTTAGTTGCTAGCCTATCCTGAAGAGACAGCCAAGTAACAAACAAAGCTTTGGGAGAGGCTTTGTTATTACATATTATCCTCTTCCATCTAACTCTAGGCTGCTGGCCTTGCATGAAGCCATAGAGCTTTTTAATAGAGAAGCTAGCATCAACTAACATAAAAGAGGCATGATGATTATTAAACACCTTCCTGCTCTCCAAAATCTTCTTCGTGGCCCATGATAACCTATTGGGAATGGCCAAAGTCTCCTAATTATGATGCTTAATATAATAAACATGAATCCATATGATCCATAGCTTATCTTATTTTTGAGACACATCCCATAAGTGTTTTGCAATGGCTGCTTGATTCCAAACAACGAGGTTTTTAATATTCCATCCACTGCAAACCTTAGGCATACCGAGAGTATCCCAAGCAACTGAGGCTTTTTTTGAATTATCTCCCTGACCAGTCCATAAATACACTACAAATTCTTTTAATTTCTTTAAGGACTTTATTTTTAGGCATGAGGAAAATCTAGCACCAGTAAAATTGAAAACCATGCAGAATAGAATCCACAAGTTGCAATCTGGCAGCATAGAGGAGCTTCTTTACTGACCAAAGCCTAACTATAGCAGTAGTTTTCTCAATCAATGGCTTGCATTCTTGATAGAAGAGCTTTCTGGTTGTGAGAGGGACACCAAGATATTTGAAGGGGAAAGTTCCTAAAGGAATACTAACAATCTGATGCAAGACCTTCCTGGTTGTATTATGAACTCCAACAATATAAATATTACTCTTGTCCAAGTTAGCTTCAAGACTTGAGGCTGAAGAGAACTTAATAAGGACATCAAACAACAGCTGCAATGAGTTTTGATCAACTCTAGCAAAGAGCAATAAATCATCTGCAAACATTAAGTGAGTAATATTCAATCTTGCAAACCTGGGATGGAAATTGAAAGCAGGATTGTGTTTAAGCTGCTCTAGACATCTGGACAAATACTCCATCCCCAAGGCAGAGAGAAAGGGGGACCTAGGGTCCCCTTGTCTCAAACCTTTCCTTGCATGAAAAGGCTTACAAGGTTCACCATTTATGAGCACTGAAAATGAGACAGTAGACACACAAGCCATAACCCATCTAATAAATTTGCTAGGGAACCCCAATTCTTCCATGACAAACTTGTAGAAATGGCCACTCAATGGAGTCATAGGCTTTCTTCAAATCAACCTTAAGCATACATCTAGGGGTGATGTTTTTAGTAGTATAACCCTTTATAAGTCCAAAGGGCCAGTAAGATATTATCGAAATATTTCTACCCGGCATGAACCCAACTTAGACAAGATCCACAATTGTACCAATCATCTGCCGCATTCCCGTTGGTAAGAATTTAAGCTATAATTTTATAAAGGATTGTACAACAGGCTATAGGTCTAAAGTCTTTAACAAGAGAAGGGTTATTGACTTTAGGCATAAGGGTAGCCAGAGTACAGTTAATAACATGATAAAGCTCACCAATATGAAAGAAGGCCCTTATAGCCTCATAAACATCAAACTTGATGATATGCCACACTTTTTTGAAGAAGAAACTATTAAACCCATCAATACCTGGAGCTCTAGAGTCTTTAATATCCCACAAAGCATAATCAATTTCTTGAGAAGAAATTAACATCACTAGACAGCATAGCAGAGTCAAGACCCGGACACTTGATTCCCGCTCTAAGAATAGTCATATCCACCGAAGGCAAGCTAATAGTAGTAGTGCCCATCAATTTTTTTATAGAAATTGATAACTTCAAGCTGAATATCATTCACCTGAGTGAGTTTTTCACATCTGTCATTGTATAAGATATCAATGATGTTCTGCAGATACCGCTCTTTCATAGCATGGAAGAAAAAATGAGTATTATCATCACCATGCTTAAGCCAAAGAATTCTAGATTTTTGCCTGACAGCCGATTCTTCAATAGCCAACATTTTATTTAAAGCATGAACTGCATATTTCTCATCCTAAATGAACTCAGCAGAAGTAGGATACAATTACAATTGAGATTGTACCGTATTTCATTTGATCTTCATTGGTGTAGCATGCTTGAGTTACTAAGGCCACTCTTGTTCTAACTCTGGAACTTGTCTACGAACCTACATATACTTATCAAACTATCAAATCAAGTTTGTGTGTCATTACTAAAAATTTCAAGGGTAGCAAGGAGATATAGCTAATCAAATTAGTGCAATAATGTAGAATGAGCGAGTGTGAATTCATGACATGGTTAAATAGAGAGAAAAGTATTTTGTCAAGTGAGATAGATGATATCTTTGATAATGACAAAAAGTGGGGCGTGCCTCACGAGGGAAAGTTATTTTCCTTCTTTGGAAAATGTTATGCCATGAAAAATCTGAACATATGGCAATCATCGATTCATCTGCAGAGGGAAAAGCATTCTGCCTGTAGCACCTCGTATTTTCACTCCTGATTTTCACATTTATTTGCCTTTAAATAATATAATCTGTTAATATTTCCCTCCGTCCCAGAATACTCTTGACACTTATCAGGGCACATAGTTTTAGATGATAAGTTGTCGTTTGGTTATCAATTGTTATTTTATTGAAAAGGTAGATGTGAAAGGAGTTAGGTAGTAAAAGTAGTATTATTTTATTTAGTGAAGAGAAAGTGTGGGCCAATGGTTAGAATTGGTAGGTAGTTTTATTTAGAGGAGAGAGATTGTGGGCCAATGGTTAAAAGGTAGAATGATTAAAATAATAGTGGGTCATATCCAAAAATAGAAGTGTAAAGAGTATTCTGGGACAGATGAAAAAGGAAAGTGTAAAGAGTATTATGGGATACAGCGAGTAGTTTATTAATAAAATTATTTTTGGGCGTGTAAAAAATTATATATATGTTGTTATTTTATTTTTGATGTTTATGTTATATAAATTTAAGTTATGTTAATTATTTAGGAATCATATTATTTATATTTATTGTAACGTGTTTAGGATATGATTTTAATATATCGATATTTTAATTATATGGCACCGATGCGGGCAACGAACTTAAGTCTGTCACCTAGGCCTTGAGCTGGCTGGTTACTGTTGAGTCCCCTTGGTTTTGAATGATGACAAACAGCTGCAGGGAATAGTTGTTATTATAGGTGGTTCTAGGCTGTTAGGAAACAACTAAGTATCCAACTGTTCCTAACTGTTTAAGTGAAACAGCCAAAAGAATATTTGCTATGCTATAATGTGTTCTTGTGTAGCAAACAGATTATTCCAAGACTTGAAGCTAAGAAGCCATGTCGAAGTTGTTCGAGGAAAAGTCAAAGTTCTTCATTGTTGATCCAAGGGAAGCTTTAAGGATTATAGTGCATGAAGATAGTTTAGGATTCTTTAAAATGATTCATCTTAGGTATTCATGTAATCTATGTGTATGATATTTCTAGTGGAATTGTTTGTGTTGTTCTTAAGTGTGAAACAGTAGGGTTTCGAATATGGAACCAGTTGGTTACATATACTAATCACTACTAAGTAGGGTAACATGTCTGGGTACCAGTTACTTTACAGGGTGATTGAGCTGGTTGTTTTAGAAAAGATTTCCAGAAAAATACTCTCTAATACTTTCCATAAGAAATGTTTGCCAACCTTTAGAATCATAGTTCAGTATTTACTTGCTTTAAAGCGTGTGTATATCTTGGATAATATCTTGCCTCCGAGAAAGATATTGTTCAAGATATACTTTCCATAACTTAGGATTATCATATCTTTGATATCTTGAGTTAGGGCACGCTCAAAGGTTAGACTTAGGTATATAAATACTGAAGTATTATTCTCCTTCACCTTTGATGCTATCCCGGATTTTATTGAGCATTTTTGAGAGCCTTCACAAAGAGAATAGCTAAGATAGTTTTCTAAAATAGAGTACGCATGTCATAGAGCTTACATTACTCTTTGTTTGCTTTGTAAGAAAGCGTGAGTTAAAAGAAACTGATTCTATTGAATCTCTAACAAAGGGATTAGAGATTGGGCAGCGTTTGTGAGTTCATTCACGAGTGCTTGTGAGTTCAAGTGCGAAGTAGCACACTAGAGTTAGTGTGGGGTGTGTTGTTTCCCTGGAGTAAGGGAAACAAGAGAGTGCGAGAGTATTCTTGTTTTTCAATGTTGATTAATAATAAAACTAGCGTAGGAGGACGTAGGCCCTTGTTCGGCTGAACCTCGTTAAATTTGGTGTGTTCATTACTGCTTTCAAGTTCTAGTTTTTCCGCTGTCATGAACCAGCCCAACTGGTTCTCCTTTAAATCGAAAGAATTTGAACTTATTACCAGATCATTTAAGTACTCAATTCACCCCCTCTTGAGTATATTGCAAACCTTCAATTAGTGAGTATCAGAGCGGGTTCTTCTTAATAGGGTAACACTTAGAGAAGTATATCAAGAGTACTCAAGAAATGAATGTTATGGGATACGATAACAAGACTCCTAAATTCAATGGGAAAAACTATGATTGGTGGAAGAATAGATTGAAGAACATCATCATTGGCATTGACTACGAATGTTGGTTAGTTGTCAAAAAGGGACCATTAGAGATTACCAAGGACGTTATTGGTTCCTAAGTAACGAAGAAAGAAAGCGAACATACTTCTACTGACTACAAGAAGCTGGAGAAGAATGCCAAAGCTATGTCCATACTACAACAGTCCATTAGAGAGAATGAGACAAACGGAATCTCTGCTTCTATCTCTGCCAAAGATATCTGGGATACCCTCGAACTTGCCTATGAAGGAACCAGTGAGGTAACAAGGTCTAAAATCGATTTACTTATGTCTCAATACGAAGCTTTTAACATGAATAAAGATGAAAAAATAAATGATTGCTTTGGTAGATTTATGACTATATTATATGATTTAAAATCTCTTAGCAAAAGTTTTTCTGACGAAAATTTGGTTAGAAAAATGTTGAGAAGTTTGACAGATGTATAGACGGCTAAGGTAACAACTATCAATGAAGCAAAAGATCTCGCAACGCTGAGTCTGGAACAGCTGATTGGTTCTCTCATGACTCATGAAATACTGGTTGAGTATAAGAGTGACAAGGGACTAGTCAGAGGTGTTAGCATTGTCATCATATCGTATTATCATACCGTTGTTGCGTTTGAGTTCTTTACATGTACGTACAATTACAGCTCTGGTCACTTCAGATCTTTCTAAGGGCGTATTGCGTATTGCTTCTTTAATCACAGTAACAATAACGTCACCAATACGAGCATATCGGTAATTGCTAGCTCCTATGATGCGAATACACATCAATTCTCAAGCAGTGCTTTTGTCTGCTACATTCAAATGGGTCTGAGGTTGAATAATATTTAATTTTTATCTGTTCTTTCAATGCACAAATAAATGCAAAGGGTAAAAAAGAAAAAGAAATATTGTTTGTCCAAGAAAAAATTCCATTAAGGGAACAGTGGAAGAAGAAGAGGACGATATAGCTTTGATGGCTAAGCTTTTTGAGAGGCATTTCAAAGATCAACGTAAGAATTTCAAAGGTGAGAATTTCAAGAAAACTAACCCTTCAAGTGTAGGTTGTTTCAAGTGTGGAGATGGTCACATCATTCGTGATTGTCCAAAGTGGAAGGACAAGTTGTCTAAGAGTAATGATAATAAAGCGTTCAAGAGGGCTATGATAGCAGCCATGTGGGGTGACTCCAATTCCTGACCAGAAGATGATGAAGAGTCACCTAATCATGAAACTTGCATGACTGCTATTATGGATCAAGGAGGAAACATCGTAGCTGATGGGACTAGAAAGGGGAACAGTACATCAAATTTCTGTCTTATGCTTCCTTACTAACTTGCCTCAGTTCGATGGAATGCAACTAGATTCAATTCCTCCTTTCTTCCTAGACTAAACATCAAAGAAAGATGTACTTAGTGAACACAAGGTAAATTTGAAACAAATTCGTGAAGACATGTATCATTATGATAGAGATAATATGCTTGAATGTATTGATTCTTTGTTAGATGAATGTCTTAAACTAAGTGAAGCTTACATAAATGGTAAACATGAGTTGAATGAAAAGAAAATGAATGTGGTATTGCTATTGCTAGTTGTGATCACTTAGAGCAAGTGTGTATTGAGTTAAAGGATCAAGTGGCCGTGCTTGAAGTTGCACTTGTCAAGTGCAAGGTCGAGTTGGAAACAGCTAAGTCTTCTTTGCTAGAAAAGGATGAGGATGATCCTAGTGATGGTGAAGAAAACTTAATTGTTCCCCATGCACATGATTTGCTTAACTCAAATAATCCCCCAAATTTTGTGGCTATTAAGAGTAAGGCAAACACTCTAAGCAAGACTAATTTTCTACATGCTTTTAACCTCTTGGTTGACGATGCGGAAGAATTGCATAGAGAGTTTGTCATACTCAAGACTGCCTAGCTAACTGTTTCCCCCACAGGTCCTTGTGCTGAAGTTAGTAAGATGATTGATGAGTATGCAAAAAAAAAATGTGATTTGCATGTTGAAATTAATCAATTGAACAAGGGTAAGCAGAAAGTGGTTGTCAACATGCCAAATGACACACTAATTTCAAAACTCGAGTTTGATCTTGAAAAAATCAAAAGAGATTTCAAAGCTATGGATGAGAAATGTTTTTCTAATGAGAGTTCTTGAAACTAAGGATAAAGAGCTTCAAAATAGTCAAAGGCACGTAGACAAACTCTTATCTGCATAGAATGCCTTGAACCATCTTACTTCCATGGAAGGTAACAGTGGTACAGCTGGTTTTGGTTATTCCAGAACAAGAACCAGGACCAAGTGGCACCTTAGGGGAACCACTTGGATCGAGGAATTCAAAAGAGGTAAGTGTGTTCTTGCGAAGGACATGCATGTGTGTTATCACTGTGGTATGAATTGACATAATAATTTTGATTATCCAGCTAGGAAGAAAAATGTTGAAAGAAACAACAAACATATTAAGCAGGTTTGGGTGAGGAAGGACCAGCAAGAATCAACTGTTTGTGGAAAGGGACCCAAGAAAGTCTGGGTTCCTAAATCTAATGTTTGATCATTTCTTGGAGGCTAAAGTGAGAGGTATTACCTTTTGGTAATTGGATAGTGGTTGCTCATGACACATGTCCGGAGATAAGAAACAATTTCTCTCACTCACAGCCTATGATGGTGGAAGTGTTACCTTTGGAGACAACCGTAAGGGCTTTATTGTTGGCATAGGTTAAGTTGGTAAGTCACTTTCACAAGCTATTGATGATGTGTATTATGTTGATGGCTTGCAACATAATCTTTTGAGCATTTTTCAATTATGTGATAAAGGCAATCGAGTTGAGTTTCGAGCTAATCTTTGTCACATAGTTAACTCACAAATAGGTGAACTTATTTGCGAGGGAATCAGGAAAGATGATATCTACATTACCTTATTGGATGAAATTCCTGAGAATAAGTCCCTTTGTTTGAGAGTTGTTTTCGAGTCAAATCAATGAGTTTGGCATAAGAGGTTTGGACATGCTAGACTTACACTTTTGAATAAACTAAGGTCTGATGACTTAGTGATTGGACTTCCAAACATTAAGAATGAGATTGACAAAGTTTGTTCAGAATGCGCTAAGGGGAAACATGTAAAATCCTCTTGCAAACCGAAAAGTGTCATGAGTACCAGCAGTCCTTTCGAACTTGTACATATTGATTTATGTGGTCCCATCACTAGTGGAAAAAACCTTAGATGACACAAGTAAACTGATCCGGTTGTCTCAAACCCGCAGCAGTAAGTGTTAGATTTTTTGGCGAAATTGTGAATTAAATAACTGACCCGGTCCATATAAATAACGGAATCAGCTATTTTGGGTTGTTATATATAGAAGCGGCCCACCCTCAAATAAACCCACTTCAAACAAACCCACTTCACTCTCAGAGTCTCACCCGCGCCTAATCTCCTCAGCACCCAAACCCTAATCTTCTCTTCCCACCCTCATTCCCCCCCACGCCCCCACTCCTCTCTCAGCTCTCTCAACACTATCTCTCATCCTCCCTTTCATCAGCGAAGATCCTCTTCACTCAGCCACGCCAATTCCCTCATCTTTCAAACCCTCCCTTTCGTCCTCGCCATTTTCACCTCCTCAAACGCCTTGTGTGCGAGCTTTAGCAGCAGCAGCCACCCGCCACACACCAACTTGCCTGTGCCGCACCACCCACCACGCACCAGATCCACGTCATCATCATCGCACCTAGATGCGTTGCACCACGCACCTCGCAGCAAATCGTCATCATCTTCATTTACGGTCGTCTATTTTGCACCCAGCCACACCATAAGTTTTTAGATTTATATTTTCTGAATTTATGTAAATTTTAAGTTTAATTTTATTTACTGTAAGTTATTTGTAATCTCTGAAATATTTTCCGTCTAAACTTGTTGTAAAATATTTTAATTTAGTTGTTGCTTTTTGTAAATCGTTTTTGGTATAATAATTATATGATGTAATTCGTTTTTAGTTTGTATAATATTTGTATAATGTAGTTCGATCTAAGTTTGTATAATATGTGTAATTCTTTGATTTAGTTTGCAGATCAGATTTTTTTATTTATTTTTAATTTAGATTGTTAATTTATAATATTCCTGTGTAATTACTAAGTTTTTTTTTTTTTTAGAGATCAAAGTTACCCTATGTAATTACTAAGTTTAAGTTAGCTTTGAATATGTAATTCTTGTCTCTTCCCAATGGGCCACTAAGACATTAGACATATAATATAAAATCATCCAATGGGCCACTAAATCTTGAGTATGATCCTGCTTGTATAACGTTCTGGCGATTTTTTTTAACGCACTAGCACCTAAACTACTTCGGTCTTTTATGAAAAACGGATCAGTTAAAATCGGATAAGTAAATGATTAACTTAATATTTACAACCTGCTGCGAGCCCACCTGATCCGGACCAAAACCGGATCGGTAAGCCCTATTTTGACCGGATCGGATGGGCTTTTTTCCACTAGTGCATACGTGTACAAAAGTCGAAATGGTCATATGTTTGTTTGTGTTATAGTTGATGATTTTTCAAGGTTTACATGGGTTATCTTTTTGCATTCAAAAGATAGAACATTTAATGAGTTTGTGCACTAGTGAAAAAGGTACAAGCTAAATCATCAGCTGGTTGCGATAAGATCTGACCATGACTCTGAGTTTGATAGTTCAAGTTTCATTGATTTTTGTAGAGAGCATGGAGTGAATCACAACTTCTCCGCCCCTAGAGTACCTCAACAAAATGGTGTTGTGGAAAGAAAGAATAGAACTCTAGAGGAGATGGCGAGGACGATGCTTATTAAAAGTGGTCTCCCTAAGAGTATTTGGGGAGAAGTTGTGAACACTACATGTCATATCTTGAATCATGCTATTGAATAAGACCCCGTATGAACTCCTAAAGGGTAGAAATCCCAATATTGCACACTTTCGTATCTTTGGATGCAAGTGCTTTATGCATAATAATGTTAAAGAACCAGCTTAATAAGTTCGACTCTATGAGTGATGAGGCTGTCTGTCTTGGTCATTCTCCTCATAGTAAAGTTTACAAGGTGTTCAATAAGCGGACCTCGTGTGTTGAGGAAAGTGTTCATGTGATTTTTGAGGAGTTTAATATGTCTTCTGAGATTGCACAGGTTGAACCATAAGATATTATTGGAATGCTTGAATTTACAGGGCTGGTTTATATACTTGGCTTTTGATTAGTTTTTAATAGGTTTTATGATAGCTTTTAGACTAGATTAGGCTAAATTGCTTTATTTTCCTTCTTTTTGTACGATACTTCCTCCTTTGTGCTATTTCTTTGGGTGCTTGGTTTTAATTCAGGATTTGGGAGCATCTTTTGAGGACCTTTGCACAATCTCGAGACAAAGCATTGAAGAAATGGAGCACCAATGGGCTCGAAGGAAGAGGAGAAGGAGAGGAAAGTTCTGATCCTAGGGCCCGGGTCAGCCCAGCCAGCATTGCCATTTGATCCTGATTACTCGACCCGCCCGCCCGGTCAGATGCTTGGAGAGGGCTAATTCGTTCCTAGTCAGTGGACCTGTCCGGGTCGTTTCGTGACCCGCCCGGGTCAAGCCACCCGAGCACTCGGGTCGGGTCACCCGTCCGGGTCAGAGTATTTTTCCGGAAATGATTTTTCTACTTTGATGCTTTTGTACGGGGGCTTTTATGTAAATAACTCTATTTTATTTTTAGGACTATATAGGAGAAACTCCTCTTATTTTAGGTTAAGCAATTTTATTTTCAGATTATAGAGATGAATTCCTGTTTAACATTCAAACTTTAGAACCCTAGCAGAGAGAAAGTTGAGGTTTGAAGCTTTTGAACTCCATTTCACATTTATGCAAGCTTAAAAGTTGGTAATTTCTTGTTTATTTTTTATTTTCTTTCCTCAATCTTGTTTATTGTCATTGTTTTGTTGCTTAGATCTTGTTTATTAGTTGTTGATTTTCCCTTTTTCTCTTTCCTCCATGGTTATGGTGATGAAGTTATTTCAAGTGTTGTTTTGCTTTGTTTCCATGATGTGTGAGTAGTTTATTACTAGGGGGAGGGATGTAACCTTCGTTTACACTTTGGATCCTAAATCTAAGTTAGGGAGTTAACTTTTGGGGCTGAACTTGTTGATCAAACTTGCTTTACTTGGTTTGTTGGGTGCTTGATCACCACTTGACTTGCATATTTGGAATTTCTAGTGAAGGATTAGCATCTCCATGAAAATATGTCTTTTCTAGTTTGGCAAGCTTGATTAATCATGTTGTATTTAATTTGGCTAGATTGGTTGGGTCCTCACCATGGTTATAGTCAATATATGCTTATGCAAAGCTTCTATGATGGTCTTCTTCTTATGACCCGTGCAAGCCTTGATTCGGGTGCGGGAGGCCAACTAACAAAGCTTCCGGTTGATAATATTGAGCCTACAATTAAATAGGTAATAAGACACTACTCTTGGATGAATTCTACTAGAACCGCAAACAAGAAGAATGCAAGCAAAGGCAAGTATGATCTTGATGCCATTGACCACATTAATGCAAAACTTGATACCCTTGCAAAGAAGTTGGAAAAGGTAAGCTTAGCATCTCCTAGTCAAGGCACTTCTCAAGCTTTTTCTTGTGAAATTTCCGGTGGATCGGACCATGCTAGTTCTTATTGTGGTGGGTCTATGGACCATGTTGCATAGGTGAATACTAGAGGTGAGGGAAATCGTAACTTCAACAATCAAGGAAGATGGAATAACAATGCAAGTGGTGGATGGATGAACCCTTAACCACCCCAACCTTACCAAGCCTCAAATAGACTACCTAGATTCCATAACCCCCAACAAGCATTCACACAACCACCCCCTAGAGCTCCCTTTGAACCAAACCAACCAAAACAATCTTCCCTAGAATCCACTCTCCAACTCTTCCTAGCCCAACAAACAAAAACCAATGCCGATAATGATAAGAAGTTTGGAGAGATAAATACTTCCCTCCAACAAATGAACGCTCACAACAAGATTATTGAGACACAACTTGCTCAAGTGGCTCAACAAGTGAGCAACAACTCCTCAAATTCTTCTACCCAACTTCCTAGCCAACCAATCATTCGAGAGCAAGCTAAATCCATAACTTTGAGATCCGGGGCTCACTATGAGGGTCCTAAGATGCCCAAACTTGATGATGCTGGTCCTTCCAATGAGACTAAGGATGTTGATAGTGGAGTTGATAAAGAGGTTGAAAATGTCATTGTGGAAGACATTCACGAGGATGGGACTCCTATAGATGTTGAACCCGAAACATTAAGCAAAGAACCTCCTCCAATGAAGAGCTACACTGCTCCGGTTCCATATCCTCAAAGGTTAGCAAAGAAGCACTTCAATGACAAATTTGTTAAGTTTCTTGAGGTAATGAAAGGTTTACAAGTTCATATTCCGTTTCTCCAAGCTATGCTCAAATGCCTACCTATGCTAAGTTTCTAAAGGAATTTCTTTCTAACAAGTCCAAACTTGAAGAAAATTCCACCATTGCTCTCACCGCTGAAGTTAGTGCGGTCCTCCAAAATCAGCTCCCCAAAAAGCTTGAAGATTTGGGGTCCTTCTCCATACCCTTGAGAATCGGAGATTTGGAGCCAAAGAGAGCATTGGCCGATCTTGGGGCTAGTGTAAGCCTAATGTCACTCTCTATTGCAAAGAAGCTCAACTGTGAGCTTAAACCCACAAGAAGAGTGATTCAACTAGACGCTCGGTTAAGGTGTCCGTTGGAGAATTGGAGGATGTCCCGGTGCAAGTTGGGAGAGTCTTCATTCATTGTGACTTTGTAATGATGGAGATGGAAGAAGACTCCCAAGGACCCCTTATATTGGGTAGGACGTGCTAGTGACAGCGCAGTGGGAGCCATTTTAAGACAAAGAAAAGAAGGGAAGCTCCATGTGATCTATTATGAAAGCAAGACGCTTAATTCGGCTCAAATGAACTACGCCACCACAGAGAAGGAACTACTAGCAATTGTATTTGCTTTTGACAAGTTCCGGTCATACCTTATGTGCTCCAATGTGGTGGTGTATACTGATCATGCGGCTATCAAGTATCTCATGGACAAGAAGGATGCCAAACCTCAGTTAATTAGGTGGATCATTCTCCTTCAAGAGTTTGATATTGAGATTAAAGACAAGAAAGGCACCGAAAATTTGGTTGCCGACCACCTTTTTCGCCTTCCTATGGATGATTCACAAGGTATGGAGCCTCCCATCAATGATTCTCTACAAGATGATTTCCTCTATGACGTGAAGGCCATGTATGCTCCTTGGTTCGTGAATTTTGCTACTTGTCATGATAGTGGAGTCATACCAGATGACCTTAGCTACCAACAAAAGCGGAGGTTCATGCATGAGGCTAAGTAGTATGTATGGGAGGACCCATACTTGTTCAATAGGGCGGTGGATGGTATTTATCGGAGGTGTCTCCCGGATGATGAGATTGAGGATGTAATTGGATGTGCCATTCATCCCCATGTGGTGGTCACATGGGAACCAACAAAACTGTGGCAAAGATTTTGCAATGTGGATTATTTTGGCCAAGCATGTTCAAGGATGTTTGGGGATTTGTCAAGGCTTGTGATCAGTGCCAAAGAATTGGCAACATCTCAAAGAGGCATGAACTACCCCTCACAAGCATCTTGGAGTTGGAAGTTTTTGATGTTTGGGGGATTGATTTCATAGGTCTTTTCCCCTCCTCCCTTGGTAACCACTACATCCTGGTAGTGGTTGATGATGTTTCTAAATGGGTTGAAGCAATCGCCTCCCCTACAAATGATGCCAAGGTAGTTGTCAACCTATTCAAGAAGGTGAACTTTCACCGTTTTGGAGTTCCAAGAGCCATTATTAGTGATAAGGGATCACACTTCGGCAAGAAATCATTCAAAGCCCTTCTTTATGGGGTGCATCACAAAATGGGTCTCTCTTTCCACCCCCAATCTAGTGGTCAAGCGGAGATATCGAATAGAGACATCAAGCTTATTTTGGAGAAGACGGTGAACCGATCTCGAAAGGATTGGTCTTCCAAATTGGATGATGCATTGTGTGCCTACCGCACGGCCTACAAAACCCCTATTGGCATGACACCATAAAAGCTTCTATATGGGAAATCGTGTCATTTGCCCGTGGAATTGGAGCACAAAGCTTATTGGGCCATCAAGACTTTGAATTTTGACCTTCAAGCTTCGGGTGAAAGAAGGATGCTTGATATTCATGAGCTTGAGGAGCTTAGGAGGGATGCTTGATATTCATGAGCTTGAGGAGCTTAGGAGGGATGCTTATGAGAGGGCCCGAATGTACAAAGAGAGAATAAAGGCTTGGCATGACCAACAGATCATAAAGAGGGAGTTCAAGGTTGGTGACAAGGTCCTTTTGTTCAATTCAAGGTTGAGGTTGTTTCCGGGAAAGCTCTAATCAAGGTGGAGTGGTCCATTCACCGTGCAACAAGTATTCCCGCATGGTGCGGTTGAGATTTGCAATGATGCAAAGGGGTGTTTCAAGGTGAACGAGCAAAGACTCGAGTTATATTATGATGGTGCGCCTATTCAAGAAGCATACTCTATTACTCTTGAGGACTACTCCCCTCTCGATGATTGAAGATATATGGTAGTCAAGCTAATGACTTAATACAAGGGATTAGCGAGAGGTAACCCGTTTTTCTCACTTATCTCTATTTTTTTCCCTTTTTTTTGTTTTGATTCACTCGGAATGATGGTTTTTCACATATTATTGTGACTTTTGAATTATTTGTTGTGGTGATTTTGTGATTTGTGCATGTTTAGGATTGATTTGGAGAGTTTTGGAGCAAAGAGAGGCGAAGAAAAAAGAAAAAAAAAAGGAACTTGGAGCTGACCCGAGCGCCCGGGTCCCCTGACCCACCCGGGTTGCTCAAAGGGAGATAAAAAAATGGAACCTGACAGCGTGACATGCCCGGGTCGCCTGACGCTCCCGGACGTCGATGTGAGAGACAAGAAGACAGCAACAGCGTGACTCGACCCGCCCGGGTCGCTCGACCCGAGGGATCGGGTATGAGGACCCGCCCGGAAGGAAAACTGGAAAATTTCTAAGTTATTTTCATTCTCTTTTCACTCTTTCATCATCTTCAACCTCTCAAAAACTTGAAATCCCTCACAAATCTTCATCTTCATCAACTTTTTTCCATAAATTTCAACTTGTTCTTCCTACAAAACCCTATTTCAACCATTTCTCACCATTTTCTCTCTCCTCAAAAATTTTACCATAACTCTCAAGTTCATCCTTTTCCACTCAAATTTCTTCACAAATTCTTCCTAAAACATCATTCCCCTTCCATTTCTCTCATAAAAAAACTCAAAAACAAATAAAAAAAAATTCACTTTTTCCACCCACTACTCCTAGTTACGGGATTTTGATTTGTTGAGCAACAAGTAGTTCAGCCCATGAAGAGGAGGATATCAAAGCGGAGTAGACAAGTGGGAGAAGCTAGCTCAAGCCGACAACCGCAAGGGGAAAACGTCTCGGGGCTTAATTCCCCCGGTGAGTTTCATGATCCTGAATTTCTTTTCCTTAAGTTTGATGGTTTAGAGCATTTCACTAGATTTCAATCCCTTAAGGCTAAAGAATTTGCCCCTTCCCGCTTTGTTGATGAATCTTTGTTATCATTATGGGGAATAAGGGGGGATGTTAATAGTATTGCAAATGAACTTCATATGAAAAAAGTGTTAGCAATGCGAAAGAAAACATATAAATGCATAACACTTGAATTTCGTAGCTCTTTGGAGGTAACCGAAGAGAACCAACTTATACGCTCAACTGGAGCCGAAGCTGTTCTCCATTTTACGATACGGAATATTGCTCGTTCTATCGCTATTGCCGACTTTGCGGAAATTTTAAATTTAAAAATTGATTTGAGTACCACTCCCGCATCCTCCTTCAATCTTTTTGATTGTTGGTGTAAGATAAATGGGTCAAAAACATACGAAGCCAAACCAGCCGGCTTTTTGGTACTTCCGTAAGTTTTTGAGGAACACTATTTCTGGAAGGAAGGATAACTCAAAAGTAAGTCAATCTGAACTAATGATCATAGGTTCTTACCTATGGAGACTTAAAAAGCTGAACATACCTTTGATGTTTTCCCATCATCTCCAAAGGGTAGGCACCCTAAAGACTCACAGACATAGGTCGATTGTTGTGGGTGGTTTAATTACCACCATTGTTGAGCACTTTGGGGTTCGCCCTTGGACCACCAAGGTCCAAAGGCCGAACCTCATAAACCAACAACACCTACATGATGCGTGTTGGTTTACTGTGAATGTAATTCCTTTTACTGGAAGATTGGTAAAATGTCTTCCATTCAACTTCCAAATCGCAGCATCACCGAAATCAAAATAGAGTAAGAAAAATATCTCATTCTGGAAGCCGCGGAGGGAGGCACGGAGATCCGTACCTACCAAAGGCGGGATCCCCATGAGCTTGCCTCCTCCTCTTCCACCCCTCCTCCTCCTCCCCAACCCCATGCCACCTATGCTCCCAACTATGCCCTTATTTATGCCCATATAGATAGGCGATTTGATAGTTTTGAACAAAGATTAACCACCTTTTAACAAGAGATGCGGGATAGCTTTTCCCCCCATCTTGCAATTTTTTCATGATAACAACATGGTTCCTCCCGGCACCCCATATCCCTCTTATATGCAACCCGCGCCTCCTCCCGAGGGGGAGGAGGACCTAGACCCTTGAGTTGGTCTCTCTCGCCCCCCCTCCCCTCCCCGATTGTTCTTATTTTCACACTGAGGACGGTGTTTGGTTTGGATTGGGGGGTATTTTCATTGTTTGGGTGATTTCTACTTTTCGGAGTAGGTGTTAGGAGACCCTTGTTGCTGTTTTTGATTGATTTGTTGCTGGTGATTGTGGTTATGCTTGGTGAATGGGCCAATGCTTGTTAATATGTTTTATGCCATGATTTCATTTTTGATATTTGTTTCCTTCCTTAGTTTTTTTTTTAAAAAAATTTTGAGTAAGAGCAAAAATAACAAAAAAACTGAACAACAAAGAAAAACTAAAAGAAGTTTTAGCTTTAAATAAAGTTTTGATTTCCTTGCCCAAGGAAGATGCTAGTTGATGATATATGTGGATTCCTTGCTTCGATTTTGAGTACATGTTTAGAGGCTTATTTTGGAAGAGTGTGAGCTTGGGTTGTGGTGCTTTAGGAGGCGATTAATATTGATTGCATTAGAATCAACCAAAATGAAACTACTGAATGCCCAATTGGATGTCTAGTCTTGAATCTTGACTATGTTGCTCATGCTTAGATAATTTTAGCTTCAAATTTGCGGTCCCTAATGTCCCTAGATATGCTCATCATGTCCCAAACAAAGCTCTACAAGAAGCTTAGTTTTTACTTCTTTTCATTTGTAATAAGTGGCACAAAAAGTCACAAGTACTTATGTTTCTTTTTAGTGAGTAGTTACTAGTTACTTCTCCCTTGTATAGCAAAAATTCCCGTAATAAGGAAAAAGAAAAAGCCAAAAACAGTCAAAAAAGGAGTGAAAAATGAAAAAAAGGGAAGAAAAACGAAAAGCAAACAGAATAGAAGAATTTCAATAAATGAGGTCAATTTGTGGATGCCTCCCACACTTAGTTCTACTTTTCAAAAGTTTTGAGTAGAGTGGAGTTTAAGGCCTATTTGTGTGTCTAAGGATGGTGGACTCGTGGTTTGAGTTTCTATAATACTTGAAGAGCCCTAAGTCTTTTGGATAGCTAGGTGTTCTCTAATGAGCGAGTAAAAAGTCTAATTAGGTGTCCTATTGCAATCTTGATTAGTTTCTTTCTCTACCCATAACCCATGAGTACACTTGGAAATTAGTTGTCTTGAAAGTTGCTCTCTATCCTTGCTTGTGAACCATTTCATTAATAGTTTACTTGGGCATAAATCTTGAGTTTGTTGAATAAATGGTTGATGAAAAACTAGGGTTGTGGCTTTGAAAACTCATTGGAAACCCTCGCGAGATCCCACTCACCCTCTAGAGCGATCTAGGGGTTTAAAGAGATTATTGCATGTGCTAAATGCAATCGTGATTCCTACGAAAATGAGTTAGTGTAAATTATTTATCCTTCCTCTTTCCTTTTTCTTCCTTCTTTCTTCTTCATTTTGTTTTCAAATAAATTTTCATTCTCCTACTTGTGTTTTATTCTATTTTGCTTGAGGACAAGCAAAGACCTTGCTTGGGGGAGTTTGATGATTGGTTTATATACTTAGCTTTTGGTTAGTTTTTAATAGCTTTTATGATAGCTTTTAGACTAGATTAGGCTAAATTGCTTTATTTTCTTTCTTTTTGTGCGATACTTCCACCTTTGTGCTTTTCTTTGGGTGCTTCGTTTTATTTCGGGATTTGGGAGCATTTTTGGAGGACCTTTGCAAAATCCCAGGTGGTTTGACCCAGGCGGGGAACGAATTAGCCCTCTCCAAGCATTTGACCCCGGCGGGTCTGTGGACCCCAGGCCTCGGGTCGGGTCACCCTCCCGGGTCGAGGTATTTTTCCAGAAATGATTTTTATACTTTGATGCTTTTGTACGGGGGCTTTTATGTAATTAACTCTATTTTATTTTTAGGACTATATAAGAGGAACTCCTCTTATTTTAGGTTAAGCAATTTTATTTTCAGATTAGAGAGATTAATTCTTGTTTAACATTCAAACATTAGAACCCTAGGAGAGAGACAGTTGAGGTTTGAAGCTTTTGAACTCCATTTTCACATTTATGCAAGCTTAAAAGTTGGTAATTTCTTGTTATTTCTTAATTTCTTTCCTTAATCTTGTTTATTGTCATTGTTTTGTTGCTTAGATCTTGTTTATTAGTTGTTGTAGGCGTGTTTTTATTTCGCCTGTGCGGTGTGAGCGCGTATTAGATTTGACTACCCCATTGTAAAGGTTTTATTGAAAATTGTTTTGAAATCGCTAGCAATTCTTTTTAGGAAGAATCATAAACCTAATTTGATATGGAAAAACCGTGGGGACAAATTATCCAATGTAGATTTCCCCGTCCTGACTCCATAGATGGTCAAAATGAACCAAAGATTGAGTTCAAGGGTGAAGGTACAATACAGTCAGGTATCATATTGCCCATTGCTGGCCGCTACTAAATATCCATTTATTACATATTTTATGCCAAGGAATAATCATATAACGTTTTTGTACACCTTAAAAATATTTAGTCTAGGTTGGATTAGGAAATACATAAAAGACTAATAATTTGTGATATGTTATTATGCAATTAAATTACAAGGTTCCTAGCAGGCTGTCCATATTATCCGAATTAGTTAGAACATTTATTTAGGTCTTGTTTAGCAATAATAACATGTGGGTGATAAAAAATAATGCAGGACAATAAGAATAATATGTATAGAACAATCAGGCAGACATATAATAATGTACCAAAATAAATAAAAATATGAAAAGAAAATATTGCAGGAGTTAGTATAATATACGATACTTATAATAGCAGGAATACGTTAACGATATACATCATGAATAGAATGTTAGTAACTTCAATAAAATAATAAAAATAAATAAAGAAATAAAATAAAGTTGTTAATTTAGCTGACCCCCAGAAATTATACCACCGTCCGGGGTCGTTGATTTGTACGGATCTTGGATCGAAAGGTGTACGAGTCTTAAAAAGTTTAGGCTTGGGGATTTTTAAGCTTTGGTGTGATAAGGTCTGCGAGATGTTTAGGCGCAGGGTGTTAATGAAGAGATGATTATTTTGGTGCGATGAATTTGGTGAGAGTGAGTTGTGAGATGTATTGTTTGAGTTGGCCGTGTGAGATGTTGAGAGTAAAGCCGTGAATTATGAGAGAGGGGTCGGGAGATCATATAGTGTAGGTAGGTAGTTGTATTGTAATAGGCTTCCGAGAGTTAGTAGGTCTCTAAAAGATTTTATTGTAAAAGATTTTTATTGTAAAAGATTTTAGAAAAGAGTTAGATACACTAGTGGAAAAAATGCTATATATCACAACACAACCGCTGCGGTCCTTAAGATAACCGCATCGGTAAATCCTCGAAATTTTGGGTGGAAAACTTGGGAACAAAAACTGCTGCGGTTTTCTGTTAACTGATGCAGTTCAAAAAACCGCATCATCTACACAATGTTAGGGATACAAAACCCATCCCACTTAATCCCTCAGCCTCATTTAGAGCCCACGCGTCCTTGGCTCCAAGCTGGCCCAACCCCTCTTTGTATAAAACGTGGCCCTTTAGGCGCCCACTCATCAGCACCTTCTCCACTTCCCCCTCTGATCAACTCCCTCTCCTCTCACAAACCCTAAATCATCTATCATCATCAACGACATCCTCCCCACCAGATCTTCAGCACCATATTCGTTTCTACGCTTTTCAATTCCTCATCAACAACCACCGTCGTTTCTTCATCAACCACCGTCGTTTCTTCATCAACCACCGTCGTTTTTGGATCTCACCGCCACGAACCCTCTTTTAATGGACGCTCTTCAATCTCTCTCGCTCATCAATGGCGTTCTCTCTCTCCACTTCGTCGCTCGTCGCTGTCAACAACCACCACCAACCACTCTCAGTTTTTGTCGCTGCAGTCTCTTCTGTCGATTTCCGTCGCCGCCATCTCCTCTATCATATCTTGTCCGCCGTCTTTAACTTTCGATTTTCGTTTTTCGTTTTCGTTTTCGTTTTCGGTTTTGTTCCAGATCTAGGGTTGGGTTTATTTTTTTTGTTTTTAAATTTCATTTTCGTTCCATTTTCTTGCGGTTGTAATTTTCGTTCCAGATCTTATTTTCATTTGTACTTTTAGAGTTATACTTTCGGTTGTTTTCGTTTTTGTTATTTAGATAGTTAGGTTTTCGTATTTAGGGTTGGGTTTACTTTTTTTTGTTTTGATTTTTTTTCATTTTTTTGGATTAATTCCCTGTTCTCATTTTTCGTTCGTTATCAAAGCTCTGTTCTCGTTTATTTTTTTTTGTTTTGATTTTTTTTCATTTTTTTATTTCGTCCTTGTAAAGTTATAAGTTTGGATTAATGCCCTGTTCTCGTTTTTCGTCCGTTATCAATGCCGCGTTTTGTACTGTTTGCTGTAATTTAGAAAAAAAAATGAAATTTTTTTTGTTTTGTTTTTGGGTGGTCAACCGCTGCGCTTTTTACCCAAAACCGCAGCGGTTAACTTCAAAACCGCAACGGTTAACTTCAAAACCACAGCGGTAAATGATTAACTTTTTTGACCGCAGCGGTAAACTGCTGCAAGACCAACCGTTGCGGCCCAAAAGTGCAGCGGTAAGCTCGGTTTTGACCGCAGCGGTTGAACTTTTTTCCACTAGTGATAAGAGATATTTAAAAACACTTTGGAGAAAAGATTACTTTTATAAAAGATATTATTATTATTAAAACTAATTAATTCTATTAATTAAATTGGGCTTATAAAATGGGTTTTATAAAATTGGGCTTTCATAAAACTAATTTTAAAAAAGGTTTTCTGAAATTTGTTAATAAAAGACTCGTTCTTTATTTTTTACCTTAATCCGGACCAATTGGAGCAGGGTATTATTCATCATAGGGTACTAAATGGGGAGACACGATTATGTGTCTACAAACGCCCCCCACTTTGACTGAGGTTTGCAAAACCGAAAGTCAAAGTATTCTGTGTCGGGACGAAGAACGATTCTAAACGCTATGCAGTTTAGAACTGATCTATAACCGCCGATCTCTGCAAAACAAAGTTAGTACGCAGGACAATAACTACAAGCAATCTAATTACCTGCAGAAGAAGATGTTAGCAGATATGCGCAAACAACTCAAACAACGCACATAATGATGCAATAATGCAGACTTAGACTCACTAAGCATGCATGAGACACTATCCAAGGATTAAGGTTATGCAAAGCTAAAGAAGATGACACGTCATGCAAGGTCAGGGTTATGCAAGACTAGGATGTATGAAATGCAATGCAAGGTTAGGGTTTTGCAAGGTTGCTATGTAAGGTCAGGATTTTTCAAGGCTAGAAGATGTGGATATGTAGAATGATTTTCGAAAATCATTTTTAGTAAATGATCGGGGTCCGTGAACGAGGTCCGCGGATTACAACTTCTCGGGAGTTTGATTTGAATCGGAGGAACCACCACACATTGGAAGCCTCCACTTTGGGTGAGCTTGCCTGGAATTAGGCATCTTGAGCCTTGATTGAAATGTGATTGATCTGTCTTGAACGTTGCAAGTTGTTGCTGGGGATTCTTCTTTGGAAAGTTGATATAGGCATAGTCAAATATCACCAGAAACCATGGAATTATCGGAAAGTCATTCAGGGAAAAGGAGAGCTTGGATTGAAAAATAAAAAAAGGTTTACAATTGTGACTTAAATAATTATAGGTGGGAAAAGGCTTTAACGAGGCTAGGTTCTGACTCGAGTTTATGTCGGGATCTAGAAAGAAACTATGCTCCTAAATTCTAGAAAGTCAAATCATTAGACCTTGACTAATTTATTTTTATTTTAGCGGTCGGACCTCGAGTTGAGGATTTATACGTATCCTTGCGGAATTAGACAATTCGTAGTTCTCGATCTGATTTCTTTTTTTTTTTTCATTTTTATGTGCCCTAACTTTTGCCTAGGCCGCCCTTTCGAGTTTTCAACCTAGCGGGCTTGGACATACCTTGAAAGAGGAGTTATGGTTGATGAAAAGTTTAAGGCTAGAGGTTTAGATGAAGGTTTAATTGGTTGGGCTAATGGCGGATCGTGGATTTGGATTATATGGATTAAAGGTTTGATGAGTTGAAGGATTATGAGGGGTATAACTTGTGTGCAAGCCCCCTAACTTGACTTTTTATTTCTTTTTGCTGTTGGCTCTTTATTTTAAATTTTTTTTTTTTGTCTGGCATCGATTTATTTTGATGTAGTAAGGCTTGCACATAAGTTTATGGTTATGGGTATTGGAAGGTTTGAAGGTTGTTTGTGGAGCTTGATTTTGAAGGGATTGTTTGGCTAAGTATCATGGAGATGATAGTTTAAAGGATTTTTTGTTTTTTTTTCCCTTGGTTGTATGAGGATGGCTTATGAAAGGTAATGGAAGGGAGAGGGGAATAATCCTGATACAAAGTATGTCCTCTTTTTTTATTTTTCTCTTTTTTTTCAGATCTTTTTTATTATTATAAGTCAAGCTCATTAGGTGATTTAAGTTTCATCATTGAATTAGAAGCATAAATAAAAATGATGGAAGGCCAATGAAAATAAAAATGCAGTTATTTTATTAATTAAAAAGAATGAATGAAACAAGGCTGACAAACATTATAGTCCTAAAGGACATAGACTCGACGGGAAAGGAAATAAAGGAGCTAGGGGAGGGACTCTCCGACTCAGCCTAGAAAACTAGCGTTAAATGACCATACACCGGCGTTATTTAGGCGCTACCCAAGAGGTTGCCGCTATTGCTGATTTTTGCTGCAGGCGGAATTGGCAATCTACCGTCTTCAACCATATCCAGCAGATGATTCTTTAAGGTCCAACACGCAGATGTTGGGTGTCCATTCCCTTGGTCGTACTTGCAGTAAGTATTAAGATCCCAGCTCTTGGATCTATTCTCAGGAGCAGGGTCTAGAGTAGGGCCGAGAGGTTGAAGCGCTCCTTTTGCATGAAGCCTAGTGAAGGCTTCTTCTAGGGACATGCCAAAAGGTGTGAATGTTCTTTGAGGCTTTTGATAACCTCTCGTTTCCGTAGCTAGGGCATTGACCTCATTGCTTTTGGAGCTATAAAGGTTATTATTACTCTTCTTGAAAGAGTTGTTGTTGTTGGAACCCTTATTCTTGTTGGCATGTATCTCTTCTTCAATCAGCAGGCCTACCTTATAGAGCTTCGTGAAAAACTCTATGGGTTGGAACTTGATATGATCCCCATACTTCGGCTGCAGGTTACAGATCACCAGTCGGACTTGATCCTCCTGAGATGGCCTGTAAATCATTTGTGCTGCTTTATCTCTCTATCTGTTAAGGAAGGTGACGAAGTCTTCGTTGGAGTTTTGTTTAGTTAACTCCAACTCACGAAGGCCAATGGGAAGCTGAGTATTATATATATATTGTTTGTGGAACTCTTCTCTGATATATAGTCCCAGTCATTCAGCTTAGCTTTGTTCAGTGATCTGAACCACTTGGATGGATGTGCATCCAAAGTTAAAGGAAAGACATAAGCAAACAGGTCCTTGCTCATGCCCTTGAGAGCCATAGAAATGGAAAAAGCTCTTAGATGATCATTTGGGTCTTCGACCCCCTTCAATTTTGGGAGGTCACCCAATGTTACCTTTTTAGGGAGCTTATCCCTCTGTTCAGGATCAATGATTTCATGGCCATGAGCCTGACTCTCGAGTGCAGGAATTGACTGGATCAATTGCTCTAGTTTTTCAAACTTCAATCCGTGTCGGTCTTGGTTAGTGGTGGAGTGTCGCCTTGCTCGTCTTCTTAAGTTAGCTTCTCCCTCAGTGCCTTAATCTCTTTGTCTTGTTCCTCAGGACGAGAGTTCATCAGTGTGAGTTAGCCATAATGGCACTAAGCTGTTCATTAGTGTCTCCCATTTCAGATGATGATTCAGAAGAGTTGGAGGATTCGTCTGAAAAGGTGAGGATGCGCTTGACGAGTCTGAGAGTAGGTCGACCTTGTTGCCTCTCTGTCGGACGTTCCCAAGTTATAATCTCACGACTTGTCCTTAACAGAAATCAAATGGACCTCGTGAATTTTAAGAAATAATGTTTTCAAAATGAGAAATGGAAATAAGAGATGAGAAATAAGAAGTGGAAATGGAAATGGGGACTGAAAATGGGAAACGAAAAAGGAAAATGGAAATGGTTATAGGTTTTGGACAAGAATGGACTCGACCATGATGAAGGCATGGGCCTAACTATATGCAAATGCAGACATGGACTGGACTGGACTATGCAAGCAGACTGGATTGGGTTTTGGTGATGATAGGAGAGACTAGACTTTGAACTTACAGGCGAGCAAGTAGGCTAGACTTTAAGGAAGACTAGACAATAAGGGAGACTAGACTCTTAACTTAAGGCAAGCAGGCTAGGCAACTAGACTTTGAACTTACGGGTGAGCAAGTAGGCTAGACAACTAGACTTAGAAACTTACATTAAACTAAGCAGTCTAGACTCAAAAATTGCCACTGTGGACTTCTGGAATGCTAAACCTTGAACTTAGGAGTGAGCAAGCAGGCTAGTCACAAAGGAAGGCTGGACAATAACAGAGACCAAACTCTTAACTTAAGGCATGCAGGCTAGGCAACTAGACTTTGAACTTACGGGTGAGCAAGCAGGCTAGACAACTAGACTTCGAAACTTACATTAAACTAAGCTGGCTAGGCTCAAAAATTATCTATGTGGACTTATGGAATGCTAAACCTTGAACTTACGGGTGAGTAAGCAGGCTAGACACAAAATTTGCCTATGGACTTAAAGAATGCTAGACGTTAAACTTACGGGTGAGCAAGCGGGCTAGACAGAAAATTTGCCTATAGACTTAAGGAATGCTAGACCTTGAACTTACGGGTGAGCACACAGGCTATACTTGAAGGGATGAATTTTTATAGTCCTATAACTAAATTTTTATAGTACGAAGACTGGCTAGGGGGTTACATGGAGATGCAAACTAGACCTAGGATATGAATTGATATATAGATTTGACTTGGACTGGGAGATGAACATGGGCTTGACATTGGAGATGGACTAGGATTGGACTTAGAATGGAATAGACTGGTATTAGACTTGGACAGGGATTGACATAGACTAGGGTTCACATAGAGATGCAAATGGGCCTAGCTTTGACTTGAACCAGACTTATATGGGCCTAAGATCGACTCTAATGCTAGTGAATGAATGGACTCAAATTAGACGGGCCTAGGATGAATGCAAATGGACTCTAATGCATATGGGCCTAAAAAATGAATGCAAATGAATTGGATTGATTGGATTGGATTGAATGAAGGTGTATGGACTGGGCTTAGAATTTTTTGAAATTCATTTTTTGAAAGGAACCCCTTGTTTTTATCTTTTGTTAGGAAAAGATGATGGATTGATTTTTGAAAATGTTTTTTTTTTTTGAAATGTCGTGGTACGATGACGATTAGTAAATGCTTTTTGAAAAAGTTAGAATAGAAGAGGGTGCATGATTGATTTTAAAAAAAAATTGTATGTTTTTGAAATTGTTGAATATGGTAAGGTAAGATTGATAGGGAACGTTAGTTGAACAGTAGGGAGAAAATAGGAAGAGGTAGACATGCATGATGACTCTAACTCTACTATGACCAGTTTTCTAGATGCACTTTTTTGGACAGACTCGATCTTGCATGGAAAAAAACTTTTTTTTTTAATTAGGTGAGACCCTTAGCATGACCATGTATTACGCGGATGCAGATAGACAAGCATAGGACTGAACTAGGATCGACCATTACGGAGACTCAATCGACGAAAAGTGTGCGGCGCACAGCCGTGCGTCTGGCGCGGGAGTGGTGCGTCAGGCGCAACTTCATGCGCTTGGCGCACTACTCCCTGATACGTTTTTCGGGGTTTTAGGCGACGAATTGGCCAATTGACGAATTTGTCTTGTTTGTTAGACGCGATTTTAGGAACGACGCATAATAATGACAATTTGAAAAAATAATAGCAAGCAAAAATTGCAATCACAGGTAAATGTCATATAACATGGATGCAAAAGTTCCAACCTAAAGTCCAGTTCTATGTTTGAAACTACAGGTCAGGTTTAGGTTCAGTCTGAAAAGGGTCCATGACTAAGTGATTGATCCCACGCTTCGTACCCTTGCTTAAAGAGGTGGCCACGTGTAAGACGCACTCCAGTCTCAAGTCAGGAACAAGAGAACAATGCCATGGTTGGGTAGGTTTGCTTATGACTAAGATCCAACACTATCGCTCAGGAAGCTTTTTGGAAGGACAAAGCGCAAACCCCCCGGGGGTGACCTCACACATGGAACATGTGCTAATGAAGCAAGGTAGATTGTCCTTATGGTGTCTGAACAATAGCCATGCATATGCAAAACTGTATATTATTCTAAGGCATAAAATAAGCATGAATCGTATTTTTCAAGTTTCACCCACTCATTAAAAAAAAAATTCTTTTTAAAATCCTCCCCAGTGAAGTCGCCAAATTGTAGGCGTGTTTTATTTCGCCTATGCGGTGTGAGCACGTATTAGATTTGACTACCCCATTGTAAAGGCTTTATTGAAAATTGTTTTGAAGTCACCAACAATTCTTTTTAGGAAGAATCATAAACCTAATTGGATATGGGAAAACCGTAGGGACAAATTATCCAATGTAGATTTCCCCGTCATGACTCCATAGATGGTCAATATGAACCAAAGATTGAGTTCGGGGGTGAGGGTACAATACAGTCAGGAACCATATTGCCCATTGCTGGCCTCTACTAAATATTGATTCTTTACAGATTTTATGCCAAGGAATAATCATATAACGTTTTTATACACCCTAAAATATTTAGTCTAGGTTGGTTCAGGAAACACATAAAAGACTAATTTTTAGTGATATGTTATTATACAATAAAATTACAAGGTTACTAGCAGGTTGTCCATATTATCTGAATTAGTAAGAACATTTATTTAGGTCTTGTTTAGCAATAATAACATGCGGGTGATGAAAAATCATGGAGGACATTCAGAATAATATGTATAGAACAATCAGAAAGGCATATAATAATGTATGAAAATAATTAAAAATAAGAAAAGAAAATATAGCAGGGAGTTAGTATAATAGACAATACTTACAGTCACAGTAATACGTTAACGATCTAAATCATGAATAGAATGTTAGTAACTTCAATAAAATAATAAAAATAAATAAAGGAATAAAATAAAGTTGTTAATTTAGTTGACCCTCAGAAATTATACCACCGTCCTGGGTCGTTGATTTGTACTGATCTTGGATCGAAAGGTGTACGAGTCTTAAAAAGTCTAACAAAAGTTGTTGTATTTGGTTCGAGTAGTTGGTAGATTATATCGGACAAAATAAGAAAAAAGTGGTTTGATGTATCTTAATGAATATTATTGTGTTAGGATGAATGATGATGCTACGTGATGATGAATTATGGGGTTTGATGATCGATCATCAGGTGAGGATGAATTGATGATGCGTTGACTTGGGGAATTTTAGGCTTTGGAGTGATAAGGTGTGGAGGTAAACACGTAGGGACGCCATGGGATAAGGTTAATTTTGATATTAACAAAAACAGGGGAATTTAAATAACAAGTGTATAAAACAAAAATGTGTTGATGTATAGATAACAAGTGATTTAAACACACAAACATGTGTTTTCATAAAAATAAGGTTGCATTTTTCAGGAAAACAACCCAAATCGAGACAACTTTACTTTTTGTCGAAACCACGCGACTTTTGGCAAAAGTTACACAAATTCACACCAACAAGGGTTGTTTTATAAGTAACAAGTGTCTCAAACACATAAACATGGGTGTAAACACAAACAAGTGTTTTTGATACACAAACATGGGTTTATAAATTACAATATTATCCCTGATAGTGGGCAAGGTGCCCTCTAGCTGATAGTGTTTTATCACTCCTCATAAGGTGTGCGAGATGTTTAGGCGCAGTGGGTTAGTGAAAAGATGATTATTTTGGTACGATGAATTTTGTGAGGTGTCGAGTGAGTTGTGAGATGTATTGTTTGAGTTGGTCGTGTAAGATGTTGAGAGTAAAGTCGTGAACTATGAGAGAGGGGTTGGGAGATTATATAGTGTAAGTAGGTAGTTTTATTGTAATAGGTTTCCGAGAGTTAGTAGGTCTCTAAAAGATTTTTATTGTAAAAGATTTTAGAAAAGAGTTAGATAAGAGATATTTAAAAACACTTTGGAGAAAAGATTATTTTTATAAAAAGATATTTTTATTAATAAAACTAGTTAATAAAATTAATTAATTCTATTAATTCAATTGGGCTCATAAAATGGGTTTTATAAAATTGGGCTTTCATAAAACTATTTTTAAAAAAGGTTTTTGGAAATGTGTTAATAAAAAGAGTTAGAAAATGATTTTGGGATAAAAAAATTTTATTTTAGATTCGTACTTTATTCTTTCCTCAATCCGGACCAATTGGAGCAGGGTATTTTTCATCATAGGGAACTAAATGGGGAGCCACGATTATGTGTCTACAATTGTTGATTTTCCCTTTTTCTCTTTCCTCCATGGTTATGGTGATGAAGTTATTTCAAGTAGGGGTGTAAGTGGATTGGACTGGATTGGACTTTGCCAAATCCAAATCCAGTCCAAAGTTTTTTGGACTCGAGAAATTGAGTCCAAGTCCGATCCAAATATTTTTTGAGTCCAGTCCAGTCCAGTCCGATAATTTTTTCTTGAGTCCGAATCCAGTTCAGTCCAGTCCGATTATTATATTATTATTTTGCCACCGATTTAGATTCAATGATTCACAACGTTTTCTCATAATTGAATTTGAAAAATTAAGCTCATTATATTCATTCCATAAAATAAGTCACATACATCTTTTATATTATATATATAAATATTAAATATATATACATTATATATATAAATATTAAATATATATTATATATAAAGATATTTTTGGACTGGACTAGACTTATTGGACTCCAAAGGGGTGAGTCCAAATCCAGTCCGAAAATATTTGGACTCGAAAATTTGAGTCCGAGTCCAGTCCAAAAAAATTTCAGTCCAGTCCAGTCCGACAAGTTTGGACTGGACTGGATTAGACTCTGGACTTTTCGCAGTCCGCTTACACCCCTAATTTCAAGTGTTGTTTTGCTTTCTTTCCTTGATGTGTGAGTAGTTTATTACTAAGGGAAGGGATGTAACCTTCATTTACTCTTTGGATCCTAAATCTAAGTTAGGGGGTTAACTTTTGGGGCTGAACTTGTTGATAAAACTTGCTTTACTTGGTTTGTTGGGTGCTTGATCACCACTTGACTTGCATATTAGGAATTTCTAGTGAAGGATTGAGAGATGAAGCTAGGAATAAACTAAGTTTAGTTGTTAGACTAGGATCTCCAATGAAAATAGGTAGTTTGTAGTTTAGGGAAGCTTGATTAATCATGTTGTGCTTGATTTGGCTAGATTGGTTGCTCATGCCATGAGAATAGGTCATGAGTGACTAATCAAGCTCCTTTAATTAGCTCGAGAGAGTAATTAGAGTTCCCATTTGCATGATTTTTTTCCTTGTGATCCCTCATTTGTTTCCCCTTGGCTTTGATGATTGGATTCTTGGATTGAGTGTTGGTGAATCCCTTAACCCCCTAGTTCCTTTACCCTTATTTTATCTCCTTTACTTGCTTTGTTGATTTATTTTGCCAATATCCTAGTTTCCTTAGACTTTATAATTATTGCTAAACTATCGAAAAACCCCAAAAATAGATTTAGCTCATCGTAATTAGCGAATTAACCCTTGATTAACCCTACTTTCTTGTGGATTCGATCCTATACTTACCGTATCTTGGGTAGTTTGGGCTATACTTGGCGAGTTTACAACGACCCGGCAGGCAACAACTAGTTGGTTCCGCTCAGGAACCAGAAGAGGAGACATGTATACCTACTGATCCACTAAATGATGATGGTGGAGGACCTAATCTAGAAAGAGAAGAGAATAATGAGGACTTGTCTAAGGGGGAGCCAGATATTGATGGTTCCCATGGAGATCAACAGGTAAACACCTCAGGAGGAACCACCACACAAGATGGTGGTAACCCTAATTAGGGACAGGTAAGGAATGAGCAGGGAATCACTTTACATCCCAGCACATCTGAGAGATCTAACTTAGATGATGTTGGAATGCAAGCTAGTTCCGGTCAGGCTCATTCAAGAGGACAAGATGTACCAGTTTCAAACAGTTTTAGATATTAATTTTCTCATCCCATCAAATTATTAGTGATATTAATAAGGGAATTCAAACAAGAAGAGTTGTTTATGAAAACTTTTGTACATTCTTTTCTTTCTTGTCCAGCATAGAACTAGCTGATTACAAGATGGCATTGAATGATCCAGATTGGGTGTTGGCAATGCAAGATGAGTTGAATCAATTTGAAAGGAACCAGGTTTGGCACCTTGAGCCAAGACCAAGAGATAGGTCAGTTATTGGTACTAGATGGGTGTTCACAAACAAGTTGGATGATCTTGGCATAATAGTTCGAAACAAAGCAAGGCTTGTGGTGCAAGGCTACAATCAACAAGAAGGCATCGATTATGATGAGACCTTGCACTTGTTGCAAGGTTAGAGGCTATTTGTAACACCCCAGAATTTCAAAGCGGAAAAGAAAGAAATAATAATAGTATTAATAGGACGATAGCGGAAACATCGTCTTCTGGGAATGTCACTACTACAAAAATAGTGTTTAAATAACTAAGTGATAAAAACAAACATAAGTAAGTACTATAAGTAAATTAATTACTTAGATTAAAATCGAAATGAGAAAACTATCTCAAACTAAAGAGAAGTCTAGAACTAAAACCCCTAATAGATTATTTCTCGCATCTCAACCCGAGCCCAAAATTAAAGAAATTCCCCATCAACAAAACCTGCAAAATATACAACAAATATCCACAATCAGTGGGGAGTAACTAGCAGTTCTCCCAAAACAAAAGAAATCAAAGCATGATTCAGACATAGATTAATAAGAAAGGAAAGCATAAAGTCAAGTCAACTACAATATGCATCCACTTCCATATAACTCACAAATAACGCAAATGAATAATAAATAGCAAGTGGGTTGGATAAAAATAAATAAATCATCTCAAGAGTACTTTTAAAAAAATAAAATATAGGTAAAACAAGTTATTGAGTCAGAAACTGAACGCTAGTGAATCGCAATTCACTTCCTAAGGTTTGTCTAATCGCAATCTCCAGGTCAGTCTACGGGCTTACGTTCCCCACTGCCTGTGTCTAAGAATGGCCAAACTCCCGATGCAGGGTAGAACACGCAGAACTCCCTGACCTCTCGGACGACAACAATCAACCCAGGTGTACCCCTAGTTCGCAAACCAGGTGGTTGGCATGTTCTTCACCGGGGACTACATCTATCCCACCGGATGTTCTTATCTAAAAATAAAATCATAAATATCATCAAAGTATCATTCATGTCAAAAATGTTCGTCAAAAAGGATGCCACCCGGCCTTATACCCATAATTCATCAAAAGTAATTTTTTCAAAAAATCTTCAAAGTAGTAACTTACAAATTTACAACAAATATCTCCAACCACAATACTTTAAACATCACTAAGCATCAACAATGATAGTGAAATAGTTTTTACAGCACTAACAACATCAATAAAAAATGCATCACCAATTAACTCCAAGACTTATTAAATAAATGAATAGTACACAATTAATCATTTTTACATAAATCAAACATAAACATAATGATACCAATAATACTTACAGCAACCTACTAAACACCAGCATCCAAGAACATAAAAGATCACAAATTATTTCTGATTAACAAGCTCTCAAATAATTTAAAAGAGTATCCTCAATTTCACAAAAAAATGCAATAATAATTATTAAACTAATAAGTTCGAGCAGTAAAATCACACAAAAATTATCACATGACCCTAATGGCTCTACTGACATGGTACAAATTTTATTTATAATTTTCGGACTCCAAAATTAATTTTAAAAGTTAATATACAATTTACTCAGTAAAGCCAATATAATAACTAAAAATATAAATAAACGCCCAAAAATTACTAAAAATTTGCACAACATGCATAAACTCACGGAAATACATATTATACAATGAAATGAATTTTTCAGCCTCCATAAATAATTTTCATGATTTATATACTGACAGAAACGAAATTGCAAAAACAGATATATCAATTAAATAAACCAGTACACAGTAGGAAAAAATTATTCTAAGGCATGAAATACATACTACACATACAAGATGATCTAAGAAAAATAATTTCAGCAATGTTAACATCCCTTTAATAATTATTATGCAATTTAGCCAAAAATGCACAAAACACCAATTAAATCAAATAAATACCAAAAATCATACGAAAATTATTTTTCTCTTTACATTAATCACACAGCATGCATCAAGTATATTCATGTCAAATTTCGTCAATAATTTCATTCAAAAAGTATTTTAAATAATTCCTAGCGTAATAATCTAATACCGAATAATACTCTAATCACTATGGTTCTAAGATAACTACTAGTTACCTGAAACGTCGGGAGGAGAGCTGAGTCTAAAGAGATAGTTAAGAGCTACGCATACAATCCAATTCCTCTTCTAACCCCAAGGCACAACGAACGAGAATTGAAGCAACCAGTCACTAGGCATTTTCTTCTTGAACGTTGATAAAACTCATGTCCCACTGCTCTGTTCCGACCATGATTCCCAGTGATCAAAAGCTCATATTCTAAATCGTTCCGGTCAGAGTGTAGAACAAGATGTTATAAACGTTCTATCTAAATTTGAAGACGATCAAACAATTAGATCTCCGGCTACGGTTATTTTCGTGAAGGTGTGACAGGAAAAACCGGGTTGAACCTTTCTATTCTTTTCCTCTTCCTTTTCTCTCTTTCTTTTCTTGAAAACGGTGAGGGTTAAATGCAAATGATGCTGAACTTCCTTTAATAAAAATCAGAATTTTATGGCAAGGAAAAATGAAGGGTTTAGGAGAAATGATTAGGGGGGTTATGGGGTTACAATCTACCAAGAATCACCAATTAAAAGAAATGAAATAAAAGAGGAGAAACTTCTTCCTTCTCCTTCCCCATAGCCGGCTGTCCAAGCCCAAGTACACCAAGAAGATTTCGGCCCAAGTCATCAAAGGTCCATGCATCAAAAGTCCGTCACGCGATAAATCGATAAATTCCTAAATCGCACCTAAACTTTGAAAATACTTAATAATGAAAATAACTCTAATAAATTATATTATAAATATAAATATAATAAACACATTAACACGCCACATGCGATGCAACATTTTATCACCCAAGTCGGTCCAACAACGTTACAAAAATTCTACGCAACAAAACAGCATCCTAAATGCCTAAACAAATAACGAAATAAATATAACCTTTAAAATAAATAACTAAAAACTTAAAATAAATATATATACATATATCACAACATATAAATATATATACACATTTTAACAACACGTTCCAAAATAATCTAAATAATAAATTATTTATTTTTACGAAAAATATCATTTTAATGTAAACAAACACCAAAAATAAAGGGTGAAAATTACGGGGTGTTACACTATTAGAATCCTAAATTGCATTTGATGCTCACATGAATATGAAACAGACGTGAAGACAACATTCTTAAATGGCTATTTGAAGGAGGAGGTATATGTAGAATAACCTCCTGGTTTTGCTGATCAACTGTTTCCCCACTATGTATTCAAACTTGATAAAGCTTTGTACGGTCTCAAATAAGCACCAAGAGCTTGGTATAAGAGATTGTCAAAGTTTTTGATGGAAAATGAATACAATAGGGGAACAGTTAACAAAACTTTGTTTATTAAAACTAGGGGGAAACATTTGCTAGTAGTTCAAATTATGTTGATGATATCATTTTTAGAGCTATTAATCCGTTGCTATATGATGAGTTTGCTAATCTTATGCAGAGTGAGTTTGAAATGAGCATGATGGGAGAACTTGGCTTCTTCTTGGGCTTACAGATTAAGCAAACAGCTGATGGAATTATGATCCACCAGCAAAAGTACCTTAGAGAGCTTCTTAAGAAGTATGGTCTGGAGAATAGTAAATCTTATGACACTCCTTTTCCTACTTCCACTAAGCTTGATGCTGATTCAAATGGAAAGGATGTGGAAGCTACACTGTATAGAGGTATAATTGGTTCCCTCTTGTACCTAACAGCTAGTAGACCTGCTATTTTGTTATCTATAGGATTATGTGCAAGATTTTAAAGCAATCCCAAGGAGTCTCATCTAAAGGCTATTAGAAGAATACGTAGGTATTTGGTGGGAACAAATTACTTGTGCCTGTGGTACCCCAAAGGCCCTTCTATTGAGCTGGTAGGGTACATGGATGCAAATTATGCTGGTTTCCTTGTTGATAGGAAAATCACATCACGTATGGCTCACTTCTTAGGCTCATATCTGATCTCATGGGGCTTTGAAAAGCAAAATTCAGTGGCTTTATTTATAGCTGAATCAAAATATATTGCTGCTACAACTTGTTCCCAACTGTTGTGGATACAAAACCAGCTGAAAGATTTGGTGTTGTTTATGAAAGTGTTCCTATCATGCGTGACAACACGAGTGCTATAAATATTCAAAAAATCATGTTCAGCACTCTAAAACCAAGCACATTGAGATCAGACATCATTTTCTTAGAGTGATATAATGTTGAGAAAGGCTTGGTTGAATTATTATTTTGCACAAGTGAAGATCAAATTGCTGATATTTTCACAAAACCTTTGTGTAGATAGTCGTTTTGTAAGTTATAAGTCTTATTAGGTTTCACTAAGTTTTAGTTAGTGTCGTTTATTTGGAGTTACTAGGTTTAGGTTATTTGGTTTAATTGTTTCCCCCGATGGTCAGATTAGTACTCTTTAATGTGAAATTGCATACATATATCTTTGCCTAATTATTCAGGTTGTGATGTAGATGCTTTGTATATCTTTCAAGATGAGAAAGAATCGTTGCTTGAATAAAGGTGAAATCATACTAAGTTGCCAGAACCAGGTGCAGGTGTTTCTTGTACGAAATAACTGAGAAGAACAGCAGTAGTGCACAAATATGTTTTTGGGCAGTTGATTCTTTCCGAAAATTAAGCGAATATTTTAACTTCTGCAAGTTGAGATATTCTGATGCAGTTATCTTTCCTAAAAAAGGCGCGTCAATTGTACATATCTTGTACATGCCTTATTTTTCGGTAGTTGAGGTATTTATGGGAAGTTATGATTACTTCCGAAAATTTGAATTGCTTTTGAAATTTCAAATTGATTTTGTTCATCTACTTATTCTCTCATGCATATATATTATATTTGTCCCCATTTTCGACGCAATCGCTTCAAGTCACACTCGAGCAATCTCTCTCTATCTCTAAAAGCAGTTTCTTATAAGCTCTTTGTTTTCTCTGCAATTGGGAAAAAATCTTCTGTTAGTTCAAGCAAGAAGGGTGGAAAATCCAAGAGCTCTACTAAAATGCCTCCATCACCAAAGAAAACCCACTCTGTCACTCAACCCAAAAAACCTTTATCCTCCACCACAATCTCGGATAATCCTCCCTCCATCACTCAAACTCAAACCACCACTACTCCATAAAATCAACCTCCACCACCACAAAATCAACCACCTCCATCACCATCACCACCACCTCCATCCTTAACTTCATCTCCTACCCATCCTCCTACTCATGAACCCACTCCTATTCCTTCAATCGCGAAACCTTTAACCACTTTCTTAACCGAAAACCCAACCACCTCTGCTGTTACCCATAACGTAATTTCCACTAAGAAGGGTGAAGTTGTTCCTGAGGGGGAACAACAGAAGGATTCTGTCATTGGTACTGTTGAAAGGGTTTTGGATGAGTTGTCAACTGAAGTTCCATTTGAGAAGGAACAAAAGGAGGAGGAATATCTGGTGGTCACTAGCTCGCCAAAAGGAAGGATCTCCATCTGCCTCTACTAGGGCTAGAGGAAGGAGAGTGACCAATCTGCTATAAAGAAGGAAACATAAGACGTTTCTGAGGATCAATCTGTTGGTTCTGCTAGTGGAACCACAAGGAAAGGGGTACCAGCTAGACCCCTTCGCGCTACAAAAGATAAATATGTTGAAACACCTATTTCTACTGGTCTTACTCCTCTTGTGGAAAGAAATGTGTTATCTGGTTGTTCTGTACAAGATGGTTATTTTGATATACCTGCTTTATCTGAGGCTCGTGATTTGGTGGAATTTGAAGGCTGGATGCCTTTGTTTCAAGATGTTAATAATGCTTTTGTGGATGCTGTTAGAGAATTTCATGTGAATTTGAAGCAATTACCTGATATGTCTTTGGGATCTACTGTTTTTGGAACTGAGATCCCCTTGTTTGTTTCTTCTATGGCATCTCTACCCAAATGTTCCTAAAGATGGGTTTGATAAGTATGTTGGGGATGGTTGGCCTACTATTGTTGGGGTAACAGCTGAGGAGATTTATAAGTTTTTGTTTGTTGTTCCTTATTCTAAGAAGGCTAATTACCAATCTGCTAATTTTCATGAACCCATTATGCTGTTCCTCCACTCAATTTGCAATAAAGCGTTAATCCCGAAGGCTTGAGGCAGGGGAACAGTTCGTATAATGGGGATGATCTTGATTTACTTAATGATGAAAAGATCAAGATCAATCTCCCTGCCATAATCATTAATCATATCATGAACTGTTGTTCGCCTCCCACATGCCTTAGCATATGGTTCAATCATCACCCTCTTGCTCAAGAAGTAAATGATTCCTCTCAATGGGGAAACAATGCCCATTCAAGTGTTTACCAAGAAAATAGTAGGGCAGAAAGGGTTGGATTTTTTTCAGATATGCTGATGTTCAAGAAGTTAGGAGTACCAGCTAAGAAGAAGAAGCTAGAGAAGAAGAAGAGAAAGATAGGAGGAACCGATGTTGCTGTAATTGAAAGGTTGGACAACCAGGAGAAGACTTTGGATAAAAGGTATAAGCTGATTAAGGGTATGTCCAAGTCTTATAAGTATAAGGTCACTATGCTTGAGAAGAAGCTGGCCGAGACTGAGTTGTTAGTACTCTCTCTTCCAGAAGTAAAGGCTTAACTTCCTTCTGCTAAGGGTGCTACTGGTTCTGCTGATCCTCGTCTTCCAGCTGATCCCCGTCTTCTTGCTGATCCTATGGCCGAGGATTAAGATGATGATGATGATGATGAAGATGAAGAAGGCGTTGGATCCTCACATTCCGCTTCCAACCAAGAAGATGATGATGATGCCTCATTCTAATAAATTGCTTTTGCATTACTGTTTCCCCCTTATTACAAAACTTCTTTGATGTAATTTGGGTTCCTGCTTAACTTTACTGGTTTGTATTTGGATAATTTGTGTTTGGTTATGGATTGTGAGTTGTGTGACTAACTTGATTTCTTGCTGCATAATGACTTTATTGGGAGTTGATGCTACTATTTTTGAATTTAGTGATAATGATGCCAAAATGGGTAGAATTAGTTGAAATTGAAGCGCCTAAGTCTAGTATAGATTGAGTTAGTCCTAGTATAGTTTTGTAGTTAATTATATTAAAAAAAGAGTGTTAGGAAACAGTTGAAATGGTTAACTGTTTTACCCTGTCAGTGTTGTGTCATGTAAGCTCCTTTAATGAGGCATTTGAGTTTTAATTGAAGTTATATGTGTTTACTAACTTGTTGGTTGCAGGAAACGTCAAAAAGTTTGTCATCATCAAAAAGGGAGAATTTGTTGAGTCCCCTAGGTTTTGAATGATGACAAATAACTGCAGGGAACAATTGTTATTATAGGTGGTTCTAGGCTGTTAGGTTACAACTAAGTATCGAACTGTTCCTAATTGTTTAAATGAAACAGTCATAAGAATATTTGTTATGCTATGATGTGTTCTTGTGTAGCAAACAGATTATTCCAAGACTTAAAGTTAAGAAGTCCTCTCGAAGTTGTTCGAGAAAAAAGACAGTTATTCATTGTTGATCCATGGAAAGTTTCAAGGATTGAAGTGCATAAAGATAGTTTAGGATTCTTTAAATGATTCATCTTAGGTCTTCATGTAATATTTGCGTATGATATTTCTAGTGGAATTGTTTGTGTTGTTCTTAAGTGTGAAACAATAGGGTTTTGAATATGGAACCAGTTGGTTACATATTCAGAACACTACTAAGTAGGGTAACAAGTCTGGGTACCAGTTACTTTAGAGGTTGATTGAGCTCGTTGTTTTAGAAAAGATTTTCGGGAAAATATTCTCTCAAATACTTTCCATCAGAAATGTTTGCCAACCTTTAGAATCATAGTTCAGTATTTTCTTGCCTTAAAGTGTGGTATATCTTGGATAATATCTTCCTCCGAGAAAGATATTATTCAAGATATACTTTCCATAACTTAGGATTATCATATCTTTGATATCTTGAGTTAAGGCATGCTCAAAGATTAGACCTGGTGTAGGCGTGTTTTTATTTCGCCTACCTGGTTTGAGCGCGTATTATATTTGACTACCCCAATGTAAAGATTTTTTTGAAAATCGTTTTGATAGAAGTCGCCAACAATTCTTTTGAGGAAGAATCATAAGCCTAATTGGATATGGGAAAACCGTAGGGACAAATTATCCAATGTAGATTTCCCCGTCCTGACTCCATAGATGGTCAAAATGAACCAAAGATTGAGTTCGGGGGGAGGGATAGTCATAATGAACCACATTCGCCCAAAGTTGGCCTCTACTAAATATCGATTCATTGCAGATGTTACGCCAAAGAATAATCATATAATTATTTTATACACCCTAAAAATATTTAGTCTAAGTAGGTTCAGGAAACACATAAAAAGACTAATTTTAGTGACATGTTATTTAGCAATCAATATTACAGGGAACATAGCAGGTTGTCCAAATTAATCTGATTAATATTATAACTGTTCTTTAGGTCTTTGATTAACAAAAATAACATATGGGTTAAAAACAATAAAACAGGACAATCATATAATATGCATATAATGATCCAGGCAAGCATATAATATTCAAAGGCATGAATAATAATAAAAGAAAGAAATTATAGAAAAAGGGTTAGAATATACAGTATAGCGAAATTACATTAAAGATCTACATCAGGAAAGAAAACTATTAGTAACTTCAATATAAAAATAATTTATTTAAGGACCCTTAGTATTATATCGTGATGCCTGAAAATCTGAATGTCTGAAAGTATGTAGACTGAATGTATTTGTGTTTGAAAGGTATGAATTTTTTAGGGAGATTTTGTAGTTCGTAGAGAGGTTCGTAAAGTATTCGTCGAGTGTTATGTGAAAAATCCGTTCTTCCATCTGTACGGAAATCAGGCCTATTTATAGAGAAAACGGCACTGCGCCTCACGCGCTCGTTGCGTCAGGCGCAGCTGACATGGCAAACGCATGACGCGGCATGACCAGTAAAAAGTGTACACGTGGTACGCGCTTTTTAAAAAAGATAAGAAAGAAAATCCGAGTCTCAAGCAGAGAACTGCGCTTGACACATGACTCTACATGAAACAGAAGTCTACGTGGCAGTTCTGGTGCGCTTGGCACAGCCTGTGCGCTAGGCGCAGCTTACATGGAAGCTCAGCACAGTCAGCTGGGCTCAGCGCACCGCCTTGTTTTTTATAGTTTTTTGATAAAAATGAGTTCTAAAATATTTTCTTTTATCTTTCAACTACGGATATCTGATTTTACGGGATGAAACCTAATTTTAACTTATAAAGAATATATTCGGAAAATATTATTTATTAAAATAAATAAATCAATTAATTATCAATTAATTTGGCTTTTCATAGAATTGGGCTCAAGTACAATTAATTATCATACATAATTAATTGGGCTTTAAAATAGTTCTTTAACACTTCTCGAAATAGTTTTAAAAGGCTTTTCAGACTGCTCTGCCTTTGGATCGGACCAATTAAGACCACGGTATGTTTCATCATTGGATCCTTAAATGGAGAGACACGATTAGAATATGGTGTATACGGTGTCGGGACGGAGAACAATTCTAAACTCTCTGCAGTTTAGAACTGATATATATACGCCGGTCTCTGCAAAACAAAGTCAGTATGCAGGACAATAACTACAAGCAATCTGATTACCTACAGAAGAAGATGTTAGCAGATAGGTGCAAACAACTCACATGAAGCACATATTGATGCAATAATGCAAACTTAGACTCTCTAAGGATGCATGAGACGCCATGCAAGGATGAAGGTTATGCAAAGCTAAGGGATGACATGTCATGCAAGGTCAGGGTTATGCAAGACTAGAATGTATAAAAATACAATGCAATGTCAGGGTTTTGCAAAGATAGAATGTATGAATGCAATGCAATGTCAGGGTTTTACAAGGCTAGAAGATCTGGATATGTAGAATGATATAGAATGATCAGAAATGGAAAGAAAGATTTTCGAAAATCGTTTTTAGTAAATAATCGGGGTTCATAAACCAGGTCCACATATTACAACTTTTCTGAGATTTGATTTGAATCGGAGGAACAACCACATATAGGAATCCCCCACTTTGGGGGAGCCTGCCTTGAATTCGGCTTGAGCCTTAATGGAAATGTACTTGATCTGATATTGAAATGTAGTTGATATGTCTTGAATGTTGAAAGTTGTTACTAGGGATTGTTTATTGGGAAGTTGATATAGGCAAAGTCAAATATCGCCAGAAACCATGGAATCATCGGAGAGTCCTTCAGGGACACGGAGGGCCTGGATTGAAAAATAAAGAAAAGAGTTTGAATTTGTGACTCATATAAATGTAGGTGGGAAAAGGCTTCAACGAGGCTAGGTTCAGACTCGAGTCTATGTCGGATTCTAGAAAGAACATGCTCTTGAACTCTAGAAAATCAAATCATTAGACCTTGACTAATATATTCTATTGAAGCGGTCGGACCTCAAGATGAGGATTCCTATGTATCCTTGCGGAATCAGACCATTCGTAGTTCTCTATCTGATTTCTTTATTATTATTATTATTATATTTTTTTGTGCCCTTACTTTTACCTAGGCCGCCCTTTCAGGTTTTCAACCTAGCGGGCTTGGACATACCTTGAAAAATAAGTTAGGGTTGATGAAAGGCTGAAGGGTTTAAGGCTTGAGGAATGTTGAATTGGTTAGGCTAATGTAAGGATCATGGATTTGGGTTATATGGATTAAAGGTTTGATGAATTGAAGGGATTTGAATGAGGGGTAAAACTTGTGTGCAAGCCCCTAGCTTGACTTTTTATTTCTTTGCCTTTGTTTCTTTTTTTTTCTTTTTTCTTTTTTTTTGTGCGTTTCTTTTGCTTTTGCTTTTTTTCGCACTTTGAACTATTTTTTTTTTATTTTTGCTTGGCATTGATCTTTTTTATGTAGTGTAGTGAGGCTTGCACACAAGCTATTGGTTTAGGGTATTGGAAGGTTTAAAGGTATATGTGGAGCTTTGAATTGAAAGGCTATTTGGCTAATGAAGATGATGGCTTAAGGGATTTTTTATTATTTTGGATTGCATGGATGGCTTATGGATGATGGTTTTATGGAAGGAAGAGGGGTTATTATTATAAGTCAAGTTCGTTAGGTGATTTAAGTTTCATCATTGATATAGAAGCATAAATGATGGGGAAAGGCCAATGGAAAATAAAAATAAAAATAAAAATGAAATGAAATGAAAATGGAAATGGAAAGGCTATAATAGATGAAATCCTAAAGTGACATAAACTCGATGGGAAAGGACAGAAATAGCTCAGGGTAAAGACTCTCTGACTCATCCTAGGAAAACGGAAACAAAAGACTAAGCCTGTTGAATTGTTGATGCACTGCCTCTAGGGTTGTTGGTGATGCTGATTCTCGTTGTAGCAAGTATTAGTACTTTGTTGTCATTTACCTTGTTTCGCAGCGCAGTAATGGTATTTGACACTATATGTCAGATGTTCATTTTTTGTTGGAATTCGCTGTAGAAGTTTAGGTTGCAGTATTTGAATTATCTATTAGGTGTAGGGTTCAGAGTAGACCCTATGGAAGTGATGGCGCCTCTATTGTGAAAACGGTAGACCCTATGGAAGTGATCGCGCCTCTATTGTGAAGGCGGTCAAAAGTAATCTTCATGACTCTAAATGTAGTCGGGGTGGTGATAGTGCAATTGATGAGCTTTAGAGTAGGTTCACATTTTGTTCCTCCTTTAGGTATTCCTAAGTTGTAATTTCTCGACTGGTCATGAACAGAATCGAGTGGACCTCATAAATTTTAAGAAATGATGCTTTCGAAATGAGAAATGGAAATGAGGAATGGAGAAATGGAAATGGAAATGAAAGATGAGAAATGAAGATGAAGGTGGAAATGGGAATGGGAAATGATTAGAAATGGGTATAATTATGGTTATGATGGCGACATGCGCCTAACAATATGCATATGCAGATGTGGACAGGACTAGACTGGACTATGCAAGCAGACTGGACTGAATGATTGGGTTGTTATACTAGTTTCACTAGACTTAATGGAATGCTTTTATGGACTTATAGGTGATTGGCTTCGCCAGACTTAATGATTTCAGATTGCTATAGATGTAAGATAGGAGTAGCTTCGCTAAACTCGGAGGGTGCCTTTATGGTCTTAGGGGTGACTAGCTTCACTAAATCAATGGGTGTCGTTATGGTCTCACAGGGATGACTAGCTTAACTAAGTCAAAGGGGTGTCGTTATGATCTCACAGGGATGACTGGCTTAACTAAGTCAAAGGGGTGCCGTTATGGTCTCACAGGGATGACTGGCTTAGCTAAGTCAAAGGGGTGCCGTTATGGTCTCACAGGGATGACTAGCTTAGCTAAGTCAAAGGGGTGTCGTTATGGTCTTACAAGAATGACTAGTGTAGCTAAGTAAGTGAAAGGGGTGCCGTTATGGTCTCACATGGATGACTAGCTTAGCGAAGTCAAAGGAGTGTCGTTATGGTCTCACAGGGATGACTAGCTTCGATAAGTCAAAGGGGTGTTGTTACGGTCTGACAGGGATGACTAGCTTAGCTAAGTCAAAGGGGTGCCATTATGGTTTTACAGGGATGCAAGCTTCGCTAGACTTAATGGTTTGGACTTCATCCTATATGGATTTGGAATTGGACTGGATTGACTTTGAAAATGAGCTGGGCCTTATATGGATCTAATTTTGGACTTAGTCCTATATTGGTTTGAAGTTAGACTCGAAAATGCACATGGGCTTGACATTGGAGAGTTATGTTGGATTAAACTTGGACTGGGATTGACATAGACTAGGGTTCACATAAAGATGCAAATGGCCTAGATTATAACACGAGCTAGGCTTATATGGGCCTAAGATGGACTCTAATGCATATGGGCCTAAAATGAATGCAAGTGAATTGGATTTGGATTGGATTGGATTGGATTGGATTGAAGGTGCTTAGAATGGGCTTAGAATTTTTTGAAATTCATTTTTGAAAGGAACCCCTTATTTTATCTTTTGTTAGGAAAAGATAATGGATTGATTTGAATTTTTTTTTTGTTTTTTGAAATATCGTGGTATTATGGTGATTAGTAAATGTTTTGGAACGAAGGTAGAATAGAATATGGTCTTGGATTGATTTTGAAAAATATAAGTTTTTGAAATTGATGCATATGGAAAGGTGGGATTGACAGGGAAGATTAGTTGAACAGCAGGGAGGAAATGGGAAGAGGTAGACATGCATGACAACGTAACTCTAACTTTATAATGACCATTTTTTCTGGATGCAGAGGATCGACCTTGCATGAAAAGACTGACCCTTTTTTGAATATGATACGATGCAAAATTTTTATCTTAAACTCGAACAAAGGACAAAAGACCAATAAGCATGGCACGAATAGACTGCGCGCCACGCATCTGATGCGCACGGCGCGCAGTCTACGCGTCTGGCGCAGGGACGCAACTTAGACGCGATTGATAAATTGAAGAAGGTTCGGGCGAAAATGACGATTTGTTTTAGACGCGATTTGCAATAATTTCGGGAGTAAAGTATATTAGCAGGCAAAAATTGCAATCACACATAAATGTCAGGTAACATGGATGCAAAAGTTCTCAACCAGTCCAGTTCTAAATTCAACTATTGGTCAGGTTTAGCTTAAGGCTGAAAAGGTCTATGACTAAGAGATTGATCCCACGCTTGGTACCCCTGCTTAAAGAGGTGGCCACGTGTAAGACGCACTCCAGTCTCAAGTCAGGAACAAGAGAACAATGCCATGGTTGGGTAGGTTTGCTTATGACTAAGATCCAACACTATCGCTCAGGAAGCTTTTTGGAAGGACGAAGCGCAAACCCCCCGGGGGTGACCTCACACGTAGAACATATGCTAATGAGGCAAGGTAGATTGTCCTTATGGTGGCTGAACATTAGCCATGCATATGCAAAACAGTATATTATTCAAAAGGCATAAAATAAGAATGAATCGTATTTTTCATGTTTCACCCACTCATTTAAAAAAATTATATTTTTTTTTTGTAAAATCCTCCGCAGTGAAGTCGCCGACTTGTAGGCGTGTTTTTATTTTTTCTACGCCGTGTGAGCGCGTATTATATTTGACTACCCCAATGTAAAGGTTTTATTGAAAATTGTTTTGAAAGAAGTCGCCAATAATTCTTTTTAGGAAGAATCATAAACCTAATTGGATACGGGAAAACCGTACGGACAAATAATCCAATGTAGATTTCCCCGTCCTGACTCCATAGATGGTCAAAATGAACCAAAAATTGAGTTCGGGGGTGAGGGTACGAATATAGTCATAATGAACCACATTCCCCCAAAGTTGGCCTCTACTAAATATCGATTCATTGCAAATTTTACGCCAAAGAATAATCATATAATATTTTTTATACCCTAAAAATATTTAGTCTAAGTAGGATCAGGAAACACCTAAAAAGACTAATTTTAGTGACATGTTATTTAGCAATTAATATTACAGGGAACATAGCATGTTGTCCAAATTAATCTTATTAATATTATAACTGTTCTTTAGGTCTTTGATTAACAAAAAAAACATATGGGTTGATTAAAACAATAAAACAGGACAATCATATAATATACATATAATGATCCAAGCAAGCATATAATATACAAAGGCATGAATAATAATAAAAGAAAGAAAGTATAGAAAAAGGGTTAGAATATACAGTATAACGATTTTACATTAAAGATCTACATCAGGAAAGAAAACGGTTAGTAACTTCAATATATAAAAAATTTATTTAAGGACCCTTAGGATTATACCGTGGCTTGGGCCTATGAGATTGACAACCTTCGGGACGAGCAATCGTGAAGCCTGAAAATCTGAATTTCTGAAAGTATGTAGACTGAATGTATTTGTGTTTGAAAGGTATGAATTTTTAGGGAGATTTTGTAGTTCGTAGAGAGGTTCGTAAACTATTCGTCGAGTGTTATGTGAAAAATCCGTCCTTCCTACTGTACGGTAATCAGGCCTATTTATAGAGAAACTGGCACTGCGCCTCAGCGCTCGTTGCGTCTGGCGCAGCTGACATGGCAAGCGCATGACGCGGCATGACCAGTAAAAAGTGTACACGTGGTACGCGCTTTTTAAAAAAGATAAGTAAGAAAATCCGCGTCTCAAGCAGAGAACTGCGCTTGACGCTGGACTCTACACGAAACAGGAGTCTACATGGCAGTTCTGGTGCGCTTGGCACAGCCTGTGCGCTAGGCGCATCTTACTTGGATGCCCACGTGTCAGGACACGTGCGCTCGGCGCAGGTCGTGCGCTCAGCTCAGTCAGCTGCGCTCAGCGCACCGCCTTGTTTTTGATAGTTTTTTGATAAAAACGCGTTCTAAAATATTTTATTTTATCTTTTAACTACGGATATCTGATTTTATAGGACAAAATCTGATTTTAACTTATAAAGAATATCTTTTGAAAATATATATTTATTAAAAAAAATCAATTAATTATCAATTAATTGGGCTTTTCAAAGAATTGGGCTCCAATACAATTAATTATCATGAATAATTAATTGGGCTTTAAAATAGGACTTTAACACTTTTCGAAATGGTTTTGAATGGCTTTTCAGACTGCTCTGCCTTTGGGTCGGGCCAATTAAGACCACGGTATGTTTCATCATTGGATCCTTAAATGGGATAACACGATTATGTGTCTACACCTGGGTTTATAAATATTGACTCATGATTCTCCTTCACCATTGATGCTTTCCCGGATTTTATTGAGTATTTTTGAGAGCCTTCACAAAGGGAATAGCTAAAACAGTTTCCTAAAATAGTTACATTACTCTTTGTTTGCTTTGTGAGAGAGCGCGAGTTAAGAGAAACTGATTGTATTGAATGTGTAGCGTTTGTAACAGCCCACACTTCTGAACTGCTAGTTAATTGTACTTAAGATTCACAGATCTCAATTATCATTTAATAAATCTCAAATTACATTCTTTTGCCGCGGAAACATAACCTATAAAACTCGATACAGGACCTGTGGCTCCAAGCCCACAATATAACTACCCACAGTATAAGTACAATGAATTGATCTAAACAAGTCTCCAATACGATACTAATATATCATAAAAATTCCTTCAGCTACACTATATAATCTCCATCATTGCCCATCCAAAAATCATTTGATTGCAACCCTTATTGTCCCCTGCCCAGTCCGAAGCTTTTATAATTCCTGCAAAATTACTAACAATGAACACTGCCACCACCTGGACAGGTTCCATGAACAAAATCAGCGAAACTTAGTACACACCACTAGTGGAAAAAAGTTCAATCGCAGCAGTCCACAAATATTAACTGATACGGTTCTAAACCGGATCAGTTAATCATTTACCGCTGCGGTATTGGGTGAAAACCGCAGCAGTTAAGCAAGTTGACTGCTGCGGTTTTGACCCAAAACCGCAGCGGTTGACAACCCCAAAAACCAAAAAAAAATAATTTTTTTTTGCATTTTTTCATTTTTAATCAATACAAAATCAATAATATATATCAATACTCATTTCATTAAGCATATTATGCTCAATTGAAGCACAAGAATCCTTTACAATCTTTGTTTGACACTTGTAAAAAAAAAAGCAAAAACCACAGCATTATGAGTGCTTATGTTAAAGCTTAAAATTTCCTAATTTTCCTCTTCCCACATACACTCAAAACAAGATACTGGAGCAGCACTCTAACACGGCTATTGAGCATCTTTATCATCGCACTGGAAACCAGTCAAATGAGCAACCACTTCAAACAAAAAGTAATTTGAGAGAAGCAAAATTAGAAGACCTGTTTTTTTTTATCCTTATGTTGTCAAAAGGAAAATTAAGCAGCTTAGGCTCACATTGGGTGGCAGCAGAACCGCCATCAGCTGGTTTAGGATGTGCGACATGGTCTACAGATATCCTTTCCGCTTCTACAGTCTTTAAGGAAATAAAAAGAATCACTCAAACAGGCAGGAGGTGTACTATATGCAGTCAGTGCAGAGATATGGGGGTGGGGTGGGGAAGTGAAGCAAGGCGATAGAATACCTCAATGGTGTAGCTTGAACGAACAAAGATCAGTTGTGGAAGACCCTCAATGACATGCAATCTGAAATATTAATCACAATAATTAGAGAAGTCAGGTGGGAAAGAGGTGATTCCCTAGTTACAAGCTACAACCTGAAAGAGACACACATGGCATCTCTCTTTGGGGCCTCATTTGAGAGAGATCAAAATAAAGGGACTATTATGCAATAAACTCGAGAGATATTCGAAAGGAAATTGTCTGATCAATAACAATACCCCCTGGGGTCCCAGAATAGCTCTCTGTAACATTCCATTCCCTGTCATTTACAAATTGCCAATGAGGCCCCGCTGACACTAATCAACTTCTAATCGACTATTCTTGGAAACCTCTGTACTACAGTTGTTGCTGGATATCTAATGACTAGTGGTTTGGGTAAAGTTCTCTGCATTACACTATTCATCATCAAAATAGCACAGAGTTCCTTCACATCATTTTCATACATTTACCAAACAACGTCTATCCTTAACTTCACAATTTAAAGCTCAACAAGAATAAGATGTCCTCCAAAAGAAGCCTCAAATCACCCATGATCGATTCGAAGTACAAGATATCTTACATGCAATAACCATTCATTTCATCAGGAACTAAAAATAGTCCAGAGTTTCTTACCCACATATAGGGGTGAAAGTTATTCGGATAAAAACCGAAATCCAATTTAGTCCAATCTGAATTAGTAATTCGGATCGGATTCGAACTGTGTTCGGATTGGATTTGGATTGAGATTTTTTGTAAAATTGGATTTTCGGATTGGAATGGATTGAGGGTAATTGGATCCAAAAATCCAATATAATCGAATAGTAATATGTCTTGTAGTATTCAAATTCTGGATTGGACTTAAGTGCTTAACTGATTTATTTTAAAACTCTTAGCCCAGTAGTCCATAGCACTTCAACCCTTCCCCTAAAACTCTAACAACACTTAATTCATCATTTCCTAAATCTACTAGATTGTTGTTGTGCTTAATTTATTTCATAGAAAACCTATCGTTTTAAAAAATCGGATTTTCGGATCGGATCCAATCTAGAGTATGAAAAATCAGATTGGATTGGATCGGATTTAAATTCTAATTGGTTTGGATTCGGATTGGAAAATTAAAATCCAAATTTTGTTCGGATCGGATTGGATTAGGCACTAATCCAAACCGTACACCGAACTTTCACCCCTACCCACATATGAGGAACTCAGTGAACTGAACACATGCTATTTGACAGATACCAAGCATCTAACCAGAGCATTGACAAACTATTTGTAGACAGAACTATCCTATTTGTTGTATATTCGATTCAAAATTCATTTCGGATAAAATGTTTGGATATTGAGTACCTAAATATATTTAGATTTTAGAATCCAATATCTGAAATATGGATCTTTGGGGGGTTGTTTCTTTTACATATGCACCTATCTTTTATGTGTTTCACCTATTCATCCATTCTATTAGAATCATTAAAGTCAATAAATAGTATAAAAGCTTTAGTCTAAGTCACATTCTAGCACAACTACCGAAAATAGTGATCAGATATCTTGGATGAAAAAGGAAATATAAATCTCCAACTACAATTCATGTATAATAACATATCCAGATCTCCAAGTACAATATAATACATTTAATATGTGAACCAACCACAAATAAAAAGCGCCAAATTCAATCCATAGGCACACAATATTCATGTGGATGAGATGAGTAATAAGTAAATCTTTTCATTATAATGTGTTAGCAGAAGCTTCCTAGTTCTTGTTTTCTAATATGAACCCCGATGGTTGTGATAGTATGGCACTCTTTCATATGAAGCATTCTAAATCAAGCTGCCCAACTAGCAGCTCCTAATTGTTTTTTTTACACTCTAGATCAAGCTGCCCAACGACCAGCTCCATGCAATTGCAACTGTGATGAACAACTAGATTTTCAAGAGATGTTATGTATTTGATGTCACAAGAGAACAAAGGGTGATTTCTTCATTCCTCACACCAACTCAAATGATAGTGAATATTGCACAATAATAAAAAAAGGTAATGATACATGCTGAAGATAAAGATGGCTTACAACCACACAAATTAAACACTCAACAAATTGAAGTAAATATTCCACAATAATCAAAAGGTAGTACTAGTTAAATGCTGAAAATAAACATGGCTTATAACCACAAAAGTTAATCACTTGACAAAATGTGGATCAAAAGGGCCGGATTTATCAAGTTGATTCTAAGATGAAGAATCGTAATAACATAAAGACATATGCATTATTAATGCATGGTTGTTGCACTCAGGATTCATAGTTCACATACTATAAAATCAATATTTACTCTAAGGGACTTCTCTACAATGAAGTTTGCATGCTAAAAACACATCCAATCAAATTAAGTGAGCTCGCAACAATCCCTCACAACTCCATAGTAATCATCAAACAAAACCAATATAAAGACGTCATCTTTATTCCCAAAGTGATTCTCTACAACACCTCTATGGTTTTCATTCTCAAGTACTAGGACTATACTAGTTGAGGATTGAATTCCAAACCCGACAACAATATGATGCCTTCATATAGATAACAGAGTCCAGGGACCTATAGGATTAGGATATAGAGATATAGCAAATGAAAAAAGGCATTGTAATATACAAATTTTGAAGAAGATAATAACTTTTAAAAGAGCTCTGATCACTGAGTACTTCAAGACCAACCTGTAATTCCCCCAAGGCAATGTTGTCAACCAATCAAGATAATTGCAGGTAACATTGAATTCACTTGAGCTGGCCTCCAGCAGTTGGAGCTTCTAAAGTTCTTCTTCTATAACTTGCAAACCATTTTATGGAATTTTATCTTTGTTTGGTTCAATCCTTTCCCTAAACTTTGCTGCAGGAAAAAATATAGCTTAGGGAACATATATCAAACAACAGTGCTTATGCACAGAAACAAATAGAACTTTTTCAATCAGAAACCATTTAGAGAAATGGCATCCTCAGCAACCTCAGTAAAGATATGCACCACACGGAGCTACCTCAGACATTCAGCCATTGCCTATGGCATCAAAATTTCGTACAGATCAAGTGCAAACCAAGAATCAGCTATGCATCAAATTATTCTACAAGAACATACGATGCTGTGAGAAATACTTTACTCGCAGCACTTGCCAGTAAGTGCTGTTTTATCATCTGTTTCGAGTCCCAACTCCTGTAAAAAGAGAAGGCAAAAGTTGAGCACTTACACTGAAAAAATTTGAGTTCACAGTATAGTATTACATAGCAAACTACTTATAATGTAACATAATAAATTAATTGTACTTCAGTTGTACATAGCATCCACAACCACCGTGATGGCTATGAAAAGGATGTAGCAAAGATACCACACCATGTGAGCAAGCTGCCAAAATATTAAGAATACTCTATGACACATGATGAGATTGCATACCTTTTTTATGGCCTTAAGTTGCTCGTTCAGAAGATAACGGCGTTGCTCACCACTGATTTTCTCTTCAATAGCTTTTGCTATAGTTTCCTTCACAAAAAAGTGCATCACCAAAATTTATTAAAATAACTTACGCGTACGGTGAAAACAGAAAAAAGAGGTTGGTTTCATATGTGAACTAATTCCCAAATTCATTCATACTCATTCTACTAGTAGGGTGGAAAGAGAGTGATATAAAGAAAGATGTAGTACTCGTGTCAAAATCATAGACCCCCACCCCCCTAATCTTTCCTTCTTTTCCTACTAATTTCATCAATGGCATTCCCACAAAAACTAACACCCCCATCTACACACAGACCCCCTACACACACCATTCACATCGACCTGCACACACACACCCGCACACCCCTACACACCCATCCTTCACACACCTCCACATGCACCCCCTTCACATATCCACTATTCACAGCCTCCTGCCAGCCCCCCTCCTGCCATAAGACCACAAATTTGCTGCATTCTCCATAATACAGACATAACTCTCCACATTATTATTCATAAACCCTAAAATTAACATATATTTCATCCATGATATCATTAAATAAAGTTCATAGCTCAAAAACGTCGAGAAGAAACTTACATCACTACTTCCATCAGAAAGTTCAAGACGAATCATATGTGATTTATTGTACTGAGGAAACGCCTCTAAAGCAGCCAAATTATGCACATTATCGTCCTTCAAAATCGACCTCAAATTTGTTGAGTATAACAAAATGCAGATCAAAATTGAAAAAAATGCAAATTAGTTTAAAACAAATCTCGAAAAACAACGAACACGAAGAATAATAAGAGACGCCAAAATTGGAGAGAGAAAATGCGAAAAAAGTTGCGTAAATTGAGACCTTTGAAAACGTATTGGATTTCACCGGCGAGAGAATTCAAGAGAATTGAAGAATTCGAAAAATCAGGGCTTTCGTGGGTGTTTGAAGGTGAGAGATGAGAGATGGCGATGAATGGATGGTAGAGATGGTTTAGGGTTCGAAGGGGGTGGCTGAGAGATGGTAGTGAATGGATGGGAGAGTTTGTTTAGGGTTCGAGGATGAGAGAGGAAAAAAGGAGTGAGGAGGGAGGAAAGACCAAATGCGGGAGAAAAAAAAAAATTAACCGCTGCGGTTAACAGAACCGAAACGGTTAATAGAAAATCGGATTGGTTTCTTGTTAACCACTGCGGTTCTCTAATATTTCCCAATTTCCCTCCCAAAATTTTGCGGATTTACCGCTTCGGTTCTCTTAGGGACCGCAACTATTGTGTTGTGACATATAGTGTTTTTTCCACTAGTGCACTGTCCAACCAAAAGAAATTTTTGGTGGCTTAAAACATATTTAAAGATTTAAGTTTATCTTACGAAGTATTAGAAATCAAGATATAGAGAAATCATAATGAAAGAATAATATAACAAATACTTATAGACAACTTTCAATGTTACTCATTTTAAATAATAATAATAATAAGATTATCTCACAGAATGAATAATATACACTTTCAATTAAAGAGACCTCATAAGGATTCCAAGGATCTCATAAATCAATTCTATCTGACATACTCTATGACATAACAATATTTCCCACTTCTGTGTTTCAAAGAATAAGCTCTAATCCAAATATGTGCAACATAGCAATTTCCTTTCAGAAATTCCTAACGAATTTTTTAGTAATTCATTCCCATATTTCGCACATGAATTCCATAAAATTGGGTGAGTAAAATATTACTTCAGAAATAAAGTTTAACTTTCCACGAAACCACTTGCATATTCAAAAGCATATTCTATTTTCTTTCAGAAATAATGTTTATCAAGGCGAATTCTCTAAACTTTTACAAGGGACGTCTCCCTCTTCCGTTATGTACTGCTTGCAAGACTTATCAGGACATGTCCTCATACAAATATACAGAATACAAAATGTTGTTCATCACTGCTCTAGCAGCTTCTTCCCCTCACGGAAACAGAATCAAAATACAAAATTTATAATTTCATATTTTTTTAAACTCAGATTCATAATTCTCAAATGCGATATACCCATATCTCATAACACAATTGCATTCTGGTACTCCATAACAAAAATTAGGTTACTTGATAAACATAGTATACTAGAGTTTCCAACAACTTAACGTAAATCAACTTTTGACAAAATCTATATGACAAAAATTACTTAAATTCAGACTTTAAAAGAAATATAGTTCAATTCTATAAGTTTATTATAATTATTGTCCACAAATATAGCTTACTGATCAATAGAGTGGTCTCAGACACATGAGCAAAGTGAGCGATCGCTTAGGGCCCCCAATTTTAAGGGGCTCTACCTATATATTTTATTTCTATGAGTTTATTAGATGGAAAAAAAGATGCTACATTTGTTATTCCAAAATTTTTACCCCTATTCTATGTACTTTTTGTTTTCATATATCATAGCTTATTTTAGTTTTATGTTTGGTATATATTACCATTTTGTAATATATAAGGTCTCTCGTTCCTAAAAATAAAAATAACATTGAGGTATTTAAGAAAGTTAATAATTTTTTCAACTTTTTTAAGAAAACAATTAAGTTATTAAAAATATGGGATGGTGGATCCTTTTTATAAATCCCCATAGGGCCCATGTTCAATGCCTTGCATAGGGCCCCAAAATTGTCTGAGACGGCTCTGCCGATCAAAGTCTCAAATTGGAATGTAAGTCTTATACACTTTATACTTCTGTTACGAAGTTCTATATTGTGAAACACCTTTCGCTTTAATCTTATCAAATAACCTACACAACTCATAACTTGAGCAAATCTCAATGTTCATACTTGCGTTGATCATACTAATTAAATTATCCTTGTCATATCTCAGTAGAACATTATCCTTTTCGAATAATCGTCATGAAGTAAAAATGTAGCAATACCAAATTGTAAATCGCGCATATCCATAGACTTCAAAGTTCATATATATATATATACCCGAAGCTTACGCCGTACAACATCTTAGAAACCAAGCCATTTCGATCGGTAGTTTATATACACAAAAATATATAGCTTCTTGAGCTTTAACTTGTATTTATAATGATAGTTGATGCTTCCTCCAACACGACTTACTTGTTAATCCCACATCTTAATGGTTTAAACCTTCATATTTGAACTTTCGATCTTCTAGTAACTCAAATAGTATAATGTCTAGAAACAAAATTTATTACCTAAAGTTCAATCTCACATAAAGCTTGTTTATATTCCCAACCTTATTCCTTTTTCGTGACTCAATTACTTGTTTGAACTTTGTAATCCCAGTTATATAAACTTACATCCAAATTAACCTTAGATCAATATTTCCATCATTATTAAATCATATGCCTAGTTCCCAACACTTAAATGCACAAGCTCTATACGCCCCCGACCTTCCATTTTTATATTCATTACCTTTTCCACTTAGAAAGTAAAACATATAACCTTTTCAATTTTGCCTAATTGATACTCATAGAATAAAATTGCACTAGAGGAGAAAAAAGCAAGGGCTGCGCCGCAAGGATTGCGTTTCTTAAAAAAACCAGCCCTTGGTGTATGAAGGGTTGCGGTTTCCAAGGAAACCGCATCCCTTTTAGTGAAGGGCTGCGCATTTACCAAAAACGCAGCCCTTCTTACTGTATGAAGGGTTGCGGTTTTCTGGATAATCGCAACCCTATTAGTGAAGGGCTGCAGCTATACCAAAAATCGCAGCCCTTCATTTTCCTTCCCACAACTTATGAAATTGCGCGCATAATGTATACTTACAGTAACATCCCAAATTTCCCTCCCTTAGAAAAATTCCGCACCAGAACCGTACCCCATCTCAGCCCTCTCACTCACTCGCATCTATCCCTAACGCCCTAATGCCGGAGCACCGGCCCATCACCGGAGCCCAGCTCGACATTGAGGAACGCACCACCAGCGCAGCACACCACCATCATTGCTTATTCTCTTCATTCAAGTGCCCACCTTGCGCACCACCAGTGCCTACCTTGCGCACCACCCACCACGCGCACCAATGACCAGCGCACCACCAGCAACTACCCCACCTTGCGCACCACCCACCACGCGCAGCAGCGACCTCCACCACCCTTCTCTTCTCCACCATTTGAGGGTGTGGAGCTCCTCCACCACTACGCAGCGCCACCACCCACAAGCGGCAGCAACGACTACCACCACCACTGCCCTACTCTTTCTTCATTGCTCTTGGGTTTAGTGCATTTTTGCTTAGTTAAGTATGAATTAATCTTGTTCTTAAGTTAGTTTTGTTTTTCTTAATTGAATTAAATGATTAATGTGCAATGTGGGTTTTGTTTATTGTAGGAAGAAGAGTCTAAGGAAGGCAAATAAAGTTTCAACTATCTCTTCTCTCTTCATTGGTCGTCATTGGTGTTAAGAGGTAACTTGTTTAATTTCGTAGTCTTTTTTGTTTGATTTGTTGATGAGACAAAGTTGTCATGTGCTTCAATTTGATTAAGTTATGATAATTTATTGATATATATATATATGTATTTCTTATCGTGTATGTATATTTCTTGATATGAGATTGTATGAAAACGCAGTGTAATTTAGCTATGAAATCTACAAGTTGTTTGAATCATCATCATATGCCTAGATACCCGTTCAAGACTTACTCATTAGGAGTAAGTCTTGAATAGTCCCCGGTTTGGGACTATTCTTGGACGTTTGATCTCACTTAGGTAGTGAATATGTGTCTTCTTTTCAATTTTGAGGAAAGTCTTGGCTTATCGTTTCTCTACATTGTTCTCTGGGTACATATGTAGATAAGCAATTATCTACATTGTGTACTTGAAGAATTGTAGGGAAATGCTGCCGGATTTTCCTTAGAATTAAAAAGTTGGCATATATTCACTAGTGAGATTAGACGTCCAAGGATGGGTTAGGTTGGAGTGATAAGGACCTTCGGCTGCATGCATACATTTGAACATGTCATTATCTTAGCTTGCTCTATACGTGTGTGATATGAATATGTGAGTGTATGTACTTAAATAATATAATGATTGATGTATTATAATTATTGGTTGTGTTATATTATTAGAGGTCTTCTTGAATGAGATGGATCGTACTTGGATGTATGGTAGTCGTGAATCGATTGAGTTTGTGAATGGGGTCTCGGAATTATGTACATCTGCATTACAATATCAAGCATCCTCTGGAACAGTCGACTTTTACTGTCCTTGTGTCGATTGTAGAAATGTGAGCACGGTTAGTAGTATACATTTGCTTAGGGAGCTCTAGAGTCATGAACGATGTATGTGAAGAAAAGAAGGATTTAGAGAATTGGGATGATGAGAATTGGGATGATGAGTATGCAGATGATGATAGGGATCGGGTAGACGAGATGATACGCGAGGTTGAAGATCAGTCGTGTAAACGACCTCGTATTTTTGAGTCTATGTCTGAGGCTGCTGAAAAGCCGTTGTATCCAGGTTGTACAAAGCACACTAAACTTTCCGTCGTGATAACACTTTTCAACATTAAGTCGAAAGCTGGTTGGACGGACTAGTTTCACATCGTTGTTGGAAGTTTTAGCTGATATGCTCCCTGATGGAAATGAACTGCCAAAGTCGTACTATTATGCGAAGAAACTGATGTGTCCTTTCGGTCTAGAGTACGAGTGGATACATGCTTGTCCTAACGATTGTATGCATTATCGTAATGAGTATGAGCATTTACATGAGTGTCCACGTTGTGGATTGTCGAGGTACAAGTGTGAAGGAGCTGGAGGTAGTGAAGGACCACCAGCTAAGGTGTTGTGGTATCTACCCATAATACCTAGATTTAAGCGCATGTTCTCAATTAAAGGAGATGCGAAGAATTTGAGGTGGCATGCATATCGTTGGAAGAAAGACAGTCTGCTAAAGCATCCGACTGATTCACCTGAGTGGAAAAGTATTAACAGGGTGCATAAGGCATTTGGTAATGAGGATAGGAATCTGAGGCTTGGATTATGTACGGATAGCATGAACCCTTTTGGCAATCTTAGTTCTCAGCATAGTACATGGCCAGTAGTTTTAGTGGTTTATAACTTGCCTCCTTGGTTGTGCATGAAACGCAAGTACATCATGCTGCCGCTTCTTATATCGGGGCCTAAACAACCTGGAAATGACATAGATGTATACCTCCAACCGCTTGTTGAAGATTTACAGAAGATGTGGAACGAAGGAGTGTAAGTGTTTGATGCGTATGCTAATGAGATGTTCACTCTGCGTGCCATGCTTTTGTGTACTATGAACGATTATCCTCTGGGTATAAGACTAGAGGAAAACAACCGTGCCCGGTTTGTTGCGATGACATGAAGTCTACACACCTTAAGGGCTGCAAACATGTCTATATGCGCACACAAAGGTTCCTCAGACGTGACCATCCCTATCGGTTTAAGAAGAAGGCATTCAATGGGACGGTTGAAGAGGAAGTTGCTCGTAGACCATTAACTGGTACCGAAGTTTATAATCAGGTTAAGGGCATTGAAACAATCTTTGGTAAACCTGCGAGTGAGGTTGATCGACCTACAAATTTATGGAAAAAGGAGTCCATTTTTTGGAAACTCCCATATTGGAAAGATCTAAAGGTCAGACATTGTTTGGATGTCATGCACATAGAGAAGAATGTTTGTGAAGCTATTCTTGCGACACTTATGAATATTCCGGGCAAGACAAAAGATGTTAAGGCGTCACGACTTTACTTGGAAAAACAGGGGCTTCGACCAGAGTTGTGGGCTCAAAAAAGGGATGGAAGGAAGAAGAAAGTAGTGAAGGAAAAGGTTGAGGAGGAAATTCAGAAAAGAAAAAACGTGGAGGATTCGGAGAAGAATTATTTACCACCAGCTTGCTACACGATGTCGCGTGCAGAGAAACGGATTTTTTCCGAGTCGTTGTATGGCATTAATGTTCCAACTGGCTACTCATCGAATATGAAGACATTTGTTACCTTAAATGGTGAGTTGAAGTTATCGAGTATGAAATCTCACGAATGTCATGTCATGATGCAAGTATTCTTACCGATTGCAATTCGTGGGTTACTTCCAAAGCATGTGAGGCACACCATTACAGACACTAGTACAGAATTGACGATTTGCGTCGGATGTGAGGCGGCCATTTGCGTCGGACATGGGTCCGACGGCACAGCTCTTGACGCAGATGAGGATACATGATCTGTGTCGGTCTTCCATGCGACGCAAATATAACGTGGATGATAGCTGCTGTGAGGACCATTTGCGTCGCATGTGGAGAAACATGCGACGCAGATGGCCAAGGGCTGTGGGCTGTGGAAGACCCATCTGCATCGCTCATAGAGCAACATGCGACGCAGATGGCCAAGGGCTGTGGGCTGTGAAGGACCCATCTGCGTCGCTCATAGAGCAACATGCGACGCAGATGATCCAGCCTTTCCTAGCACTGGTGCCATCTGCGTCGCATGTGGCTCTATGTGCGACGCAGATGTCGCACATTTGCATCGCATGTTGAGCAACATGCGACGCAACGCAAATGGTCAAAGTTTTGCCTTTTTTTTTTTGTTTTTTCATATACAAAACCTTAAATTTCAAGACTAAACGAACATTATATTAATATTTATGAGCAGAAAATTCGGCAAAGTCTCCTTTGCAATTTGGACAACCCAAGAAATCGTTGGGAGAATTTTGCATATATACCAAAACCTGTTCCAAGTACATCCACCAATATTGCAATCAATTGCAATCAGGCAATCAACAAAATATTGTTCAACCTATAAATACATATACTAAGTAGTTAGTTTGCAGCTTTGACGACCGCTACAAAGTCTTTTGCAAATAATTCTCTAAGTTCGTCGATTTCAGTTGCGGAGTATGGCCGAGGACTTGGTGGAAAATCCTAGAAATATGTTAAATTAGTTAATATACTTGAAAAATTCTATAAGTATAAAAAACAAATTTATGACATACATATACCTCCGGTAAGTTATCTGAATCATAGTGCATGCGGACGATTTCAAGCATGTTTTTCATCACGAAATAGCCGCATTCCGCTCCTCCCGATTGTTGAGCACACTACACCAAATTTAAGATATATATTAGAATCAAAAATAAAATCCTAAATAGAATTATAAAATGTGTACGAAATACAAAACATAAGAGTTTTACCGGGTTCATTATCCAAGACAATTTAGTTCCTTTATTGAATCCTTCAAGGCGCGTGAAACTTGTATATGCACTAAGTATAGAAATTTTTTAACAATTAATTACTATAAACATTTGTAAATTATTTAAAATATCATAAAATACATATAAATTAATTAACATGTATAACAACTATGAACTTATGTATTCAGCGGCACTTTGATAGCTAATTTTCTTTTTCTCTATAGCGAATCAAATATATATACCGCTTTCTTAGATAGACAAATGACAAGAAGAATCCAATGTTGCCTAAGGCATGAAACAAAATGTGATGTTCATATAACTACAAGTTCATACAGATAAAACAAAGAGAAGATTAGTTTAACTAACATACTTTTGAATATACGGACATAGGATGAAACGCATAGCTTGATTCGCTTTCATTGTACTTTCCATGTAATTGATCGCGGCATCTGGTTCATTGCGTATCATGGTCGCCGAAGTCATACGTGGACACATGAAACCAATAGTACCCTCTGGTTCAGAGTCCTCTTCCAAATACCTACAATCCAAATACTTATACTTAGAAGAAACAATAAAAATAAATATCAATGTTAATTAGTTTAGAGTTTGAGAATTCTCACATCATAAATATTTGCAAAATGGATACATTAAGCCATGCTCCCGTGAGAAATTGAAAAACATCTTGTCGCGAGAGAATGATCATCTGATCACTATCATAGTTGAAGATGATACCCTTCATAACTTGCAAATTAAAAGGCTCATCTGAGGGTCGGTTGCAAAATAAGCGGTGCATTTCCTTGACAATATCATCCATCTCCTCTAGTGATAAGTCAATAAAAGGATCTATGTACCTATGTGCAGACTCATCACTGCAAAGATCACTACCAACTAATTTTTTCTTCTTCTTCATCACACCTCCCTCAGGCAATTGTTCCTAATTCAGTTCGACTTCTTTTTAATTCATACTATATATGTATATAGGTTATTTCATATATCAATCAAGCTTCCGTAGTATATAAATCAAGATATTAAACATAAGTTACCTGATTATCTGAGACTATGAATACCAACTCTTTCGGCCATTCCATGAATGAACCCTCAGCTTGACTGAGTTTCACGATGTATGGCGTAGGTAATGGAACTGGAGCATCTGCGTAGTCGGGAAAGAAATTATCAACACTCACTTTCACGGCCGTCGGATGTGATGATGACCCCAATTGTGGATATAAACGGTACCCTCAGCTACAATGATCGGCCCCGAGACATCCGCTAATGCCAAACGACACGGAACTTGTCTCTTAACATTTGTCTCTTAACATCCAACGAGAGCACAATGTCATTAATTAAGTGTTTTAAAAGCATAATATCATAATATTAGAAGATATAAAATAAACTTATACATGCAAGTTCACAAATGGATCATTGTCCCCCGAGTGACAGCTACTAGGATCAACTGGAGTGTGAGGACTTCGGACCGGCGCATCTTCCCTTGTTTGATTTGGTCCTTGAAGACCTAATTGCGCCGCAAAAGCCATCAACCTTTCTTGAACTATAGCATCAATCTTCGAGTTCATCTCTTGCATCGTCTGTTCTCTAACTTTTTGGCTCACTCTAGCCTCCAACTCCTGCATCTCCTCCTCATCCATTCCCCTACCCTTTCGAGCAGTACTACTCCGATCAGGATCTCCCCAAACAGATGTAATCCCAATACTACGCCCAGCTGTTAACACACGCCCAGGACGGTCTTTCCTCTGTAAAGCACGTGATAGAGCATCATCCATCCGACCTGGAACAAACTCTCCTTCCTTTTCTTTCCTTTTCCAATCATCCTACGTCAAATTAAAAATATTCATATGATTAGTAGAATACGAGTAAATAGACAAGAAAATATCATGAAATTAAAAAAAATCCTTACAATGGACTCTTTTAACTTTTGTGTTTCTTCATTAGGGAAGAAAAGATTTCCTTCCTTATATTTTTTCGATCTCGCGAGAAGCCATGGCAAAGTTCGATCCGGCAAGGAGGAATAAACTGAAGATGTGGATAAGTCAACAGATGATGATGCTGTAGATGATGAAGGGATATACCCTTTTCTTTTTCAAACAGGAATCATCTCTGCATATGATTTTTGACCCAGAAAATGAGGATGAATGTTGGCAGCCTGAGACTTTCTTGCTTTTTCACTTATAGCCTAATATAAAAACAAGTAAATAGTCAGTATCACAACATATAAAATTAATTATAACATTTTATGTGATCGTAACGTACATATAATATACCTTAAACTCATCAGAGCTACACTTTGTCACAAATTGCTTACAAATCTCTTCCGTAATGAAAGGATAAAGCACATATGGTTGCTTATCATTGTTAGGCCCCTTCCTCGTTTTTGTGATCCATCGACTCACCAATTTTGACTTGAAATCCCTCCACCGCTTATCACAAATAGTCAACACATCTCGTTTCTTCCTCGCATCCTCTTGTACTCTCTCTTCCATTCAAAAAATAATACACGATTAGTACCTAATAAACAAGATCTCAAATAAATTAAAAAAATGACTTTTAAAATACATGAGTTACTTACTTTAGCATCTTCCCATAAACTATTTTTAAGGCCTAGTGGAACATCATCCCAACTATCGTACAAGATAGACACTTTGCTTCTACTGATTTCACCGCAATGTGTCTTGTACGCACCAACATGCTCCCCAATCGGACGCATCAACTCATCCCACTGAAGTACTCTTTGAACCTCGGGTATGGAACGAATCCCCTTTGTAGGACCTCTAGCCTTACTCACTCTTTTCTTCCTACTACCTCCATCAGTAATCTCGGCATCAGAACGTGGCTGCCAATCATCTGATGCATCATGCATTATCTCATCTTCCATCACTACACCTGAAACCAAATACAAATACCATCCAAAGACATGTTAGATTCATAAATGAAGTACTTTAAAATTCTGTTAACAATGCATAAAGTATATAAAATTGAAGATTATAAACAATTGTAGTTGCAATAATAAAACATAAATTACCTATTAATCAGTTTTTCTTTGACAACGTAAAATCCCTCATTATGGTCTTGACGAATGTAATTTGGGTCAAAATCTTCCCCTAATGTACTTCGAATGACTACCGACGAAGTAATAACTTCATTAAATTGTGCATCGTATCCTTCTTCATCGTGTACATCATCAATTCCAAGTATTCTCCTTTTTCCTTCAATGACAACAGACCATTTCGAATCGACAGGGTCAACCATGTAGAAAACTTGTTTTGCTTGTGATGCCAATATGAAACTATCTTCATGATGCCCTAACCGGCTGAAATTGACTAATGTAAAAAAGCCATGTTCATCCTTCTTTAAACCACGACGAATATCAACCCACTTGCATCGGAAAAGCGGAATTTTGAAGTCAACGTAGTCAAGTTCTAATATCTCTTCAATGAACCCGTAGTAAGACTTCATTGTCTCAACAATTGTTCTATCCCTTCTACTTGTATACTCTGATGACAAAGCCCCCAACGTAACACCACTGTTTTGCATCGTGGATTTGTCATCTTGCCGCTTCGTGTGAAATGAATAACCATTGATGTCATACCCTTCATAGGAAAGAACTTGCATCTTTGACCCATATGCCAACCATCTCAACGTATCCGATACTTCATTTTATTTGGGTCAGATAATTGGTTCATAACTCGTTCTTTAAACCAATCAAAGAACGAACGATTATGCTCAATCACCAACTCACGTTTATTCTTCAATGGATACTGAACACTAAGAACAGTCATGTGTTCATCTAAGTAAGGATGAACTTGTTTTAGATTTTCTAACACTAAATATTCTGCTTTTCTTTTCAACTCTCCATCAAGACACAATATTTTTTTACCCATGGTACCACAACCATCAAGTCTTCCTTCATGTCTAGATTTTGGCAATCCAATTGCTTGTGCACGTGCTAAATACTGACTTACATATTCAGATACTTCCTCTGCAACTGTTCTTTGGACAATACTTGCTTCTGGTCTGGCTGGATTCATCACTTTGCCCTTCAAAGTACCCATATGTCTTTCGAAAGGGCACATATATCTCATACAAACGGGCCCACAAAGTTTAATTTCTCTGACAAGATGAATTATCAAATGAGGCATGATGTCAAAGAACGATGATGGGAAGTACATTTCAAAGCGACACATCGTCTCTATTACATCAGCTTGCAAGTTATCTAGAGTGTTAGGGTCAATCACCTTGCTAGAGATAGTTCTGAAGAAGAAACACAAATTTGTTATCGTGTATCTTACTTGGGAAGGCAAAATTCCTCGTATTGCAACTGGTAATAAATGCTGCATCAAGATATGACAATCATGAGATTTCAAACCAACGAGTTTCAAGTCCTTCAGTGAGACATGGTTTCGAAAATTTGATGAGTATCCAGCAGGGACCTTTAACCTATGCAGAGACTCACAAAAACTCGTTTTCTCCTTCTTAGACAAAGTGTAGCAAGCTGGTGGAAGATAATAGCGTTGTCCTCGCTCCAGAGGTGCTAGTTCTGGTCTGCCCATTTCAGCCATGTCTTTCCTAGCTTTAACTCCATCCTTTGTCTTCCCGGGCATATTCAACAATGTGCCGACAATGGCATCACAAACATTTTTCTCAATGTGCATTAGATCAAGACAATGTCTGACTTCTAAACATTCCCAATATGGGAGGTCCCAGAACTTAGACCTTTTCTTGTATAAGTTCTTTGAGACGCTTTTAAAGGGCTTGCCAAACACTGTTTCAATATCCTTTACCCGCCTAGAAACCTGTTTTCCACGTAAAGGTACAGGGGCTTCTCTCATCTCAACTTTTCCGTTGAACAACTTTTTCTTCTTACGAAATGGATGATCTAAAGGAAGCCATGTACGATAATGCAGGTATACATTCTTCCCACAATGATGTAATCACTCATCAATCATATCCTTATCACAAATAGGGCATGCCTTTGCTCCTTTAACTGTATACCCGGACAAATTCCCATAAGCCAGGAAATCATTAATCGTGCAAAATATCATGGCACGTAATGTGAATTCAGTTTTCGCATGCGCATCGAACATCGAAACACCTTCATCCCACAACAATTTCAGATCTTGAATGAGTGGGTCAAGATACACATCTATGTCGTTTCCGGGTTGCTTAGGACCCGAGATAAGAAGCGATAGCAGAATAAACTTACGCTTCATACATAACCATGGGGCAGATTATAAATGGTTAGTAGAACCGGCCAAGTGCTATGTTGGGTGCCTAGGGTGCCAAATGGGTTCATCCCATCCGTACAAAGTCCAAGCCTAAGATTTCGAGGTTCTTTACCAAAACAGGAAAACTTTCGGTCGATATTTCTCCATTGCGGAGAATCGGCCGGATGTCTAAGCATCCCATCTTTCTTCCTCTCATCCGCATGCCACCTTAATAATTTAGCATTATTTTCATCCGAAAATAAACGCCTAAATCTCGGAATGATTGGAAGATACCAAAGAACCTTCGCCGGAGTTTCTTTCTTTCTCACCCCTTCATCATCCTCCTTTGTCTTGTACCGAGACTTTCCACACCTTGGACACTCACCCAAATCCTTGTACTCATTTCGATACCGCACACAATCATTTTGACATGCATGTATCTTCTCATATTCCATACCTAATGGACACAACAATTTCTTTGCCTCATAGGTAGAGATGGGAATTTCATTCCCATCAGGTAGCAATTCTTGTAACAAAGTGAACAACTCATTTAGACTTTTATCTATCCAACTATGCTTTGATTTCATATTGAACAATGTAAGGATGCCAGAAAGTTTAGTGAAATTCTTACACCCCGGAAACATAGGTTTGTCCGCTGCACTTAAAATATTATCATACATATTCGGACGATCGGTTCCTTCATCCTCCAAATTGTGCAACATCTCATCTACCCTATCATTCTCATCATCCACCCTATCATTCTCATCATCTACCCTATCATTATCATTATTATCCTCTCCTTGTTCGATATCAACCTCAACCTCATCATCAATGTGATCAACATTCAAATCATCACAAAAGCTAGTGGAGCTCATCCCCTGATCATAAAACTCTCCATGCCATGTCCACCTAGTATAGTTGCTCTTAAACCCACGACGAATCAAATGATCCTTAATTTGATCCACATCACGATACCCTCTAGAGTTATTGCAATCACAACAAGGACACAAGGCTAACTTTGACCCATTCTGCGATTGATGTTCTAATGCAACCCTGATAAATTCATCAACCCCTTGTAGAAATGTTGCCGAAATTCGATTACCATACATCCAGGTTCGATCCATATTCATACACTAAAGACACCAAACAAGAACACAATATATCGATCATCACATCATTCAAAGTGTCTTATCAAATGCAGTCATGAACATTTGGGTCCTTATCACTCAAACCTAACCCATCCTTGAGTTTCTCATCTCACTAGTAAATGAATGTTTGGTTTTCAATTCTAAGAAAAATCCGGCAGCACTTCCCTACAGTTCTCCAAGTACACGATGAAGATAGTAGGTAAACTATCAACATATGTACCCAGAGAACGCTTAGGGAAATGAGCTAGATCATTCTTAGAATCGAAAACCAAACATTCATTCACATCCTAAGTGAGATAAGAAACTCAAAGATAGTCCCAAACCGGGGACTATTCAAGACTTACTCCTAATGAGTAAGCCTCGAACGGGTATCTAGGCAAATGATGCACATTGTAATTAAACAGCACAAACCAATCCATTCCTTAGATTTCCCTCCCCACCCCATTAAGGTATGTCCATATAGGTTTGGTCGCAATTCAACATATACTTTCCCAATCACATAATAACCAAACAATAATTCACATATACTTTCCCAATCACATTATAGGGGATAAATAAAACAAATCCACAAATCCAAACTAATGGTTAAATTAACATAAATTAGAAAATAGCAAAAGGTATAACACATACCTCTGCTCTAAAGGAGCAGCGAAGACAAGTACAACGAGGTGAGCTTGGAGAACCGGCAAACCGAGGAGCACAAGACACAAGGTGGCAACTGCAGTACAATTTGGAGGAGAGGCAAAGTGAGAGAATGCAACACCATTGAAACAGATGCGTTTGGATAGTCACACAACATATTACTAAATTTCACAAATTCAATGTAAATAGGAAACTATAATATAAATTCTTATAAGTTTGAAATTCTAAAGTGACCATTCAAGAATTCTAACTCACAATCGAAACACATAATTCTAAAGTGCGCATTCAAGAAACATATGCAAGAAATTGATTCAATACATTGAAATGTAGTAATAAACTCCTTAATTAAATTGTAGAAAAAAAAGAAGAGGGAAATTCAAAAAAACAAAAAGGACAGAAATAAAAAAAAAAAAAGGACAGAAATTGAAAACAAAAGAGAGACATTGAAAAACATGACTTACATTGAAGCAACGGCGGCGACGGTGGCACCAGGCGTTCAGCTGTGACGGCGGCGACACCAAGCGTGCAACGGCGGCGGTGCGACTCACAGAAGCAGCGGTAGCCGACAAGCAAAACCGAGAGAGAAGCGAGCGAGCGAAAAAACGAGAAAAAGAGAAGCTGAACTAACATCGCCGGAATTTGCATGAGAAGCGAAGGTCGCCGGCGAAACGAGAATTGCCGGAGAAGCGACCGTCGCCGGCGAGAGTGCAAACGGGACTTTAGGTCGACGGTTCGCAGGAGAGAGAGTGTGAGAGAGTGTGAGTCTGTGTGAGAGAGTGCAGCGTAAAAGGTCGTCGGCGAAACGGGAATTGCCGGAGAAGCGACCGTCTCCGGCGAGAGTGTAAACGGGACTTTAGGTCGACGGTTCGCAGGAGAGAGATAGTGAGAGAGTGTGAGAGAGTGTGAGTCTGTGTGAGAGAGTGCAGCGTAAAGTTTTGGGCTTTGATAGAATCCCAGTCCATATGCGTCGCACATGCACGTGGTCCGACGCAGATAAATCCCTATTTACGTCGGACCCTCAGGACATGCGACGCAAATGACTTATCTGCGTCACATGGCCTTGTGGTCCGACGCAGATGCTTCACTGGGCTGCTTTGTATACGTGAAGTAATATGCGTCGGACCCTGATGACATGCGACGCAGATATGGTTTTTGCGTCGTTTTTCCCCGATGTCCGACGCATATGTACTCTCCTACTCTTTTCTTGAGATTATTTGCATCGGACTATTAAAGGTGTGCAACGCAAATTTGCGATTTGCGTCGGTTCTTCGAGGGTGCGACGCAAATGGACAGACGCAAATCCTTATTTCTGTACTAGTGAGAACTTTGTTCATTTTTCCATACAATATGCAGCAAAGTCTTGGAATCCTCGACCCTCAATTCCTTGCAGGCCATAGTAGTTGAAACTCTATGCAAATTTGAGATGTTTTTCCCCCCTGCATTCTTTGACATTATGGTCCATCTCATTATTCATCTAGTTCGAGAAATTAAGTTGTGTGGTCCAGTGTTTTTGAGGTGGTGCTATCCTTTTGAGATATATATGGGTACTTTGAAGGTTAAAGTTCGAAATCCTGCACAACCAGAAGGTAGTATAATTCAAGGGATTGTGGGTGAAGATATCAGCAATTTTGTGGCTGAGTATTTTGCTAGTGTTGATCCTGTTGGACTTCCGACATCTCGACACGAGGGCAGACTTGAAGGCAAGGGTACAATTGGTTCAAAATTGATCTCACCTTCCGTAGAGAAGCGTACACAAGCTCACTTATTTGTGTTGCATCACGTAGCAGCTATCCATCCTTATTTAAATGAACATATGGAGGAATTACGTGTTAGCAATCCTAGAAAAGGAATAAGGGCATTGACGCAAATGCATAACAAGACGTTCATTGATTGGTTTCATAAACGAGTAGTGAATGATTTGGATGAAAGTGTTCCTGAAACAGTCAAGTGGTTAGCATTTGGTCCTCGTGAAGCTGTACGCTCTTATGAGGGTCATGATATTAATGGGTATACGTTTTGGACTGAACGTCAAGATCTAAAGTCGACATCGCAACAAAATAGTGGTGTTTCACTTGTGGCGTCATCTACACAATACGCAAGCTCAAAGGATAAGTCACATATACTTGTTGGCATCAATTATTATGGGCGAATACAAGAAATATGGGAGTTGGACTATTGTACTTTTAATATTTGCCTCTTGTGTTGCAAGTGGGTTGACGATAATCAACGTTGCGTAAAAAAATATGATCCTTGCGGATTCACTCTTGTGGACCTTAGTTGTCTACGTGAAACTCAGGAGCCATTTGTAATTGCATCACAAGTTACGCAAGTATTTTATGTAACTGATCCTGCTGATAATAAGTGGTCAATTGTTGTACCTGGCAAAAGGAGTATCCTCGGCATTAGTGATGTTGATAATGAGGAAGAATATGATGCATTCGAGGACATCCCAACTTTTACCTATCCTAAAAATAGGGTGGAAGATGATGAGAATATGTCCGAGAACTATATGCGTGTAGATCACACGGAAGAGATACATGTACTTGAAATTCCTAAGAAACGGCGGAAGGTCAATAAATCATGAGACATATACTCAGGTATGTCTAATTTCTCCAATTCGTAACTAATATGTAGATTTTTAGGCTTAGTTTTGTTGTTGGTTGAATTTCGGAAACGAAAAGGTCATTTTAGGCCTACATGGCAATGAGGGAGTGCAGTGGGGGGCCGTAGTGGCGGTGGTGGTGGAATTGTTGCAAATGTGGAGAGTGAGGTCACATGGCAATGGAATGCTCTTCACATTTGTAACAATTCCTACCAACTCCGCCGCTACCAGCTGATGGGCTTTCCATTGCCATGTGACCTGATTCTCGGGTCATTTTAGGCCTATTTTCGCCTTCCTTGTCCAATTCGTACCTATCGGGTCATTTAACCCTAAATTCATTTTGAACATGATAATATGAGGTATAATATAACTAGTGTGTACATTTTTAGGCTTGCATTTGTTGTTGGTTGAATTTTGGGAACGTAAATGTGATTTTAGGCCTATTTTCGCCTTTTAGCGCCCAATTCGTATTTCCGGAGTCATTTAACTCCAATTTCTTTTTGAATATGATAATATGAGGTATATTATAACTAGTGTGTACATTTTTAGGCTTGCAAAGGGAAAAAGAGTCTTGCCTGATCCCGATACAGAACATATAGCCAACGCTATTGTAAGTACACAAAAATTGTCATTTAACTCCAATTTCTTTTTGAATTTGCTTATATAAGGTATAATATAACTTTTGAATTCACGAGCATTTCTATCTTATCCTTATGTAGATTGGCTTGAAGGAAAAAGAGGCAACCGGTGAGTTCACTCCTAAAGGACACATTGATGCATTGCACGGAACTTTAGGAAAGTACCATAGTGGACGCGTGAGGGGCGTAGGAGGTGTCCGCCTCGGTTTGATAAAGGTATATGGTGATCAATACACTACAGCGACAAAATCAAGTCCAAGTAGTGTGAATTCGAGAGCGTCAGTAGATGTGGAGGCTATAAAAGCTGCAATTCAAGAGGAGCTCAGGGAGGAGATGACACATAACTTCAACGTCATGTTGGAGCAAATGGGTTTACCGACTTTTGCTGCATTGAAGAAGGGTAGTCATATTCCACCTAGCCAGCCGACCAGTGATCCACGAACATCTGATGATTAGATGATACCTTTATCTGATCCACCTGTAGTACCCGAGTTGAAGGTAATCACTTAATCCCTTTGCTTTGTTAAACAACTATTATTGTTCTTAAATGCATGGAATTCTTACTATAATAATGTTGTTTCATAGACTAACTATAAATGGAGTTTTTTTTTTTAAGAGGAGGAGACCCCATGCGCACTATTAGCTCGAGGAGATGGTTATGACAGTTTCATTCTGGTAGCTGATGCCCATGCACAACCCCCCAGAGACCGAGTACGATTGCATAACCAGTTAGTGGATGATGATCCCTATGTGGTCACCCTCAAGGAAATTGTGTCTGGTTTTGAAGAATTACCTCTTCCGCTGCCGAAGCCATAAGTTGGTCTACATTTACTGAATGATGCCCTTGGCAATTATGTTCTATGGCCGCGTGCATTGGTGCGATTTTCAGATGAGGTACAATGATTAACATACATATATATATATGCGTGTTTTCTTTTATATTTCCTATGATAGTCAGTGATATCTTTACTTTTAACTAATAATTACTAGGTTTGGGGGAAGGCCGGCTCACATGTTAGGAAGGCAAAGAAGGCCTGTTCACCTGAACGAAATGTGTTGATGGGGAATGTTTCTATGACAAAGAATCCACTTATTATCGAGCCAGAGGTGGTGCGAGGCCTTACTGTTGCATGCTATTAGTTACATGAGTGCGCCAGCGATTTACCAGATGATAGTACAAGAGAGGTTCCTTTGGGGGCTCAACAATTCCACTACTTTGAGGAGTCATCAACATTCATTTCTAAGCTCGATATTAAAGAATTCTTATGTGCGGTAGAGTTGAATGTTTCCATGATACAAACTTTCATGAGGTAATAATACATAATAAGTATATTAAATATACATATACATATGCTTTAAGTAGTTTTCAATTCAACTCCCATAATAAGTAATTAAGTTTACTTTTAATCAATATAATTTCTCAGGTTATTATACAATGAATTGATTGCAACATCAAGTGAATCAAAATTTGGTTGGTTATGTCCAAACATAATACGAGATGACAATTGCTTAAAAAGCAAAGCCGAAGTGAAAGAGTATCTCGATATGTGTTTCAAAGCATCATCTCGTTCAGGATATCATGAGATCATCCTTGTCCCGTATATTGAACATTATGCTTAGCTTGTTAAAACCGCTTTACTTTTACTAATCGATAATTAAATTCACCTATTAATTGTTCTATGATTAATAATAACTATATTTTCTTGTTGTAGGGCTCATTGGACACTGCTTGCGATATGTTTGTCACGTAACGAAGTCTACCACTTTGATTCTTTGCGTCGACAACCACCACGGTCCTTACTAATCAAATCATTGTTAAATAGGTAGCCTAATCGAAACAAAATATATGCGCACTTATTAATATTAAACATTTTTCATCATCTTTATATATATAAACAGTTAGTACATCTAATCTTATAATAATGTATTCATGTAGTGTGATGAAGCATATTAGTGCAACAGGACTTCGAGCACCAAAATCTCCTGCTTGGATATCAGTCGAGGTAACATGACTAATTTGTTTGTCCTTATATAGAAACACTTTTCGCCACATACTACACATCTAACATGAATGTAATTGGATGCATGTTTTGGTGAAATTTTAGTGTCCGCAACAAGATGATGGACTTGCATGTGGCTATTACGTGCTAAGGTACATGTTCGATATCGTCAACCATTGCACTAACGCCGATGATCTTCAAAAGGTATGTAACTTATTAGTATATGTTAGTTTTATGCATTTCATATAAATATGAGGTATAATAACTAGTGTGAAGATTTTTAGGCTTGTATTTGTTGTTGGTTGAATTTTGGGAACGAAAAGGTCATTTCACGCCTATTTTCGCCTTTTCGTGCCCAATTCATACCTATCGAGTCATTTAACCCCAAATTTTTTTGCACATGATAATATAGATATAATGTAACTATTGTATAGGTTTTTAGGCTTGCATTTGTTGTTGGTTGAATTTCGGGAACGTAAATGTCATTTTAGACCTATTTTCGTCTTTTCGCTTCCAATTCTTAAATTTTGAGTCACTTAACTCCAAATTCTTTTTGAACATGATAATATGAGATATAATGTAACTATTGTATAGATTTTTAGGCTTGCATTTGTTGTTGGTTGAATTTCGGGAACGTAAATGTGATTTTAGGCCTATTTTCGCCTTTTCGTGCCCAATTCGTATTTTCGGAGTCAATTAACTCCAATTTCTTTTTGAACATGATAATATGAAGTATAATATAACTAGTGTGTAGATTTTTAGGCTTGCAGTTGTTGTTGGTTGAATTTCGGGAACGTAAATGTGATTTTAGGCCTATTTTCGCCTTTTCGCACCCAATTCGTATTTCCGGAGTCATTTTACTCCAATTTCTTTTTGAACATGATAACATGAGGTATAATATAACTAGTGTGTAGATTTTTAGGCTTACATTTATTTTTGTTTGAATTTCGGGAAGGTATATGTAATTTTTAGAACTATTAAGTACGGTAAATGATTGAATTGTTATATTATGTGTTTATTCCTTGGTTGTTTTGCAAGGTTTATATGAATTACACACCAAGTTTGAGGGCCTTCACCATAGAGGAATTACATGATGTTCGGGATAAGTTGGCGACCCACCTTTGTGATGATTTGCTTATGATACATTTTGGTGGATTTCACGATAAAATTAGCTAGATCTTGTTGGTATATATCAATTATTTTATGTACATTTTTTACATTATTATTAATATATATATATTTAAAGTTAATTACGTTGAAAAACTTGTGTATATTGCAATTCGATCGGTTTATTTTTTTTGTGTCGAAGGGAGGTTTTCGGCGGGGGGTGCAGGGCTGGGGTGGGGTGCGGGGTTGGGGTGGGGTGCGGGGGCTGAAGTGGGGTGTTGGGATGGGCTGGCGGGGGGCCGGGGAGGGGGTGCGGGGGTGGTAGCAGAGGGGTGCGGGGGTGGTAGCGGAGGGGTGGGGGGGGGGGGTGGAGTGGGGGGCTGGCCGGGAGGTGGGGTGCGGGGGTGGGGGTGCTGGCGGGGGGTGGGATGAAGTGGGGTGTCTTTGGCGGGGGGCTAGCAGGGGGGTGGGCTGTGGTAGGGTGGCTGCGGGGGCTAGGGGTGGGCCGGGCAGGGGCGGGGGGGGTGGGGTGGGGGGGGGTTCTTGGCGGGGGCTTGGGGTGCAGGGGCTGGGGGTGCTGGCAGGGGCATGCATGCTGGACAATTTATTTGTTTAAAAAAAAAACCTAGCACGAAGGGCTGCTGTTTTATGCCAAAAACGCAGCCCTTCCAAAGTGAAGGGCTGCGTTTTTGGCCTAAAACCGCAGCCCTTTATTATGAAGGGCTGTGGTTAAAACTGAAAAGTGAGGGGCTGCTACGGAAAGGGCTGCTGGCCAAAAACGCATCCCTAAGGGCTGTTTTGACCACAGCCCTTCCGTTTTTCTCCACTAGTGTTGCTAACTTGGATATAGTTACTCATAACTTAATATTATAATTTTACTACACCGTTTGCTGCTCCCTCGATTCATTACTCCTTTCCTGAGCTAATACATCCCTGCTACAAACTTCACATATTCTGTTTCACTTCCATAATGCACCCTAATTGCTCGACTTACCTTTCTAATATGGCAACTTAAATTCCAAAAGAACTCCTCAAATAAACAATTTATCCAACAACCATTTCAACCTAGATTTTTCCGTTTTATAAAACCCAATTCCAAGATTCTTCGAAGATACATGTAAATGATATACTTTAACTTTTTAATATGAACTTATCTTTTGTACAAAAGCATAATCATAAAGCTTACTTCATAACTTCACCAATTCACATTCTATCTAATAATCCAAAAGATTTATTTGCTAGCTTCAATAGTTATCATAAGATCCCAAGTATATATCTTGAATCATAAAGTGTAGTGTACATACCATCTCCCAAGCAATACTTTACTTTTGAAATTCTTAACCTTAACCTTAACCTTTTCATGACCCAAAATATATCAAGCTTACAACCTCATAGTAGGATATAATCCGAGGTCTTGTATTGTATTCAAAACATTCAAACTCATAACTTTCAAAACTCAAGTTCGTATTTCTCAAACTTAGTAACTTAAGCATACCATTATCACATTTCAAAATTCATATGTGAAACTTGAATTAGAATTCACTTACCTAACATCATATACTCAAGTTCTCTCTAACTATTGCATGAATCAACTAGTAATAGTTTCATACGCTTTTAGTGAAAACATAATTAATATCCATACGCTTATCCGTACAACTCATTGATTATCTGAAGTATACTTAGTTGCTCAGTTTCAGAGGATGATACTTCTACAGATGTTGACAAATATATCCGAAATTTTCTCTTAGCATTCATAGCAAAATATCCATAACTGCTTATATGAATTTGAAACATGGGCCCTTAAATGGCTTACACAATTGGGTCTTATAAACAAGATACACTTATATCGACTCATAATCTATATATCTTGTTAACAAAACTTGGTCTTTAAATGATATAACACTTTGAATATATCATCATGAATTTAGTCAGAGTCACAAACATTCAAATTATAATTTCAAATGTTTCCAAACTTATTAAACACAAAAATATGATAAGCTCAAGTCGGAAAACAAAATCTTTCATGTACATCATAAAGTTCATAAAAGTTATTGAAACATTAATTCTAAGTTGGAAGGTGGCAGGACAATGTGTACCTTTACATGATTCCAAGTACCGCTTAAACTCCACAATCTACCTCCAAGAATCCCCTATCTTATACTCCAGAATCACTTGAACTCCATAACATAGTTTCCAAGTTCTACCTCAACACTAATGATAAACAAGGAGTTATTAACCATTTTCATTTCCTTCCCATAACACATTAATCTAATTGATCACTTCTAGCAGAATTCTTTTAGTTATCCTATTACAACACTCAAGAAAAACTAACTACAATTGACAACCAATTCTTCAAGTGTCACAAAGTTTATAGTCATAACGTCTTAGCAACAGTAGTTTACAACTCAGATTCAAAATGCTTACCAAACAATATGATATATATATATATATATATATATATATATATATATATATATATATATATATATATATATATATATATATATATAGGAATTGGATCTTGTGAAAACCACTTTTAGGCTGAAAACTGAAAACCAATGATCTACACCGTTGATTCTTGATCGAATGGACAGTATTAATGCTGCATTTTTTGGGTAAAAATCACACTTTTTTCTCTCTCTTCCCTTCTTTCAAACACCCCTGAGTTTCTCACCCACTCTCTCTCTCCTCACCTGCTGCTCTCTCTCTCTCCCTCCTCGCTCGTCTTAAATTGGATTTCGCCATTGTCAATCGCACTCTCAACTCTTCTTTCTCGTTTCACCTTCCTCAATCCCAAAAAAAAGCTATTTTACTCTCTCCTAATCACAACAATGGTGATATTCTCATATTATGAAGATGAAGAATGTCAACCACAACCACATGCGAAGCAACCTCCGAAGAAATTTTCAGCAACATTTGATCCTTCGAATCTACTAAGGTTTATTTTCGTCTGATTTTTGCTATGAGCAGACTACTCCGAAACAGAATTTTACGAAAATCTAAAGATTTAGGTTTTTTGTAGCACAAAATGTGAAGTAATTGGAGATCATCTACCAACCGTCACTTGTTCTGGTATAATTTTGATTTTATTTCTCTTCTATTTGGATTAGATTAGTGTTTTCATTTGGATTGAAATTGTTGTGATTAGGAGAGAGAATTGCAAAAAAGAGTTGATAACTCGTGGGAATTGGAATGAGCGAAAATTTATTAAAATGAGTAAAAACATAAAATGAGCAAGAAATTGTAAAATGAGCAAAATTTTGAAAAATGAGCCAAAAGTACGTAAAATGAGCAAAAATTTCTTAAAATGAACAAAAACATAAAATGATCAAAATTTTGTAAAATAAGCAAGAATTTGTAAAATGAGCAAAAATTTGTAAAATGAGCAAAAATTTGTAAATGAGCAAAAATTTGTAAAATGAGCAAAAAAATTGTAAAATGAGCAAGTTTTCAGTTTTCAGCTTAACATTGGTTTATATATATATATATATATATATATATATATATATATATATATATATATAACTCATCATCTTAAATACGGTTCCCTTTTTACCGATCTAACTCACATTCTTTCAATAATCAACACGAATCATATAAACCCACTCCAATTAACATGTCCTTTGAAATTTCAACACTAATCGGCAAATACGAAATCATGGTTTAGAATTCAATCATAAGAACATAACGTATAAAATCTGATTTGGTAAAACTAACATATAAAAAAAAGAGGATTACAAACTAAGATTTCAAGTTCCAAAACAAACTCAATCCATAAATCGAAAAGGAAAGATTCAATCTTTAACTTTATTACTCTACCACAAGCTGATTTTGCAAATCAAAAACAAGGTTTAGAGCTGAATTAATTTATGAATATCGTCATACAATAAACCCATTTAACACTTGAATAATTTGTGTTCTTGGAATAAGGAAGAGAGAGATTGGGAAGTTAGCTTATACCTTATGAATTGTGGTTTCATTTGAAATGGGAAGCAACAACATTGGAGAAAATACTCCAACAAAAACAACAGAACTTCAACATTGCATTATCACACACACGAGAGAGGACAGGAGTAGCAGCAACAGCGAGAAGACGTGGTTGTGCTTTCGGGGCCAGCACAACAGTAGACGGAGGGGAAACAGGAGTAGCTCAAGGCCTTCGCCGGCAATTTCAGCTCACCGGGTACCGATTACCCTAGCAGCAAGGTTGCTGTATACAACAGCAAAAACAGAGGAAGGAAAAATGGGACGTGAGAACCACTGACGGAAGAGAAAATTGGGGGGAAGAACCCACGACAAACAGCAGCACCGGTGGCGGCAAATACCAAGCCATGGTGGCCAAGAATTTCAAGCCGTGGTGAGTGGGGGGGAGGTCAGTAACGAGAGGGAGATGAAAGACATGGGGTTGATTGAGAGTGATTAAATAAGAAACATTGATCTTTCTTGAGAAATCATGATTATTCTATGGAACTTGCTCATTTCCTTTTCCTCTTCTTTCTTATCTTTTCTTTTTAATTGTCTAAATTAAAGAGGCATTTTTGTAATTTCATTATTAAACTGAAAATCCAACTTCGATTTCAATCATAATTTCAAGATCTCAATAAACTCAATAATAAAATAGATTTTAGAAACATTAAATAACTAATAATCATAATTACCAATTAAGAAAGCTGCTTAAAATCTTAGGTTGTTGCAGCATTTGTGAGTGTATTCGCGAGTGCTTGTGAGTTCAAGTGCGAAGTAGCACACTAGAATTAGTGTGGGGTGTGTTGTTTCCCTGGAGTAAGGAAAACAGGACAGTGCGAGAGTATTCTTGTTTTTCAGAGTTTATTAACAAGCTAAGAAAACTACCATAGGAGGACGTAGACCCCTGTTTGGCTGAACCTCGTTAAATTTAATGTGCTCATAACTGTAGGCCTGATTTTATTTCGCCTACGCGGTGTGAGCCCGTATTTGATTACCTCATTGTTAAGGTTTTATAAACTATGTTTTTGAATTGAAGAAGCCGCCAATAAGTTTTTAAAGTAAGACTCATAAACCTAATTGGATAATGGGAAATCGTATGGACAACTTAGGGACTTATCCAATTTAGATTTCCCCGTCATGACTCCATTAATGGTTAATGAACCATAGATTGAGTTCGGGGATGAGGGTACGAACATGGTCATGAACCATGTTCGACCACAATTGCTGGCCTCTACTAAATATCGATTCATGTCAAGTTTTATGCAAAAGAATAACCAAATAACGTGTTCAAGCACCCTAAAAGTATTAATCTAGATTCGTTCATTAAACACATCAAAAAGACTATTTTTTAGTGACATATTATTAAGCAATCAAAATTATAGGGTTCCTAATAGGTTGTCCAAATATCTGATTAATATTAGAACAGTTCCTTAGGTCTTGATTAGCAATAATAACATGTGAGGTGATGAAAACATGAACAAGACAATCATAACAAAGATATATATATATAAGAAAAAAAAAGAGTGGAGATTATAATATACAAAAAGAATGGATATTTATTAAAAATCTACATCATTGAAAGAAATAGTTAGTAACTTCAATATAAAAATAAGAAATTTGTTCAAGGACCCTCAAGGATATACCAGTGTGTCTTAGGTCTGAGGGAATAACGACCTTCGGGAGGAGCAATCGTGATGCTCGAAGATCGATCGAAATACTGGTATATGTGTTTGTAGGTTTGTAAATATATGTTTGTGTGTTTGTAAATATGAAAGTTTGAGAGTTTGAGAGTTCGCTAATATTCAAGTATGTAGCATATATGTAAAAAGTGTTTTTTGGATCCGGATGCATGAGACGCTATGCAAGGATTAGGGTTATGCAAAGCTTAAGGAAGATGAAACGTCATGAAAGCTCGGGTTATGCAAGGCTGGGAAAGGTGAAATTTAATGCAAGGTCAGGTTTATGCAAGATTAGGAGGTTTGGATAGGAAGAGAGATAGAATAATTAGGAATGAATAGATTGATTTTCAAAAACTATTTTGGTAAATAATCAGGGTCCGTAAGTGAGATCCTGATATTACAACTGTTCGGGACTTTGATTTTGAGGAACCACCACATATATAGGAAGCCCCCACTTTGGGTAAAATTGTCTTGAATTAGGCACTTTGAGCCTAGACTGGAATGTACTTGATCTGCCATGAGCACTCAGAGTTCTTCACTAGGGATTCTTCTTTGGGGAGTTAATACAAGTAAAGTCAAATATCGCCAGAGACCATGGAATTATCGGAGAGTCCATCAGGGAAAAGGAAAGCTTGGGGTTGAAAAATAAAAAGTTTAAATTTGTGACTCATATAGATGTAGGAGGGAAAAGGCTTTGATGAGGTTAGGTTCAAACTCGAGTCTATATTGGGATCTAGAAAGAGTATGCTCATGAACTCTAGAAACTCAAACCATTTGACCTTAATCAATATATTTTATTGAAGCGGTCGGACCTTGAGATGAGGATTCCTACGTATCCTTGCGGAATCAGACCATTCGTAGTTCTGGATCTGATTGAAATTTTTTTTGTGCCCTAATTTTTGCCTAGGCCTCCCTTTCGGGTTCTCAACCTAGCGCGCTTGGACATACCTTGGAGAAGGAGTTAGGGTTTGATATGAATGGTTGAAAGGTTTTAGAATTGAGTTTTAGATGATAAAGGTTTAATTGGATGGGCTAAGGTAAGATCATAGATTTGGATTATATGGGTTAAGGATTTGAATGAGGGGTAGAACTTTATGCAAGCCCCTTAGCTTGACTTTTTCTTTTGCCTTTGGATTCTTTTTTCTGTTTTGCTTTTGCATTGTTTCTTTTTTTCCTGTGCGTTTTCATTTGCTTTTGCTTTTTTTTCGCACTTCGAATTTTTTATTCACTTCTTTTTTTATTTTTTGCCAGGCAATGATCTTTTTTACTTTTTTTTGTAGTGAGGCTTGCATACAAGTTTTTATGGTTTAGGGTATTGGAAGGTTTGAAGGCTATTTTGTAGAGTTTGATTTGAAAGGATTATTTGGCTAATGGAGATGATGGTTTAATGGATTTTATTTCGACTTGCATAGAGGTGGATGGCTTGAAAGTGATGGATTTTTTAATGACGGAATGAAGAGCGAAATAACTCTTAATCCAAAGTCTGTCCACTTTTTATTTTATTTTATTATTATTATTATTTTTTTGATTTTTTTTATTAATCAAGGTCATTAGGTGATTCAAGTTTCATCATTGAATTAAAAGCATATATTAAATGATGGAAGGCTAATAAAATTAAAAAAAGGAAATGCAATTATTTTATTAATTAGAAATAAATAAGACATAACACTTATTAGAATCAAAGTCCTAAATGACATAGACTCGACAGGAAAGGAAATAAATAGGCTAGGGGAGAGACTCTCCAACTCAACCTAGAATACTAGCGTTAAATAAGCTCCCAGCATTATTTAGGCACTGGCCAAGGTGTTGTTGTTGTTGCTGACTTTTGCTGCAGGCGGAACTGGCAGTCTACCATCTTCAACCATGTCCCGTGTGGCATGCTTCAAAGTCCAGCAGTGTGATGTCCCATGCCCATTTCCTTGATGGTACTTGCAGTAGGCATTAGGATTCCACTTCTTGGACCTATTTTCAGAAGCAGGGTTTGGAGTAGGGCGAAAGGCTGAAGTGCTCCCTTTGCATGAAGCCTTGTTAAGGCTTCTTCCAGAGACATGCCTAAAGGAGTAAAGACTCTTTGAGTCTTTTGATAACCTCTCCTTTCAGTAGTTAGGGTATTGACATTATTGCTCTTGGAGCCAAAAGGGTTGTTACTCTTCTTGTAAGAGTTGTCATTATTATAACCCTTGTTCTTAGAGGCTTGCACCTCTTCCTCAATCAGCAGACCAACCTTGTAGAGCTTCGTGAAAGACTCTATAGGTTGGAATTTAATATTTTCTCCGTACTTAGACTGCAGGTTACGGATCACCATTCGGACTTGGTCCTCTTCAGATGACATGTTGGTCATCTGTGCAGCCTTTTCCCTGCATCTGTTAAGGAAGGTGAGAAAATCTTCGTTGGAGTTTTGTTTCGTTAATTCCAACTCACGAAGACAATAGGAAGCTGAGTGTTGTATATGTACTGTTTAGGGAACTCTTATTTGATGATGTCCCAGTCATTCAACTTTGTTTTGTTCAGTAATCTGAACCACTTGAATGGATGTGCATCCAAGGTTAAGGGAAAGACATAAGCAAACAGGTCCTTGCTCATGACATTGAGAGCCATATAAATGGAGAAAGCTCTCAAATGATAATATGGGTCTTCGACCCCTTTGAATTGCGGAAGGTCACCCAATGCTACCTTTTTAGGAAGCTTTTCCCTCCTTTCATGATCAATGATGTCATGGCCATGGACCTGACCTTCGAGTGCAAGAATTGACTGGATCAATTGCTCGAGATTTTCGAACCTCAAATTTGCCTTGGACTTGATAGGAGGTGGCGGTGGTGGAATGTCTTTGTAACACCCCATAATTTTCACCCTTTATTTTTGGTGTTTGTTTATATTAAAATGATACTTTATCATAAAAATAAAATAATTTATTATTAAAACTATTTTTAACGTGTTTTGAAAATGTGTATATATTTTTTTTTTATATGTTGTGATATATTTATATACATTTATTTTAAGCTGTTAGTTAATTATTTTTAGGTTATATTAGTTTCGTTATTTATTTAGGCGTTTAGGATGCGATTTTGTCGTGTACCGTTTTTGTAACGTTGTTGGACCGACTTGAGTGATGAACAGGTAGATCACGTGTGGCGTGTTATGCTAGCCGAAAATCAGCAAATGTGGAGAGGAGGATGAAGAGTTCGGTGCATGTTAAGTAAAGCTTTGATCCCCCCCCCATTAATCTACCATTAACACTCTCTTAAACCTTTCATTTTTCCTTGCCAATAAATTCTGATTTTAATTAGAGAAATTCAACATCATTCTTCATTAAGCCTCGACATTTTCAAAGAAAAGATAAAAGAGGAAGAGAAGAGAAAAAGAGGAGAAAATTTCATCCCGATTTTTCCTATCACACCTTCACAAAAATGACCATAGCCAGAGATCTAACCGTTCGATCGTCCTGCATTTGGACAATATGTTGAGGACATCTTGATCTTCACGTTGACTGGGGGATTTTGAATCTGAGTTTTCGATCGCCGAAAATCTTTGTCGGAACAGAATAATACGAAATGAGATTTTTCAACGTTTGTTGCTACAATCATCGTTCGTGGAGGACTTGGATTGCACGCATATTTTTCGAATATATTTAGACTCAGCTCTCCTCCCAACGTTCCAGGTAACTAGTAGTTATCTTAGAACGCTAGAGATTAGAGTATAGTTCGGTAGTAGATTCTTTAGTTAGGAAATTGTTTAAATTACTTTTTGAATGAAATTATTGATGAAAATTTACATGAGTGTTCATTATGTATGATGTGAGTATGTTATGTGCAGAAAATAATTTTTAATTAAGTTTTTCCTATTTTATTAATTTAATTGGTAATTTGTGTGTTTCTGGCTTAATTATGAAATAATTAGTGAATGAGTTTTATAATTGCCGATTTTTTATTTTAAGCATGTTATCTGTTTAATATGTTTTTCATGTCTTAGAATAATTTGTGTCTACTGTTTACGAGTTTAATTAATTGAATTCCCTATTTTTGTATTTTCGTGATTGTGAGTAATTAATTCGTGAATATTATAATTTTGAGGCTAGAAAATCTGTTTCTTTACATAATATGTATTACCATGGGTTTATGCATGTTATGTGAATTTTTAGTAATTTTTGGGCATCTATTTATAATTTTAAATATTTTATTGGCTTTTTTGAGTAATCTGTAAATTATTGTTAAAAATCACTTTTAAAGTCCTAAAATTAGAAATAAAATTATTATTGTGTCAGTAAAGCTATGATGGTTGTATGTTAATTTTTGTGAGAATTTACGGTTCGGTTTTATTTGTTAAATAATTTCATTTGTGATTTTGTTAATGATTTGAATTTATTCTTTTTAATTATTAAGGGATTAATAATCAGGATTAAAATAAAACTTTTTGCATTCTTTGAAGGCTAATGATTTTTAAGTTATTGTGGTTATGATTGGGTGTTATTATATTTACGTTTAGTTAGTGTAAGAATGATTAATTGTGTACGTTTTGCTGAATTAATGAGTTTTGGGGTTAATTAGTACTGTTATTCGGTGGCGTCAGACGCACACAAATGCGTCAGACGCAGGGTAGTTCGTGCGTTAGACGCACAGGTTGGCGCTGAGCGCAAGCTCATGCGCCGAGCGCAAAGTTTTGTATTGCATGATTTTCGTATGTGCTTGTATGTATGCTTTACATGGAGTTGGGATCTTATATGATGTGATTCATTTCTGGTTGTTACTGTTGGTGCTGCAAAACTCTTTTTATATCATTATTTGTGCTTAGATGTGCACAAAGTATTTGTTGTTTAAAGTATTTATTGTAAATTTGTAAGTTTACTTCTTTGAGGAATTTTAAAGAGATATTTATTGATGAATAGTAGGTATAAGGTCGGGTGCCATCCCTTTGATGAATATTATTGAGATGAATGATATTTTGATGATATTTATGATTTTTTTTTGAGATAAGAACATCCGGTGGGATAGATGTAGTCCCCGATGAAGAACATGCCAACCACCTAGTTTGCGAACTAGGGCTAAACCTGGGTTAATTGTTGTCGTCCGAGAGGACAGGGGGTTCTATGTGTTCTACCCTGCATCGGGAGTTTGGCCATTCTTATACACAGCCAATGGGGAACATAAGCCCATAGACTGACCTGGAGATTGCGATCTGATAAACCTTAGGAAGTGGATTGCGATTCACTAGCGTTCGGTTTCTGACTCAATAGCTTGTTTTACATACATTTTGTTTTTATCTAAATACTCTTGAGTTAATTTATTTACTTCATCCTATTTACTTGTTATTTACTTTTCATTTGAATTACTTGTGAGATTTATGGATATGGATGCATGTTGTAGTTGTCTTGGCTTTATTCTTTCCTTAATTTCTTACTAATATATGTCTGGAATAGACTTTAATTTCTTTTGTTCTGAGAGAACTGCTAGTTACTCCCCATTGATTGTGGATTGTTGTTATATATTTTGCAGGTTATGTTGATGGGAATCTTCTTTGGTTTTGGGCTCGGGTTGAGATGTGAGCATTAAAATGTTAGATGCTTTAGGCCTAGACTTTTAATTAGTTTAAGAGTCAGTTTTCTCTTTTGGATATTAATCTAATTAATTTAATTTATTTATACTATTTATTTATGTTGGTTTTATCACTTAGTTATTTAAACACATTTCTTGTAGTAGTGACATTCCCAGAAGACGATGTTTCCGCCATCGTCCTATAATACTATTATTATTTCTTTCTTTTCCACTTTGAAATTATGGAGTGTTACAGTCTTCCTCTGCACTTTCCTCAGTTTTCACTTTTTCTCTCAGCGCCTTGATCTCTTTATCTTGTTCCTCAAGACGAGAGTTCATCAGTTGGAGCTCAGCCATGATTGCATTCAGTTGTTCAGAAGTGTCTCCCATCTCAAATGATGATTCGGAAGTTTCAGAAGATTCGTCTGAAAAGGTGAGAATTCGTTTGACAAGTCTGGGAGTAGGTTGACCTTGTTTCCTCTCTGTTGGACGTGTCCAACTTATAATTTCACGACCTGCCCTGAACAGAAATCGAATGGACCTTGTAAATTTTAAGAAATGGTTTTTTTTAAAATGAGAGATGTAAATGGAAACGAGAAATAGGAAATGAGAAATGTAAATGGAAAATGAGAATGGAAATGGGAAATGAAAATGGAAAATGGGAAATGGAAATGATAGTTAGAAATGGAAAAGGTATGGGCTTTTGAGTAGTGTGGGCCTAATTATATGCAAATGAAAATATGTACTGGACTGTACAGGACTATGCAAGCAGATTGGACTCCATGACTGTGTTTTGGTGCTGATAAGAGAGACTAGACTTTGAACTTACGGGTGAGTAAATAGGCTAGACTTTAAGGAAGGCTGGACTATAAGGGAGACTAGACTCATAACTTAAGGCAAGCAGGCTAGACAACTAGACTTTGAACTTACGGGTGAGCAAGTAGGCTAGACAACTAGACTCTGGAACTAAGCAGGCTAGACTCAAAAATTGCCTATGTGGACTTAAGGAATGCTAGCTTCGCTAGACTTAGGGGTTGCCTTTATGGTATTAGGGATGACTAGCTTCGCTTGGTCAAAGGGTGTCGTTATGGTCTTAAAGATGAGTAGCTTCGCTAGGTCTAAAGGGTGCCATTATGGTCTTACAGGTGACTAGCTTCGCTAGGTCAAACGGTGTCATTATGGTCTTAGGGATGACTAGCTTTGCTAGGTCAAGGGGTGCCGTTATGGTCTTAGGGATGACTAGCTTCTCTAGGTCAAAGGTCGCTAGACTTAATGGTTTGGACTTCGTCCTATATGGGTTTGGCATTGGACTTGACTAAACTTAGGCCATGAGTTGGGCCTTATATGGACCAGATTTTAGACTTAATCCTATATTGGTTAGAAGTTAGACTTGGAAATGCATGTGGGCTTGACATTGGAAATGGACTAGGTTTGGACTTAGATGGGAATGGACTGGGCTTGACATAGACTACGGTTCACATAAAGATATAAATGGACCTAGATTTTGACATGAACTAACCTTATATGGGCCGAAGATGGACTCTAATGCTAGTGAGCCTAATATGAATGCAAGGACTCAAATTTAGATGGGCCAAATAGAAATGCAAAATGGATTCTAATGCACATGGGCCTAAAATGAATGCAAGGACTCAAACTCAGATGAGCCTAGGATGAATGCATTGGGTTTGGGTTGATTGGAATGGATTATAGGTATTTGGACTAGATTTAGAATTTTCGAAATTCGGTTTGAAAGGGACCCCTTGTTTTTTATCTTTTATTGCAAAAAGATGATGGATTAATTGTGAATTTTTTTTTTCAAATAGGTAATATGATGACACTTAGTAAACATTTTCGAAAAAGGTAGAATAGAAGAGGATGTAGGATTGATTTTGAAATAGATATGTTTTTGAAGGAGATGGAATATGATAGGGTATGATTGATAGGGAAGATTTGTTACAGATGGGATGAGATGGAACGAGGTAGACATGCATGACGACTCTAACTCTACCATGATCACTTTTCTAGATATACTTTTTAGGATAGACTCAACCTTGCATGAAAATATTGATTTTTTGCTTGAATTAGGTGAGTTTCGTTTTTTGACAAAACGGAATCTAGAATGATCATGAATCTACGCAAATGCAGATGGAAAGAACACAGGATCGACCACCACGACGACTAAATCGACAAAACATGAGATGCACAAGATGTGTGCCACGCAACAACGTTGCGTGCGGCGCGAATACTATGCGTCTGGTGCGGGAGCTGTGCGCCAGGCGCAACTTAATGCGTTTGACGCAGGACTCCCCGGCATGCTTTTTGGCGAGGTTTTGGCTTATAATTTCGGCACGCCACGACTAACATGACATAATGGCAGATTTATCGGCAGCTTTTTGGACTTGAACGACAGTCGAATTGGCAATAGCATGAGACGTAAAGGTTGCGCGCTACGTACACAACAACGTGCGGTCGTTGCGAAACCTCTGCGTCCGGTGTAGGAGCTGTGTGCCAGGCGCACCTTTGTGCGTTTGGCGCATTGCCCCCACGCATGCAATTTGATAAATCGAGGAAGGTTTGGACTATTTTGGCAATGTTTTTTCTAGACGCGATTTAAGCGAAACACATAACAGCGTTTTGACAGATTAATAACAGGCAAAATTGCAATCACAAGCAAATGTCACATAATATGGATGCAAAAGGTTCTCAACCTAAAGTAAAGTTCTACGTTTCAACTATGGTCAGGTTTAGGTTAAGGCAAAAAAAGGTCCATGACTAAGAGATTAGTCCCACGCTTCGTACCTTTTCTTAAAAAGGTGGCCACGTGTAAGACGCACTCCAGTTCTGAAGTCAGGAACAAGAGAACAATGTCATGGTTGGATGGGTTTACTTATGACTATGACCCAACACTATCGCTCAGGAAGATTTCGGAAGGACAAAGCGCAAACCCCCGGGGGTGGCCTTACACATAGTACATGCGCTAATGAGGCAAGGAAGATTGTCCTTATGGTGGCTTAAACAATAGCCATGCATAAGCAAAACAGTATGTTATTCTAAGGCATAAAAAGAGAATGAATAGTATTTTTCAAGTTTTACCCACTCATTTAAAAAATTAATTTTATAAAATCCTCCCCACTGGACTCGCTAAATTGTAGGCGTGATTTTATTTCGCCTACGCGGCGTGAGCGCGTACTTGACTACTTCATTGATAAGGTTTTGCTAAATACGTTTTTGAATTGAAAGAAGTCGCCAACAAGTCTTTAAAGGAAGACTCATAAACCAAATTGGATATTGAAAAGCCGTATAGATAACTTAGAGATTTATCTAATGTAGATTTGCCCTCCATGACTCCATTAATGGTCAATGAACCATAGATTGAGTTCGGGGGTAAGGGTACGAACACGGTCATGAACCACGTTCGCCCATTGGTAACCTTTACTAAATATTGATTCATGTCAAGTTTTATGCAAAAGAATAACAAGATAACATTTTCAAGCACCCTAAAAATATTAATCTAGATTGGTTCATTAAACACATCAACAAGACTAATTTTTAGTGACATAAGCAATCAAAATTACAGGGTTCCTAATAGGTTTGTCCAAATGATCTGATTAATATTATAACGGTTCCTTAGGTCTTGATTAGCAATATAACATGTGACGTGATGAAAACATGAATAGGACAATCATAACAATATATATATAAGAAAAATAAGAAAGAAAAAGTAGAGATTTGAATATACAGAAAGAATGGATTTTTATTAAAGAACCACATCATTGAAATAAATATGTGTAACTTCAACATTAAAATAAGAAATTTATTCAAGGACCCTCAGGAATATACCGGTGTGGCTTGAGTCTGAGGATTCTTGACGCCTGAAGATCAATCAAAATACAGGTATATGTGTTTGAAAGTATGTGTTTGAAAGTATGTGTTTGTAAATATATGTTTGTGTGTTTGTAAATATGAAAGTATGAGAGTTTGAGAGTTCGCCAGTATTGGAGTATATAGCGTATATGTAAAAAGTGTTTTTTGGATCCATAAAATCACGACTTATTTATAGCAAAAATATTAGAAAAAGATATAAAAGCCAAGTGCGCGTCGGGCAAAGAGTGCGCTAGGCGCACGTCTCTGCGTGACGCACAAAGACACGTGACAAGCACAGATTGGTGCGCCTCACGCCACTCAGCCAATGCGCTTGCGCTCATGTGGCGCGTTAGGCGCACCACCTGCGTCAGACACGCTTTGACAACCTTTTTCTTAAACACGTTTTTAAATGATCAACTTTATCCTTTAAATGCGAAAATCAACTTTACGAGATAAAATCTAATTTCAATTTTAAAAATATCTTTGATAATATTTATTTCTTTCTGAAAATATATATTAAAATAATATATATAAACAATTAATTATCATGAATAATTAATTGGGCTTTTTCAAAGGATTGGGCTCAAAATATTTTTATGGGCTCAAAATACAATTAATTATTAGGAATAATTAATTGGGCTTAAAAATAGGATTTTGGAACTTTATTACGAATAAATAAGCTTTTCACTTCAAAACAATTTTGGGTATGGCTATTTGGACTGCTCTCCACTTGGGTCGGACCAATTAAGACCGCGGTATGTTTCATCATTGAGTCATTAAATGGGGAGACACGATTATGTGTCTACAATTACGGCTTTCAAGTTCTAGTGTTTCCGTTGTTAGGAACCAACCCAACTGGTTCCCCTTTAAATCAAAAGAATTTGAATTTGTCACCAGATCGTTTAAGTACTCAATTCACCCCCACCCCCTCTTGAGTACATTGCAAACCTTCAGTTACCACACGCATGGGAGAAGGAGTTGAAGTGTTAGGGAAATCAAAAGGTGGGAAAACCTCTGATGCCTTGTAACCCCATATTTATTACTCATTCACTCGTATGGCCTCCTAATGCATCAGTCTGTTACCTCAATAATTTGTTGTTTAGTCAGAAAATTTATGCTCATTGTTCATCCATATTCACGCCATTCTAAAAAAAAATTGAGGAAGGGTTGTTGCTTTGTTTCGCAAAAATTCAGCAATATGTTCTACCTTTAAATCCTTACTTTATTCTACTTATGGGTATACTCTAAGTTCGTTGCAACGATTGGTAGAGGAAGCTGAAAAGCACGCGCGTGGATAAGAAGCTTAATCTCTTAGTTCTGCACTTCTCCAGTCAATCAAGGTAACTAACGTTGTTCCTAGAACAGTTAGAATTTGCGCTAGAATCAGTTAAGTTATAGTGATTAGGTGGTTAGTTTTATATATGATTTAGGGATGGTTTGATGATATGAATGTTGTTTTCATAGTATGTACAACTTTTATGGATTTTATAATGCTTTGTGTTGTGTGGAAATTTCTAATTATTTTTATATACATGTTGTAAGTTTTGCTTGGAAAAAGCAAGATTAGTAATTGTTGTTGTCATTCTTATTATAATGATGAGATTTAGTATATTTCATTTAGAGAGTATTATTCCGGTTATGAATTGGGAATTTGTTGAGGAGTATATTATGATTTCTGTGACGTTCTTATGTTGGTTCTGAGTTGGGATATTTTTCGTATTCTCGTTGTTTTGGTTAAAAACAGAGAGAATTGAGTTTACTAGCAGACCCGTAAGAATTCCTTGCTTGCGTTTAGCGCACGCTCCAGTTTGGTAGAAAGGCTTGTGTGGCGCACACGCTCCATCTTTCAGACAATAACCAAGTGTTGTGTTTGGGCCTATGTTATTCATAAATATTATTTGATGATTAATTCCAGGTTTTTACTTTATTTTGGAGAATTACTTATCTTGTTAAGATCTTGTTTATGTTTATATCAATTATGTCGTTAAATATGGGTGTTTGTTTGGAAATGTTGTTGGATGAGTGATATGAGTTGAGAATATTTGGGCATGTTATCGTATGTTTGTCATTTGTGAGATGTTATGGTTAGTATTTGAGGTCGTTGTTAGTTTTAATAAATTGTCGACATCGTAGTATTCGGGGAGAATAATACTGCCATTACTAACACTTTGCCAAGAGTTACATATCAGGGATATTATGATTTAACCTTGTGCCCATACTCAAACAGCGAGCAGATATTTGTGATGCTTTGAATGTGTTGTTTTAGAGTTCTATGTTTTTGGAACCATTGGAAACTACTTTGTTTTGAGGAGCTTATGAGTATTTTGCAGATATTATTATTGCTGTTATAATTTTGACAAATTATTTTTGAGAAGTTTGATGAATTGAACTTCTTGGGTTGCGATCCTGGATTTTCTATATAATTAGGTGTAAGGCCTAGAGAGGCATCCTTGTGTATTTAATGGATTGATGGTTTATTGAAGAATATATTACTTTTACTGTTGTGTTTGAGAATAAGATATTCGGAGGGATAAACGTAGTCCTTGGTGGAGAACATGCTACCACCTAGGTTGTGATTTAGGGTAAACCTTGGTCATGTTGTCGTCTGAGCGGTTGGAAAATACTGAACTGGATACTATCATGCATCGACATTATGGTCGTTCTTAGATACAGACAGTGGGGAACATAATCCCATAGGCTGTCTGGAGGTTGCGTCTGACATATCCATAAGAAGTGGGTTGCGATCTACTAGCTTTCGGTTCTATCTCAAACTATTAAAATTATATTATTTTTTAAATGGCCATTTTGTGATGATGTTGAAACTTGAGAATATTGTATTATGTTGTCGTTCTAACTCTTCTTCTCTCGTTACATTGATTACTATAATTTCTCTTAATCCTTTTGTGGATCCTGATTGGGCTGGGAGAACCGTTAGATAGTCCCCACTAATTGTGGATGTTGTTATAACCTTTTACAGGCGAAGACGAGGGGTAGGTATATCACAATTTGGACTAAGAGAGAAAGGCTTTGGTTTGTGAGGTCGTTTTTGCCTCCTTAGGATGTTTTTGGATATTTTCTTTCTGTTTGGATTTTTACAGGTTATGTTACCTCTTGTGTTTGGATGTTTTAGCATGATATGATTTTGGGTTTTATGTTTTATGAATAAATAGTTTAAACTTTGATTTTAGAGTGACAATTTTGTCTCAGTGCTATTTTGGCTATCACCTTTTATTGACGAACGAAATGACTGGACGAATCGCCATATTATTGGTAGAATATCACTGACAGATTGCACATCATTTCGCTGCAGACGGACGAAATGATCGGGCGGAAAGGTCGATGTATCAACAATTGACTGGTCATCATATCCTATGGACAATTTTCCAACATTGGAAGTAACATATTTAAATTTCAGCACATGGTTCAAAGAAGTTAAAAGAGAACCCTGTGAAATGAGGACTCAAAAATTATCCCTTGAAAGGAGGAACGAGAGACGGAAGTAAACAACTAGTCAGTTGGCAGATTATTTAGCAAGTTGTTGAGAAGATAAAGGATAATCCCTGAAACGTTGGAACTAAGAAGTTAAAGGCAAGTTGACATATTATGCTCAAGCTGTCATATATTCTATGATAAATACTCCTAGTGCAGGCTTTGAAAAAACATGAACTCTCTCCCACTCACTCATAACTCTAAAATCATTGATACGCCTCTCTCTATCCATCAGATTTCTTATCTTCTTAATTTGTCATCTCTCTTTTAAAAAAACCTGACTTGCAGATAAATTTACTGTCATATCATTCTTTTCGTTAGACAAAACAGTCTACTTGTATTACAAATTGATATTACTATAATAGATTGGCTGAATACCGATTTCCCCATGGTTTTTTCCCCGTAAAAAGTTCTATTGTGTTTATTTCTAATTATTATGCATTGTTCGTTATTATTGATTTGTTATTTCTTTTATTGGCAATTTGATTATCATACCCCCTCTACAAGCAAATTCGGCCCCGTGCGAAATTTTCTCTAAATAGAAAATAAAAATTCAGCCTGTATTTTCCCCTCTCAAATACGATCCAAATCAAACAAAGCAAAACACTTTCCTCCCAACTAAACACACCATAAGTAGTTGTTTGGTATACAGGAAATTATGTAGGCAATAGAATATCCATGATTTTCTGATTTGGGTAATTGTTTGGTTGACAGGAAGTGGGGCAAATGGGGGGCAATGAAATTTTCTTGGAAAAGTGAAATTCTCATAAAACATGGGAATTTATTCACCCACCACCCTTGGTCATTTAGAATTCCCATATCAATTCATGGAAAGTGCAAATTCTTTTATGTCAACCAAACATATTAAGGCCATTTCATAGCAACTACATAAGGGAAATAACTTCCTAGAAAATGGAGCTTCCCATGAAAATTAAACTCTCATGTATATCAAACAACCACTAAGATGTGTCCAAAATGGCTAATGAGTATCTTTTTAATTAACAAACCTAATCGTGTGAAGGAAACAACGCCAAACTTGCAATCGCAATATGGACCCAAAAGCATACTTTGGGCCACAAGGCATCGCACATGCTGCTGGCATAGAGAGAACCCATAGGCAGCAGATCACACAACTTGTTTGCATTCGAGGCCCAGGGAAAAACATAAGTGAAATAGCCCACCAAACCCACGCTAAATTGAGCAAGCCCACATTTCCCCAACGCAAGCCAGGCTTCGACCCCATTTTGTTTTGTACCTCATGTTATTAACTAAAATCCAGAGTAGTAAATCTCAAAAGTGAACATGCATTTTTATCATGAAGTTCATACTAGCATTATTATACTATCGAAAATTTCATCTTTATACATGTATGATGTTACCTGTATTTATTTACATATTAATGTATTATTTGTCAAATCTCCAAAACCAATATAAAAAGCTTCATAACAATCTTGTTTCAATCAATTAGGCTAATAGTTGGTGGAACTTCTTGATACTCTCTATCCCCTCACAAGCCGGATACTCTTATTTGGGCCCCTCACAAGTCGGGATGCTTCTCGGTGAAATCTTTTGCCTTAGAGCTCGCTAAATCTGATCCTAATATTCCATGTGATGTGATCAAAGGAGTATGGCGTGGTTTAGTGCCGCATCGGATCGAAATTTTCACATGGTTGGCGCTTCTTGGAAAGGTTAACTCAAAATCGAGATTGGCTCGGCTTGGTATCATATCTGATGAGGATGCCTCTTGTGTTCTCTGTAGTAATTCCCCGGAAAAATGTGATCATCTTTTTCTTCAATGCCCACTCTCATGGAATCTTTGGTGTTGGTGGTTAAATGTTTGGGGTATTTCTTGGGCTTCACCCGTTTCAATTCGATCAATGTTTGATCAATGGGCCTATCCAAACCGTGGATCCTTCTTCAAAAAAGTTTGGGCTGCGAGTTTCTTTGTCATTCTTTGGACAATTTGGAAGGATATGCACGTTGCTTTGATAATATTTCATGTTCGATGGAAAAGCTCCAAGACCTCATCCTATTGCGTCTTCGTTGGTGGATCAAGGGGTGGGAGGACCCCTTTCCATATAGTCCAGATGATGTTATTCGCAACCCTCAGTGCCTTCGTTGGATTTCTTCTCCTCTTAGATCCAAAGTGAAGCTGCCGACAGTGAGCATTCAATGGTTGCCACCGCCTAATGCCACCGCCTAATGCCACCTTAAAATGGAATGTAGACGCTTCTCTATGTCCATTGCTATCAAAATCTTCGATTGGTGGTGTCCTCAGGGATCACAAGGGTAATTTTATTTGCATTTTCTCTAGTCCGATACCTTGTGTAGAGATAAATCATGCGGAGGTCCTAGACTCCTAGCCATCCATAGAGCAATAAAAATTTTCATGGCTCACGAGAAGCTTAGGCTCCATCGGCTTATTGTGGAATCGGATTCGGCAAATGCGGTAAAATGGTGCTCCAGTGGTATTAATGGTCCTTGGAATCTCAATATCATCATCAACTACATTCATTGTAGCATGAACATGGGACTTGGAATTGAAATCATCCATAAGGGCCGTGAAACAAACGTGGTTGCGGATACTCTTGCGAAGCAAGGTCTTCAAAGGAGTGATGATTTTGTAGCTTGGTTATAGCACTGGGTTAAAGATATCATTTTGTAATATCTGCTTTAAATTGTTGGGCTACTGTCAGCCTTGTAGCACGGTGTGTATGGATGCTTTGCCATCCTTTGACTTTGGTTACCGTATGCGAAAATTAATAACATAAGCTCAAATTATAAAAAAAAAAGGCTAATAGTTGGTGGAACTCAAACTCTATCTTTGAGATGGATATTTTTTTGCTGTATAGAGACTTACACACAGCATTCATGTAAATGAAATTTGATAAAAAAAACTTGGGTAATGGAGTACATCGTAAAACTTTAGCTACTGAAGTAGCTAATATTCATGAAATTCTGTTGAAATATATAAATCTCTCAAATTTTTTTTTTTGTGAACTAATTTTTAAATAATATATTACTCCCTCCGTCCCATAATATAGTCTTCACATTCCTTTTGGATGTCCCAAAATGTTGTACCTATTTTATTTTTTATCAATTTATTTGGACTAAATTATCCTCAATTTCTACACAAACTTTCCATAATACCCCTGCATTTCTTTCAAAATATGTGCCCCTATTTATTGTTTTACACTATTCCAAGGAACATTTATTATTTTTTGATATTTTTTAAAGAAAAAAAAAACTAGTTCTAAAAGTACTAAAAAAACACTTCATTAATTCTTTTTTTTTTTTAAATCCTACTATTCCTTCCATTTACCTTAATTCCCGTGAAAAATAAGTGGTAAGCACTATATTATGGGACGGAGGGAGTATTAAATAGGAGTACCTTGAAGCACCGTTGTTCTCCCCAGCTTATTTTCAGTTCAGTTGAGCTAAGTTCAGTTCAATTCAGTTCAGTTCAGTTCAGTTAAGTTCAGTTCCTAAATTATTATCATTACTATTAATTAGTTATAATTTAATTCGGCTCCGGCTCGGTTCAATTCAATTGATTCGTCAATTCAATTGGTTCATTTCGGTCAGGTTCGGTTGTTTTTATCGAAGCAACGCGCTTATTATCTTACATATTTTGCACTATATATAATAGTCGACTAAAAAACACTTTAAAAAGGTTTTTTTTTGGATAATTACACTTTATAAAGGTTATTGGCTGACGATTTATCTAAAAGCTCAAAAGCAAAAGCAATAGAGTCCAATTTTTTCGGCCATGGTCAAACAAGTCCATGTAATATATGCATTGAAATAACTTACCTAGAACAAACAATTGATTATTCCATCAGTTGGTAACAGTGGTCTTTGGTTTGCTGCATAGTCTCGCATGCAGGCTAGGAGTCAGTTGAGTCTTTTGGCAGAGTTAATAGGGAGTTAGGTTCTAATAGGGGTTGCTTTGAGGTAAAAGTAAACAGAACATTTGTAAAACATGGATGTTTGTTTTTTGGGGGGGGGTGAAAAGGGTAAATAAGAGGTGTAAGTGTGTAACCCGTCACGTGAATTTTATAGATCATGATAATGTAATTAGAGACTATTCCTGAATCATTCGACAACTAGAATTGTAAAACTCCTTTGAACACATTTCTTTCCACCAATTTGTGTAAGAATTCTATGCAAATTTTCCTTTATATATAACATGGTGTACAACTAAGGTTATGTTATTCTCAATTTTAATTGGTTCAACAAAAATAAGTTTAGCTCAACTATAAGCTAAGTTTATATATAAAAAAATATGTTATTTAGTTCAACTTAGTTTTTGAATTCGCAAAAGAAGCTAAGTTTAGCTTAATAAGCAAACTAAGTTCATTTAGAAAAAATAAGTTCATTTGAGCAAATATAAGTTAAGCTTAGCAAGAATAATTAAGTTGAGAGAGCATAGCCTAATAAACACCCAAATTCTATTGTAAATTCGAACATACCGAAAGAAAAATACTACATCTGATATCTAGCTATCTAGAAGGCGCGTTTTTTGTGTCTCACAACAAATGCACGTCACACATGAGACACATGCATTATGCATTGTTTCTTTGTTTGGTTGTAGATACACCTATATATACCCGAGTATACGATATAAGTATTTGCATTGAAAGGCCATTCTTAAAGGCAATGCACCCGCCTTTGCTATGAAGTAAGAAGTGCAACTGAGACTAAAGTTTATGCCATGAAAAATTAAGGCTTAAAGCGTCAAAACCAATGATCAGTAGTTTACTTAATTTAGATATCTCAACCCTATCTTGTTTCCCATCATTAAATTTTTTGTAATGATTGAGTAAACATTAGCGCTTGTTCCTCACTTGTGAATACCAATTTATTGTTACCTTATCTAAGTAGTTCAAAGAAAATTAGTTGGCTAGTTTTATAGCTACAACATGATAAAAAAGGCAATGATGAATTGATTAGCCAACAAACGAGATTGTAAAAGTGTTAAATTCTCCTTTTCATGGAAAAGAACATGTAACACTTCGACTTGTTATGAGTTACGTTGCATCTTATCCTCACTCAATGCGCATTCGATGAAACTTTTCCCGGAGGCACTCTTCCAAAGACTACTCTAAGCTAATATACGTAACAACGAAGTATCTTAGCAAATAAGCTTCCTTTTGATATCACGAAATTCTTTTAAACTAACTAGTAGGTATTACGTAACATATACTTGTAAGCTAATATATTGCTTATCAACTAGTAGATCAATCTTTCTTTTTTGAATTTTCTTAGGGCTTATTAACTAGTTAATCATACCTTTATTAATTACTATTAGCATATTAAGAAACTTTGCTTTAAGACGTTTTCTCTATTACAAAATACTAACATCAATGCATTACCCCTAAAATGGGATTTTCTATAGTGACATCCACATACTCCAATTATATAAGTCATTTATCATATATAGACACATCAATTTCAATTTCTAAAATTTTGGCTCCATTTACATATTCAGGAAACTCTCAAGTCCCAGTCACCTAGTCTTTTTAAATTATAAACAAATATTTTCCCTATGATAGATCATAGAAGTATAGAACTATTAGCAAACAGCACATAAGTTGGTATTAAGAAGATGGAAAAACACTATTCTTGGAAGTTCTGAAAACACTAAAAAAGGGGGCCCGTATTCGATGATCAAATATAGGGTCCATTAAGCTACATATGCTCTGATGGATGGGCAAAGAACAAGTCACTTTGTAGGAGTAATAAGGGCCCACCATTTTAACAAATAAATAGATATATATATTAAGAAAAATTATTATTAAAAAAAGTCCCTTCATTTTCAACTTTCATACAAGAGGAGGTAAAATCAGTAGGGCAAATTTCCTTGTAGTCCTAACATACCACTACAGAGAAAATGCTATACAGATTTGTCACATCAGTGCCTTCCAACAAAGCATTAAAAGCAAGTAATAATGAATGAATGATTCAAATTTCAGATACCTCCTTTTCTTTGATAAAAGTAATACACCAAAAGAAAAAAAAAGTTAAAAGAGACATATGGTTGAACAATTTTAGGGGAAAAAAAAGATGATGAAGTAGAAAAAAAATGTGTCAGAAAAGTTTGCAGCAGTTTCTCTGAATTAATGTTGGACTGATCTTTTATCATCTTTTTTCCAAAAATTTAAATAAAAGATAATAACTTTTACATATCTCTTTATTCCTAGAATTTCAGAAAAATCCAAAGGTTTGAAGAAGTTAACCTTAAATTAATGTGATACAAGTTTGGGCAAAGTTTTACTTGCACTTTAGAATAATTTACCATAAATTGCAAGAAGACTTTGATCACTTTGATGTTTGATCCTCATCTTTTTTTCAGGTCTAAAGGAAGTTGATGGCTTCTTGTTAACTTCAAGGGTGTTAGTAGTATATGAAAAAAGGATCATTTATTATCTTTGGTCTACACATTTATGAAGTCATTTTGGTGGGTGGTCTATCCATCTCTTTGCAAGCTAAGGAGTATCATTATCAAAGACAACCTTTTCGGCTAAAACTTTCACCAACTATAGAATGGTGTTTGAGTACCCTTTGAGAATAGGACTTATCTAACAAACTAGAAAAAGACTTGATTCTTTTTATCATACAAGAAATTTCAATATATAAAAAGGAGGAATCATCATTTGGTCTAGGATTTTAACTGGTAGTCACTAGTCAATATTGGTTGACACCAAGATCTCCTAATAGTACTCTAACAACATTTATACTACCTAATGGTTTAATTCACTTTCTTTTTTCATTTCTTCTTATGTAACTTACTATATGCTATGTTGAAATATATCTTAAATTATTTGACACTAGATTAACAAAGCATGGGTCTCGCTATATATATCTTATAATTAACTTCTTCCTCCATATTCCGTAATACGTACTCTCTCCTAAAGATAATAAAATAGCTTTCTCTTCTAGTGAATGTCACTACCCTTCCCAACCTTATTTACTAAGAGTGAATCGAAAGTTGGATCTACATATTCTCGTGTCGATTGTTCTTTAATTCTTCATTGCTCTATTATCAAGCGTTTGTTATAAATGCTACTCCACCCGGCCTAGGCGCATTGCTTTTGAACTTATTTTCAATTAATTTCAATTCGGTCGGTTAATTTCGGTTTAGTTAATTTAATTGCGTTCGGTTTAGTTAATTTCAGTTCAAGTTAGTTAATTTAATTTTAGTTCGGTTAATTTCGGTTCGGTTCGTTTCACTTCAATTTTATCTAATGTTTTAATTATTATTTTTGTTTTCTATATTACTATTAATATTGTTATTATTATTAATATTATAATTATAATAACAATAATTTTTTTATTTTTTTATATTTCTATTGTCATTATTTATTATTATTATTATTATTATTATTATTATTATTATTATTATTATTATTATTATTATCATTATTATTGTTATTATAATATTATGTTAATACTTATTGATTATTATCGATTATTATTATTTTAGAAAATTAAATATACAATTCATTTCGATTAATTTCAGTTCGATTCGATAAATTTCGGTAATTAAGTTAATTTCATTTCAATTCGGTTCAATTCGGTTAATTTCAGTTCAATTAATTAAATTTCCGGTTCGGTTCGAGTTAATTTAATTTCGGTTCAGTGCAAAATATGTTCAAAAGAACGCGCCTAAATGTAGTGTCCATATTTATAATTTCGGCTCCAGAATTAATGAAAATTTCATATCCCTAACCAAATTTCTAAAAAAGCGGAAAAGTGGTGATGTCTTATTATTACCAAACCAACCTCAAATCAAGAGGTATTTTTACTAACTAATGTTTGAAATGCTCATGGTTGGAAATAAAAACCTTGGGTTCATACGCATTTCATGATTATGAGTTCAATGTTCAACCTAGGAACTTCGCTCCAGTCTATTTGTCACATCATTCCAACCTTAATCTTATGATAAGAATGCTACATGAATTCACAAATTGATGACTTATAATGGTTAACCATCTTTTTTTTTTATCTTTCCTCTTAATATACAAGCTAGTGTTATGTAGTTTTTGGTAATTAGTCATATATAGACCATTACTATATTATGAAATATATATAAAATCATTTTCCAGATAATAGATGTAAATTAGCTGAATAGGGCTCACTTAAGCTTAGATTGGGCTCAAGTTCTTGATTCATGCCCTAATCAGCAAGTGTACCAGGATTGTTGATGCAACTTGGGCATCATTAGGCCCATTTTCTTTAAGAAGAAGAATAAATTTATATATGGTGGGGATCATGAGTTGTATTTTTAATGGAGACTTGAATTTTATTGTAAAGTTATGTCTCCACACACTTTATTTCTCTCGTTACACAAAACAGATAAACTAATCAGCAATACAAATTGCTGAACTGTTAAGGTAAAAACAAATAAATGTAGCTTTCTAATCATGCTTTATGTGTATAGTTGAAACTCATATGTATATAGAGAACTGTAAAAGGAAGAGAAAGCATATAACGAAAAGAATCATTTGATTTTTCAGAAAATGGGACTGTCTAAAGCATATTTAGCTCATCAAAATCAGCAAACAAAAAGTTAATGTATCATTTTTTTGTACTATGAGTTACATTTATTTTTTCTTCCTCTAATTATCCTTTTCGAAAAGCATATCAATAGATTCTTGTTAAGAAGATATGGAGCTTAACACTTATAGAGTTATAGTAGTGTTCTTATTCTGTTATTCAGTTTCTGCACTGTTAAATATATCATTTGTAAGATCACTTTAACTCATAATCGTAAGTCCAGTAACAGTAATGTGGGAAGAAAATGTTGTTCATCTTGATGTCTAATATTGATAGAAAAAAGGACCGTAATAGTAATGTCGAACGTAATTCTTCTTCATCTTGGTGTCTATTATTGATAGAAAAAAACTCATTTTAAAGCCATTGACATCTCTATCTTAAAATCAAAAGAAGAATGCTTCAATTAGCTACACCTCTTAATTGAGTTCAGCTCAAAAATATTGCATAATATATATCATAGACCTAGCTAGAAATAAGTACTCCCAAGAGGCAAAAAAATTGTTGCATATGGTACATTTTGTTTTTTTGGTGTAGAGAGTTACAAAGAGCAAATTATGTAGTTCGGAAATTGACTTCATATCTTGCACACCATCTCTTAGTAGACTTTAAGCAACTAATATGATAGATGTTGTGACTTTACATTATACACAACTTCTTGCATACACTCGAATCTACCTTAATTTATTTTGGGCACAATGAAGACAAAGTCTTCCAAGTACATGATATCTTAAACTAGATTAGTTGGATATACTATTAGTTGTAGTAGTGATATAATAGGCACGAATAGACAAGTATAACCAAGTTGAAAAAGAACAGTACACCAAACCACTTGGGCAATGCCAAATTTCTTGGCACACCTACTATGACCTATGTTGGCTATGTACTTACAAAGTTACGGGTTACAAGTCTACAACTATCACACTACTAGAATGAAAGAAAGAAAGGTTAGAAATACTTAAAGAGAGAGAATGATAATAGTAACAAAGTAGGAGTGAGAAAGAGTAGAAGATGAGGGAGAAATTCTCGGGAGGTGACCTTAAATGCCGGGAACGGGCCTGACAATGACAGGACTGCCCTTCATAAGGGACAGTATGGTCGTAATCAATTTGGCTCCTCATCCCCATACACCCTTCTCAGACACACACATTCATGCACTTGCCTATTTACATAACATTATGATTTATGATTTATGATACTTCCCAAATTTGTATAAAAAGAAAATATCATTTACTTTCCGTTTCAAATTCCTCGCCACCTTCTCAATTCACGACTCCCATATTTCTTATTTTAGAGAAGAGAGGCAGAGAGTAAGAAAAGCTCACGGGAAGGGAGAGATAGAGAGAGATTTATTACCCAGGAAGTTTGCATAGTAATACGAAACTTCCTTATACATATGGAAAGTTTGAAGCGAGAAATCAAACCACGAAGTATAAGACTATAAAAGTTTGTGATAATGGGACTAATCTGCCCCTTGCCTGGTGAGGTGAGAGACGAGAAATAACTCTTAATCTATACTGTTTTTGATAGTAATCTCTTTTGTAAATTAATTGTCTTCCACTCTGCCTAAGCCCAACTGATTTATTTCTTTTAGTTAACAACTCTAGTAGCACAATCCATGCATACACCTTTTTAAGCTAGTACTAGTAGTTTAATAAAAAAGAAATAAGGTAAGTACCTTCTAAAGGCCCTTTTTACAGTTGTAAAA